>VMBQ01001481.1:139948-182660 GCA_007657795.1 Dreissena rostriformis
TATATTATTCTCGGTCAGCTGCTGGCGCGTGCGCGTCGCGACCGGGGCGAGATTCTCCCACAGAAGGTTTTCTAAAAGACTTGTCGGATAGGGAAACTTCTGCGGGCGGCTCTGCTAATACAGCTAATGTCCTTTTTAGGGCAACCAGATATGAATTGTCTTTTAATTGTCTACCAGCGCACATTAAGGTCTCATTGGCCATCGTACACTGGTCTATTTGGATCTTAATTATCTCTTTAGTGAATACCCGGGAAGCCGGGGTACATTTGACCTAATTTGGCTCAAAATTAAATATTTTCCCCTGAAAGGTCACAGGGGCAGGTCGATACCATTGTAGTCGCAACGACACGGAAACAACCTGAAACTAAACTACGAAATACAAAAACCATATATTTAATTAAGCAGCTGATACTCTTCGATCCTAAATTCGAAAATTACTTTTTAGATGGTTTTAAAAGTTTGATCAATTCATAATAAATTTACAGATCACATCAGTAGTGAACCGGCGTATACCGGCATATTCGAAGTTGATCCGCAAACTAGACAGTTACATACGCTTTGTTTACGTTTAGCGGCAGCTAAATCAATTTTTGGGAACCGAACAAATCGGTTTACATCTTAAAATACAGTGATGGCGTAAGTGACGGATCGTTGTTATTAAATATGTTATTATATTATTAATGCATGTGTGTAGATATTTTGCTTAAACGTCTTTCTCTTGCTTAAAAAGGGTCATATTTGTTCGCCGGGCTCAACCGGAAGTTTGTATTTTGGCGTTTACAATTCGTATTTTTGCCATAATGTAGCTTTTTGATCTGTGTCGTTCGCTATTTTATTGTATATTTTGTTATGATAAGTATGCTGAATCATCTTTATACCATAATTTTTGGTTCAGATGATACCTGCTGATTTGTTTAATTTAGTGCTTGTACCAAATTTGTTCGAACCGAATGAAGTTCTTTCAACGAGAAAGTGAAAGTAGATTAACACAGGTGGAAGGAACGTTCCCTGAATAGTATATGGGCCCAGGAGCCCAATATATTCAAATAAATATATACGATCATGTTTAATGAGAGAAAAAATGACAAAGAGCCATGAAAAAAAATTTCCCCACCCTCTGATATTATAATATATACAAGGTCATTAGTCCAACTTGTCGACGCTCTCAAATATTAAGCTACTTTTTATATGGGTAATATTTGGAGCGTACAACGGTGGAAGGACCCAAACAATGGTGGACAGTTTTCCTTCCTTGTCTATATTGTTGCGCAAGGATTTTGTGCGCAACATTCAAGCCCCGATATCAGACAGTTAATATCAACAGAATTGCAATAATATTTACATACCTGTGTTGAATGACACTTTCAATTTTGCATGCCTGAGCAATTTAAATCAACCCACTATTCACATTTTCAATTCCTATCACTTTGCCCGTTGTGTACCGCAGGTAGATTTTAATCGATAACGCAGCCTATTGCACTGTAATGCCTTCTTCTGATTGGTTGATATTTAAATGTTTCATAACATGGCGAGATTGTATTGCGATTTAAGCAGAAGTTTAACTGAAACAAATTATGCCTTTTAACTTCAATTCGACGATATTTGAGGTAAAAAACGACTTCTTAACTAAAATTTTATGAGTTGGTAATGTTATTTTGCATTTTTAAGCATATTGATGAAAATTTAAACTTTCTGGTTTCCACCACGTAATTGGTCCTTGGACGTTCCAAAAAATTTAGCCTACATTGGTGCTAAGGAAAAAAACTTAGTACCCAATTTCATTACTGATTTGGGCTAGCATCAGACGACGCATCGGAGATATGTAGATATCATATTTCTTTCTGGGGGGGGGANTTTCACAGCATGTTACTATCAGAGATAATCTTTCACAGCATGTTACTATCAGAGATAATCTTTCACAGCATGTTACTATAACTATCAGAGATAATCTTTCACAGCATGTTACTATCGTCTGCAACAACGGGCTAATTAGTGATCTTATAACAAACAATTCCCTTGGGGCTTGTTTGTACACAATCTGGTGACTTAATATGCTCCAGTCATGTACCAGTAAGGGTGTTATCAGTGTATTCATGTTGACGTATCTGGCAATTTATACAGCCTGAAAACAGGAATTTAGAGAGTGCATTTGAAAATCGCAGGGAGAGGGTCCATTTATGTCAATTGTCAATTTCATGAAAATCTTATTTTCAATCGCCGACCAGGAATTGTAATAGCCAAAGGTGATTTTGGCGATTGGTAACGCTAACGTAGTTTAGCCCGTATTAAAAGTATCTCTAAATTCTTGGCAACATCTTATAAATAAGACTAACAAGGGTATTAACTAGAATTTATCATAGACCTGTCTTTGCGGGCCGCACTTATGTCAAAAATAGCTTTAATCCAAAGCATCACTAGGTCCTCTTATGGGCAATTGGAAACCTTTCAAAAAACATTTACTTCAAAGAAATCTGTCCAGCCATTTACTCACAGTCGGTCAATAACCGAGCAATATTTTGTTTTTTTGTCCATCCGGATAAATGTGGAACAGAACAATATTTGTGAGTTTTCTCCACTTAATCTATAGCTCGCGTCCTATTCCTTTAAAACAACGAGGCATGTCACATAATGCATGCATATGCAACCACTTACCCCTAAAAACTAATTCCAAAAGTTTATATTTTCTTTGCACCAACTGTTTTAACCCTAAATTTGATTTACTTGAAAACCAAAGTAGACATGGACAATAACAACAACAACGCTTTGACAAATGTAAATAAATGAAAAATACTTACTCATTCTGATTGTATTGGAATTAGTTTTTAGGGGTAGGTGGTTGCATATGCATGCATTATGTGACATGCCTCGTTGTTTTAAAAGGTATAGGACGCGAGCTATCGAATAAGTAGAGAAAACTCAAAAATATTTTTTGAAAGTCTGTTCCATATTTATTCGGATGGACAAAAAAACTTGAAATATTGCTGGGTTATCGACTGACTGTGAGTAAACGGTTCGATAGATTTCTTTGAAGTAAATTTTTGTTGAAAGGTTGTCCAATTGCCCATAAGAGGACCAAGAGATGCTTTGGATTAAAGCTACTTTTGCCATTAGTGCAGCCCGCGAAGACAGGTCTATGATAAATTCTAGTTTATGACCTTTTATATATTATAATATCAGAGGGTGGGGATTTTTTTTCATGGCTCTTTGTCAATTTTTCTCTCATTATTAAACATGATTTTATATATTTATTTGAATATGTTGGGCTCCTGGGCCCATATACTATCCAGGGTACGTTACTTCCACCTGTGTAGATTAACTGATTTTCATGATTTCAGTATTTCATTTACTTAATAGACCCTACAATATCCAGATTTGTACAAGAATAACACTATTTAACATTATTATTACATAACTTTACATAAATTCTCATTTTGTGGTCAATAAGCCCGTATGACTTCTATGTTTGTATGTATGGTTTAAACAACTGGAATACAAAATAAATCTCATTGATGACATCTTACAACTGCATCTTTAATAGTATTATTCTAGAAAATATGTATGCTATAAGCCTATGCATTTTATCAGATAGTGTTTTTCATGGTTTTGTCTTTGTTAGGAGTTTGATGGCGAAGCCGAAGAGTGAGATGACTCCGGAGGAGTTGTCCCAGCGTGAGCAAGAAGAGTTCAACACTGGGCCTCTCTCTGTGCTCACACAGTCTGTGAAGAACAACACACAAGTACTTATTAACTGCCGCAACAACAAGAAGCTCCTTGGTCGAGTGAAGGCTTTTGACAGGTATTGAAATATCATTATTATGCCACCTCAAACAGTGAGGCATTGTGCATTTAACTTGTTCACATAGCTCTCCGTTTTAATTATTGAATTTGACCTGACACTGACCTAAATGCATAAATCTATCAAAATGCTGCAGGACTTTTTTTCCTGATTTTGTGAAGCGGCCCTGGCCAGTAGCCCCTCACTTTGTGAAAAAATTGTCATATATTGATGGATTTTGAAATAACCTGCTTCAGATGTCCTTCAGCATAAGAATGTTGCGAGTAACACCGTCTTCCTACCTCAAGGTCAACTTTAAAGGTCAAATTTTGCAAAGCTCTCTGGGCTGTAACTTTGTTTTTCATCATGTAATTTAAAATATCGAGGATAATAAAACATGAATTTAGGGAAAATTAATCATATTAAAAAATATTTTAATTTAAATTTCAAAATGCAATTTCACATGTACTTATAAACACTTGGAATATTGTTATTTATACAGTGCTACACTTTTATTTTTCCGGTTACATTCGCGAACCATAAGTTAAGCAAGCATGCTAAGTAATTATTGCTGTATAACATTTATAATCTTATTGTTTTTATGTCCACCAGTATATACTGGGGGACATATTGTTTTTGGCCTGTCTGTCTGTTGGTATGTTGGTATGTTGGTCTGTTTGCGCCAACTTTAACATTGGCCATAACTTTTTCAATATTGAAGATAGCAACTTGATATTTGGCATGCATGTGTATCTCATAGAGCTGCACATTTTGAGTGGTGAAAGGTCAAGGTCAAGGTCATCCTTCAAGGTCAAAGGTCAAATTTATGGGTCAAAATCGCTCAAAAGTGGACATAGTGTTTCACAAACACATCTTGTTATTTAAAATTTTGGCTTTTTGGGGTAATTTTGGTCAGAGTTTTGAGAAAAAATGTTTGGAAAATGGCCTGTAACAGGCTGTAATTTGGGGCAAAGAAAATCACTGGTACTGTGCGAATCACCCGTCTCATTACCATACAGATAAAGTTGACAGTTAGAGGTCGAAAGTCAAATTTGGCCATAAGCATTGTTTTGTGACAGAAGTGGAATTAATACCTCTTTTTTTTCGTTGGAACACACAAAAAGTAGGAGAAAAAAATCTTTACTTTTTATCCCTTTCCCACTCAAAAGCGAAGTGAAAATGGCTTTTGCAACCAGCATAAAACCAGAACAGCCTGCGAGTAACTTGCAGTCTGTTCAGGTTTTATGCTGATTGCTGCTCATCAGGTTAGGGTTGGAAATAAAGCCTTAAAAACTTGAATCTAGTAAGAAACTTCTTAAATTTAATATGATTTTCTAAGGGACTACAAACGTGTCAAAATGCGCATCTGAGTGGTAAAGTGATAAATAACACATTCTGTGATGGTAAAAAGGTTTGTTTTATCGATTTTAACCCTTTATTTTATGATTTTCTGAATTCAGGCACTGCAACATGGTTCTAGAAAATGTGAAGGAGATGTGGACAGAAGTTCCAAAGACAGGAAAAGGCAAGAAAAAGTCCAAGCCAGTCAATAAGGACAGATTCATCTCAAAAATGTTTCTTCGTGGAGATTCAGTTATTATTGTACTGAGAAATCCACTTGCAACTGCAAAATGAACAAACAAATAATAATGTAACTTACCCTCGTGAAATAATTCAGACTATTAAGTTTGATTTCATTTGATTAACGGAACATAGATAAGTACTGGCTACAAAGAAAACTAATTGAAAATTACATGCTAAAAATTCGAACTCTTATTGTGTTTAATCATGATGAATGTTTGAAATTTGAGGCAGCTGTGTTCATAAGCATATTTCATTTTGATCGTTAATCATGCTAATTGTTCCTTCATTATTTGTCAAAATGTGTTGTAAATAAATGTGGTTTTTACTTTTTTGTTCTGTATTATCCAGATTAAATCACTTAAGGGCCGTAAAGGCCAATATAAACACATTTCAATGTTCCTGTGCAAGTATGGTAAAATTAAAATTTTCAATTTACATTAAATTAATACAAATACAATTGAATAACCTTGGTTATTGTTTTCTGTTGCCATTTTCATATGATATGCTTGTCTGACAGATTCTTTGTTGTGAACACTACAAGTCATTTTAAACCAACCTTCATGAAAATTGGTAAGAACATTTGTTTTCATGATATCTCGTCCAAGTTCAAAAATGATGGCAGGGAGTCGAAAACATGCCTGCCAACAGGCGGGGCAGTTCTCCTTATTTGAGTATAGTGAAACTGTGTGAACACCTTCAAATTCAATTTTTTTCGTCTAATCTTGATGAAACTTTGTCAGAACATTGGTTCTAATGATTTCTCGGCCGAGTTCTGGTCTGTTGAAAAACATGGCCGTCCAGGGCTCAGCCGTGAGGGAGACATGGGAGATAACTTCTACCTGGACATATCAAGTCGGCCTCTAATTACATGAAGGAGAAGTGACTTCTCCTTTTGAAATTTATTTTGAGCCAGATATCGACTGATGATATATTTATAAAATTTAGTTAAATACAATAATAACACTTAAGTGTGTTTGTTTATATTTACTAATGTTTTCCCCAAACTGCTAAATGCGAGTTGTATCTGATTAATCATAATGATGATGGGCAGTGTAATTAGGGGAATAAATAAGCGAAGAGTTGACTAAAAGCTGAACAGAAACCACTTCTCCTGTAAGTTTCCACACTTTGCCCTAATTTCAGCTGAGGGAGAAGTCACTCCCCAAATTTGAACGTAAGCTGGGTTCTGCCGCCAATGGGCGAAGCAGTTTTGCATATATGGCTTTAGTTAAACATTGTTAACGCTCTATTGGCCACATTTAATTATTAAGTGTCCAGTCTTCGTGGAACATGGTCCGAGCATTTGACCCAATGAAATCTAAGCTGAGTATGGAACAGGGTGTTTGAGGTCATTTTTTTGTTTTTCAACAGACAGGAACCATTTTTAACAAGATAACATAAGAACTACTGTTATAACAAAGATTATGAAGATTCGACCATAACAGCCATTAACTTTACTTTAAGAGTGTCAACAAGCTTTTTCTTTTATAAGACCTAGTTTTTGACCTCACGCGAACCAGTTTTATAACTCGGCCAATATATCATTGGGACAAATGTTGATTGAGTTTCATGTACATTGGAAATACTTGTGGCATTTAGAGTGTTCACAAGGTAAATGTTGACGAACGAAGAACAAAAGGCGACCACAAAAGCTCACCATGAGCACGTTGTAAGATGCCACTTTCAATATGTGTATGTTGCGACGTTCACACTCTTTAAATAATGTTGCTCCAGTATCTTTTTACTGTGTATGTGTTAAAATACGCGCAGACATTACATTTAACGAACATGTTTTGCATAATGCTGCATATAACAAGTATGTTATATGTTTGAACCTTGTGTAATGTAACTAATGGCTAAGCCTTTCTTTTGTTATTCTTTCTTGTTAATGACCAACGGTATTGATTTGCCGAATAAACCATTGAACGTTTATTGATGACAGGGAACTTGTTGTCAAACACACATGCGCAGCGTACATGAATACAACTTACTTTACAACACTCATATCACCAAACTTAACTCCAAAGAGATCATAAACTATAACATACTAAAGGGGTACCGGGTTATTATACGTACTAAGTGTAAGTATAAACAATCTGGAATGATTCCAAGCGTTGTGAAGTAAGTGTCATGCCCAACTGATGTCTTTGATTGCAAGTAAAGTTAACAAATGTCAAGGTTATTATCGTGACAAGCGTTCTAACTTCTAAAGTGGTCAGTTTTTAATACTTATTATCCGAATCGTCATTATTGTTAGATTGCACGAACGCGTCCTGAAATCCCATAATCATGTCCAGCATCAACTTGCTATTTTTAGCATGAGCGAAGTTCTTCAACTTTTCAATACACTCAGTCACTTCACTGATGGAGATGGGTTGGGGTGGTGCTGGCAAATCCTCATCATCACTGGTGGTGTTCAGATCCCCAAGGATCTCCGGGGCGGGCCTCTCCCAGTCGATAACGCCACCGTCACATGTAGCGAGGTTCTCGTCGACTTTGACAAGGTCGTGGATATCCAAGTCAAACAGATCCCGAGAAACCCACAGACAATCGAATGGGATGTCATCGCCATCATGTTCGACCTCAGTCTTCACCACAGGGCACAAAACATCGTCGGTTAAGCCACACTGTCTGAAACACTCGACTATGGTGTTCTCTTTAATTTCGCACCATGCTGCGGAAATCCAGAAGATTGCTTCTAGGGCTGTGATGTCGCACAGGATCTCCTGACCCAGTTTCGACGGCTGCTGTTCCATGTCTTCCAGGACATGCTGGAGCTGTCGTCTCCGATAATTTAATTTTAGCGTCTGGGTAATGCCAGTGTCCATTGGCTTCAGCACTGAAGACGTGTTGGAAGGGAAGAATTGCAGTTTAACATTTGTGAGTGCAATGTTTGGGTGAACGGGAGCGTTGTCCAGAAGGAGGAGGATATTACGATTCTGCGCACGCATCTCCCGGTCGAGCGTCCTCAACCAGTCCTCCATCAGAGGAGTTGTCATCCACGCCTTCCGGTTCGCCTCATAGCGCACGGGGAGTGAATCAACGGAAATGGACCCAAAGCACATCGACTTGACGTGCGACTTTCCGATTACCAATGGTGTTAGCTTCTCCCCTGGAAACAGACCATTGCATTCCTGATTGAATATGTTTTTCAAGGAATATAACTTAACTTGTTGTATGTGTTAATGTATTCACAACGCCAAGTCTTCAAAAACTAATATTGTCTTGTACAAAGAATGAATCTTGTTTTGTTTTATTAACAACGACATGTCGTCAAAAATAACATTTTGTTATTACGAAAAATAACTTTTTGTTGTTTTGTATACGCCACATTTGCAAGACCTAACGTCGTTATATGGTCCTAGAGGCTGTTAATACTAGGGATGCAACAAGTTACAAAAAAAAACCATTAACCGGTAAACCTATTATTATAACCAGTTATTAACCGGTAAACATAACAACCTAAACATTTTTAAGTACGGTAGCATATTGCTCGTAAATGTACTCTTTAAAAAACTAAAGTAATTTAAGATCGCTTTCGTTGACTTCAAAAGCGGCCATATCAGTATCTTGATATTTCCAAGAATTAAACCAATTAACAAAGTTCGTGTTCACGCGTTCGCGTCGTATCGCTCACAACAATAGTGTTTCTTTGTTCATTCCGGTTTAATTTTCTAAAGTTTGAAACTAATTTAATATATGAAAAAAAAAGAATAAATGATAATGAAATATTTTTAACTATCAGTATTATATGTATTTTATATGCATGTTAATAAGTGTTATGATCTCAAATACAGCTAGTTACTTAATTTGTTTTTTAACGAACCGTACCGTACCGCAAAACTCAGAAATAATTACACGAATACAACATTTAATGATTTTATTTTTATAGAACTATTCGATTATTGTTTTGTTATCAAAAAAGATTAATATTTTCTTTCTTAATTCAAACTTGCCTCAGACGGTGGTTTTGGCATCGTTGATGACGAAAATTACTAGCAATATTATAACAATCTGATAGAGCAAGCATGACGCTAACAAGTCCAGATTTTTAACAACGAATGATAATTTAATATTTGTAAATCCTTCATTTTTGCGAACAAACAGTCTTGGATAACAAAACATCAAAATAACACGACCAAAGTCTCAACTGATAGATGTGTAAATTACGTGTACGCTAATGGCCCCACTCCCCGCATTTCGAAAGTTAAATTTTCACGAGAAAAGCAAAACAATACAGCCGATCATCAAAACTTACCCACCGTTTTGCAACCACAAATGTATTGGTTGATTGCTTTACTACTGTGCTTATTGACACGTTGTCGATAGACAGTAATACCCTTCGTTAATACGACATATGTTGTTTTTAGTGGGCGCCAGCGAAAGTTGGCAGTATGTCGCACACAAAAAAAGTTTCAGGTTAACCTTTTCAAAACATGTAACCGGTTAACTGATTGTTTCAGGAGGTTAACCGGTTAACCTGTTGCATCACTAAACAATACCAATCTTATTAATTTATAGGATGATATACATGTACAACGTTTTCATACCTGTCATTGATGCGCACAAGGCGATCGTCATCCGTTGATTTGAATGTTCACCATCGGAGCATGCATCCCCCATTTTGAAATCGGTAAACTTAGTCGAGTTCCTATAGAAAAGCCCAGTTTCAGCCATATTAAAAATATCCGTAGGCTTGTAGCCTAGGCACGCGGTGGCGATCTTTTCCTTCCACTGCACATCAGTATCATGCTTTACCTCACAGCGTTCCCTAGTCTTTTTTTTTAGCACGATCTTGTTTCGTTTGAGGAAGGACTCGAGCCATCCATTACTGCCTTTAAATTCACTTAGACCTAGTTCACTCGCAAACCGCTTAGCTTTCTCTTGAATAATCCCTCCAGAAATTTTATCCATGCGAGCCGAAGCGTCAACGAACCACTTGTAAACAAGAGCGTTCAGTTCGGTATATTCCGTGTCTCTTTTTAAGCGCTTATAAAAACGATTTCCATTCGACTCATATTCCTGCATTATCTCACGCTTACGTTTGAACACATTCAGCACTTGCGTGCGACCAACACTTAATTCACTAGCAATAACACGCGAACTTTTACCAGTCTCAAACAGTTTCAAACACTTGACTCGTTCCTCTAATGTGAGGAACTTACGTTTTGAACTCATTGTAAATCCGATATCTGTTAATTCGCTTTCCATGTTCATGTGATGGTTACGTTCCAAAACTAACTTAAACACTGACAAGAAATCGTTGCTTTCAACACCATGTGTAAATACTATCTTTACATTGGCCGCCGACTGCGGGTGAATACTCAAATGTGTAACAATGGCTTATTGTTCCCGAGAAGAATACATACTGGCCACTTAAATCCGGTTTCCGACCGCTTGGTCAGGTTTGAATGTACATGCTTGTTTGTACATAATCGTTTGCACTCAGTGTTACTGTCATATGCACAATTTACCACGCGCCAAATAATCGATCGTTCCGCCACCTAGTCACGTGACGAACAGGTTAGAGAACTCCGATAAATGATAGCAGACGACGAGCTGTTTAAGGATTAACCCAGGTGATTTTGGGATAGCATTTTCTACCATGTAATTTAACGAAGATCTTGATCGAAGTACATATAATCAGAAATTATACGAATACTCGACATTCACTTACATTTTGAATATTAATTTAATTCAAAACCCGCTATTTCGATAACTGAATAATATTGCATTTACTTCTCATAATAATGTTGCTTCAAGTGAATTTCAGTTACACGTACGTACAGTGGTAATGTTTATAACAACACATGTTCAGTATTTGACATAAAATGTAACTTTTGACTCAGATTGCATATTTTGCTTATTATAGGACTATACTTTCTTTACTATGGAAATTATTATGCGTTAGTTACCCTGTCAACGTATGTAACCAAATAGCACATGTAACACACGTAACATAATTATGTTTTAAAGATAATTTTAAGAGTAATTAAATTAATGTGTTAACAATTTTTATCTTTAAAATGTGTAGTTTTGAAAAATCATAACCACTCTGCTATCTCTTACTTAAACGAAATGTAAATAAATATAAGGGGTATTTGTAAAAAAAAGATTAAATAATTTTCCTCCTTTTTTAATTAACACTGTTTATTTTTCGAACTTGCGTAGCAGGCTCGGACAAAGTTCGAAACGTCAAGGTCCCTCTAGTGACGGTCAACTCGAGCGTGGTCAACACGGACCTATTTTGGTCAACTCGTACCTATTTTGGTCAACTCGTACCTATCGAAGTTAAATCGTACCCGGAACAGAAATAGGTGTAGTTTATAAGTATAACTCATAGAGATGATGTTTTCTTTTCTCTTAATGATTCCACTTGAATTAACTAAGGATACGGTTGTCACAATTTCACACACGTGGTCGTCGTCTTTCTCGGGCGTGTCTAAATTGCTGGTTTTAACCAACAGTCTCTTCGGAAACACGAGTTCAAATCCAACCGGTGCCATAGATTTTACCATAGATTAATATATAACGCAAACAAACAAAATATATATAATATAGTATAATATTATACATTATTTATATGTAATATTATAATATAATATAATAATATTAAAAAAAAAAAGTATTATTCGTCAACGTAGAAATTCAGTTTATTTCGCTTCATTGGCGCTTCAACATAATTAAAGTAAATTGCCAAAACAGAATGGCAGCGGTGGGATTTGAACCCACGCCTGCGAAGAGACTGGTGCCTTAAACCAGCGCCTTATACCGCTCGGACACGCTACCTGCCTATTTCGCTGTATCTATCATTATCTGAATAATATGAGAAAACTTCATGAGTCACTTAACTTCTCGACCCGCAGCTGTCATCAGTATATGTAACATTCTATGGAAAACCTTATACAATAAGGAATGCCAATGTCTCTTTCCAGAGGAGAAGCTAACATCACTTTTAATCGGCATGCCGCGCAAGCTAAGATACTTCGGGTCCATGTAGATCTTCATTTCATTTGTATGATGGTTGAGTGTATCAATCCAAGTGAACACATGTTTAAAGCCTATCGATCTGAGAAGAAAACTTGCAAACATGTAGTTATCTAAACTAATATTATTGGCCAATATGGGGATCCAACCCATAACATTCGCGTTTTAGCACGACGCTCTAACCAACTGAGCTAACCTACCCGTTTCTATCATGCGACATCATAATATATAAACTCAGCTGTGTGAAAATGGTATCGGAGATAATGGGCAATACATATTCGCTGTACATAAGGTAGTGTGGCCGAGCGGTCTAAGGCGCTAATTTAAGGCACCAGTCTCCTCGGAGGCGTGGGTTCAAATACCACCGCTGCCATAGCTTTAACCAGATACGCACAAAACACAATGGAAACGGATCAAAAAACGGGACACAAAGCACTAAAAAAGCAGCAGAATATCAGGATTTATTTTAAAAACGTTTTTTTTTTTTATTTTATTATAGATGCATGATACGTTTCTACTGCAATTGATGCATATAGGAATGTTAAGATCTCCGGCTTCAGGTTTCGAATTAAAGTATACACGTTAACGCAGAAAAATCAGTTTAGATCGCTTCATTGGCGTTACAACATAATTAAATAAGTTAAGTTCCAAAACATAGTGGCAGCGGTGGGATTTGAACCCACGCCTCCGAAGAGACTGGTGCCTAAAACCAGCGCCTTAGACCGCTCGGCCACGCTACCTGCCTATGTCGTTGTATCTATCATTACCTGAATAATATGAGATAACTTCATGAGTCACTTCTAGACCCGCAGCTGTCATCACTCAGTACATATATTTATACCAATAACCGTTAAACATCTACGGAACGGTTGGAATATAGATAATAATAGGTAAATATTGATTATAGATCAGGTTTATCATGCGAGCAGAGGCGTAGCCAGACATAAAGGAATGTTACGCACAAATGGGGGAGGGTGTGGGAGGGGGTGTCCCCCTCCTTATGGTGGGGGTTCGAGAAATTTTAAGAAATTATAACTTAAATGGTAGGCGCTAAGGTGTATTTGAGGTGATATTGGGCACTTAATATTACAACATGTATTTTATCTGAAAAGTGTTTTCACTTGTTGTTANACTCGTTTGTTATGAGACCGTTTGAAAAACTGTTGTACCAAGTGAAGATCCGGGCTGGCGGGCGGGAGGTCTTTCAGCGGGAAATAATTGCCCGAAGCAAAACTTTATTCAGCATGAATCAATTTTCCGGTCCAAGGTAAATCTCATAAAAATCAAGTCCTAACGTTGCTTCATTAATTGTCGCAAGTCAGCAGATAATATAGTAGCTCCAGAATGTACACGATTTTCACGAGAATGTGATAAAGGTCAAGGTCATATTTCAAGGTCTAAAATCTAATTAAGGAAATCATTTTTTAATACATTTGCTGGAGCATAACATCGCAGAGAATAGATTTTAAAATAGCTTGACAAAAGTGATCAGCATTTTGAGTCGGGGTGTCACACGCAACAACCGGATCTTTATGACCAGAGTCACGATATTCAAAATTCAAGGGCAAATCTCCAATGTAAGAACGATATATTAAGGACTCTGTACGGAGAACTACTTTGTCCATCATATTGGATAATTAAATTCTTTTCAGATGATAGGATGCAGTGTAGCACACGATACTTAGGCACATATGGTAAAGTAAAGGTCACAATTCAAGGTCAAACATAAAAAAATCACCCTAAGCATATTGTAGGGATTATAACTGTGTATATCATGCATGGATTTTCAAGTAACTATTCAGACAGATTAAACGTTACGAGAGAGACGGAGTTTGTCTCACAAATACAAGACGTCTTGGTCCAAGGACAATGTCACAATTCAAAGACAATTTTAAACAAATATATTGAACCCTGACACTTCGTTCAGCATGTTCGGATTTGTGACACAACTTTGCATAAGCAAGCACTGATATGAGACAGTGTCAACCGCAAATATCAGAATCCTACCATATGTGCCTTAGTATCGTGTGCTACACTGCATCCTATCGTCTGAAATTGGTAACAGTTCAGGTGATAATATGGAAATTGAGTCAACACCAATTATCCGGAACTCTGTCCAGCAGATTTAAAAATTATAATTTGGCAGAATTGACAAGCGTTGCGCGATGACATGTAACTCACAAGGAGCATGTCCAAGGTCAAGGTAAAGTTTTCAATTTTGTAGTCTGCAGTTAGTTCAGAAAATTTATATGTTTAGTATTAACTACCTTTAAAATAACTTGGAAGACCTAACAACTATTGTTAAACATATTGTCCCCTTTAGATAACAGTCTTAGTCAAAAGTCAAGGTCCCAGTTCAATGTCATATGTCAAACATAATGAAAATATCGGTAACACTTTGTTGTGTGAGGATCTATAGTCCGAAATTGATGGAGTCTGAAATACCTTGGCATAAATGCATAGTTGGGCATTGTTTGCGCAAAAGAATCAGGATTAGCCAAGGGCGCAATTCAAGGTCAAAGGTGAACAAATACAGTATTAATTGAAGCAAGGATTGCAGATATCTTGTCAGAAATTACAAGCCTGCTGAGATTGAATGTTACACACAAGAATCAAGTCTCTAGGTCCGAATGTACATTTTTGATTCAAGGTCAAATGTCAAATTTAAATAGAAGAAATTGATTGAGACTTTTCGAGAGATTACCTGATAACCCTTTTTTGACGGGCATATCTTTGTGACGATGGCACACTTATTTCTATAGTATGGAACTTTATAACCAGATTACTGTTCATAATCTTGTTACGCATTTAGCTACGTTCCAACATTAAATCATTAAACGTGTTATATGTTATTTAAAACACGATTGTTCATGTAGATCTAGAAACGTTCTTAACAGCAACCTCGTGAAAAAGGTTGCGATACACGTTTAAAGGTTTATTGATCTGATCTGACATCACGCGGAACAATGTGGAAGCAAATGCAATGAGAGCCTTCCGCTTTCATAGCGTCCCATGTCACCACGCCAGTGCTATGTATTTGGGCGATAAGCGTGGTGGTGTGCACCGCGCCAATTTTAAGAATACAAATTAATTTGCTAAGACGGATTAATTTAATGACAAAATGTTTCATGTGACTTTATAATTGTCTGATGGTTTAACAACACAATATGAATAGAATTGCAACAGCCTTATATTACCTGTCGCGGTGTACAATTAGTTGTATTTTGTGTTTTGTCACGATTTTATATGTGATTGATGGAAGTTATGGACAGCATATGATAGGGACTAAGATTTATTGGAACAAGTGTTTTCATAAAGAGCAGTATTCGATTTTAGGAAGTCTGTCAGCGGACCAATGCCTAGATGAATGCATAATTAGCAGTCGTCACTGCAAAGCCGTCGCATACGAAAGGCTGAAGACCGTCTGCCGCCTGTATCATGACGTTGATGTCATGAACGTTGAGCAAGACACGTTTACGTGCGTTGGGTCGAATATCGTGTATCGAAACAGTTTTATAAAGGTATGTAAATTGACGAGAAAATAATGGATATAAATTGCTTTTATACCAGGTAATAATACAAACTTTATAATTAAATATTCAATATATTGCTGTCAAATAATGTGAAACCTTTGCAGACGGCTTGCCTTAAAGCTTTTGCCGAAGCTTCACTGCCAAAGCCATGTTTTCTGAAGGTGTCTGCATTTACACGAATGGAATTCTATTGAATTAACAGGACGCCTTGTTTTATAACAATTTTAAAAATAGGACAAATTCATCTTGATACTAGTTTTCCTCAGTCTGAAATAAAGTAACGGCACGAAAATGCGATGAAATGTGGACGTTTCGCTATGGGACCCTATCGGAATTGGATATAGTGTAAAATGTACCTGGTGCATGCTTAATCTGAATCAATCTTACTACCTTGTCAGTTATGAAGCGAACTGCAGTTGAACATAACTTATTATTTTTGAACGTTTCAGAAGCCGTTTCATTTAGGAGACAAGGTGTACAATTCAAATTCAAAACAGCTTATTACATCGAAATGCAGCAGCACATGTTAATTGGGTCAAGCTGTAGTTGCGATATACCATTATAATAAGTAATTAATAATGCAATAATTACAACAACCATCAAATCAGTACCATACTTTTAATAGATGGTACATTCACTGCGTTTTTACCACTAAAGTACGACAATTTACGCACATCCATTTCGTAGCAATGTGAATCCTGCGTAAAGAAGTCATATGAAGTCCTTTGTATATTCCCACATAAAAGCCACAATACATCGAAGTTTAATAATTGTTTATACTTTATCCATTTGATATTGGTCTCAATCTTCATAATCCGAAAAATCATATTTATATTACGACTTTTTTGGTAAAATGTGCTTTGACTTTCGATTGTAATAGAGCGACATAATAAGATTAATTGAACGTGTGTCGAAAATTGGGCTTGTAAAACCACTTAAAGAGTTTCAGGCGGACTGTTTGTGATATGGATTGAAAACATGGTATTATGGATATTTTGACAACAACGTAAGACAAAATGTCTTCTGTTAATGGATTCAATTGAAAAGATTCAAACGTATTGTTGTAACAATATAAAAGGAAAATACCCACTTGTATACTTCTATCAAGAACACTAGAAATAGAAATATCCCCAATGAGTGCCCTGAAAATTATGAAATTTATTCATGCATGACCGTGTATGAAGCCCACATGATAGTTGAATTGTAAGTTAACTCAATGTTCATATGCGATTATGTAAGCAGAATAATATCCATGATTGTAGTAACTAAATATGTTTTTCTCCCAGCGTGTGTTTTATTCTTCATATTTTCTACTGTTTTAACCTAAAAAAGCAAAATCTCATTACCACTCAAAGTAGGCATAACTACTGATTCTCAATATAAGACACACTGCATGATTATAGATTTTATCTTAATTTAGCTTCAGAAAACACATTTTATAGTACTGACTATACGTGTGCATCGCCAAGTCAAAACATATTTAAAGCGATACATTAAGTTATGGAAAACAGAACTAGCCATAATTGAGTTCATTTGCACAATCACCAACTTTATGCCATCATGCTGAATACCTAGCAGCAAATGTAAACATACTCGATGGGCAAGCATTTACCCTTTTAGCTTGTTTCAAAGTGAAGCCAAACAAATTGTTAGGGGCAAAAGGCTGAATGAGAACATGACGAGGTGTGTCGAGGGTTGTAATTGTATCAAGTTACGTAGTCTCCATACAGTTAAGACCTTAATATGAGAGTGAAATTGTAATTTTAATTATAAATCAATCGATCTCACTCATAGACATCATTATTATATGTGTCGTGTTCTGAGAAAACTGGGCATACTGCTTGTGCGTAAATTGTCATCACAGATAAGCCTGTGCAGTCTGCAAAGGCTAATCAGGGACGACAATTTCCGCTTTTATAGAATTTTTCGTTTCCATGTTGTCCCTTCTTAGCGAAAATCCAGTTTAGGCGGAAAGTGTCGTCCCGGATTAGCCTGTGCGGACTGCACAGGCTGATCTGGGACGACACTAACGCACATGCACTATGCCCAGTTTTCTCAGAACATAACAAATATCATCATCTTTAGCACCACTTTCATTTCCACCATCTTCAAGGTGCTCTATCTTGTTTAGTTTTCTAAATTAATATATCTTTTTTTTCAAGTTGCAATATTAAAAAAATATACTTACATTCAATTCTGTAACTACAGCACTGTCATCAAATTGGGAACCTTCATGAAGATATGGCAAGTTTCAGCTGCATATGTCTAGTAGCTCTCTGGTTGAAAAAAACTAATGCATTAAACGAAATTAAGCAGAAAGTAGATTGATTTGAAAATTTCTCTATAAAACAAATAGTTTTAAGAGCATGCGCTGAAACACGGATATATTGCGAATGCCATATATCGAACTGTTTTGACAAAGTGTAAATGGGAGTACACAGTGTGCATAAGAACAGTTAATTTCAAAATCACAGTTCCTTCTTTTCGTCTATAAAATATTTGAGTTTGTTTATTTATATTGCATTTAAAAAAAGATAAGATGACATAAATTGAGTCTCTTCATCAGTTCCTTCTACTGTTAAGTACCTTTTTTGAAGAATTTTGGAATAGGCAAAACTATAAGAATCCTTATAAAACTAGGAACAAGTATGAACATAAGGTACTAGATATGCTGGAGAGACTACAGGTTTGGACATTAACACATAGACGTAAACATAAGAGTCTCCATACCATGTGTCTTTGTTTTTGCAATGTGCCAATAAAATAGATATTATTTTTCCATCCATGTTAATACAGTACAAGATATGAGCAACAATGAAGGTAAACAAAAATGACAAAAACAATGTCACATAGAGCATTGTAGCATAAGTTTTTTTAAATTGGAAAATGTATAAGGTGATTGTGTTAATGTTAAATCCACTCATTTAAACAATTAAAACTGGAGAAGTTTTGTTTTCAGATATCTCTTTTTCTGAATAAATGGTTATTCAATAAACTAAGTTATTGATTAGAATGACAAAAACATGAATGATCACCACAATCTTTATATTATGGCAGCTTTAGAACTTCAACCAAGATCAACAAAACACTGCATAATATATGACGCACGTTAAATTGTCCATGTCCTAACACAAAAGTTGAAAAATACAATTACTACTTGTATCCCGTTATAAAATATTCATTTATTTAATAGAAATAACACAATAAACAATACGCTAGACACGGGTGTTCAAAGAGGTCGGGGTGAGCTAAGGACACATGTATTATACCAGCATGTACAATCAATATTATATTAGGCACAACAAAAATAAACGATACTTAATAATGTAATAACAATGAAACAAAATCAAAGAACTTCACAGTCAAAGAGAACATGTGCCGCTTCAAAAGTAACAAAACTACGTACGTGCTTTATGGAGACGGCATATCTAGATCATAAGCAATAGGTTAATGCTTAAAATGGCGTTATACATGGTAAAGTAAAACAAAAGTCGACAAAGGCATAGGCCACGTTTGTAACGTGACGTTTGTAACGTGACGTTTGGTTTAATTAGCCAAACATCAAGACCTCTAGAAAAAAATACTTTGAAAGGAAGCACTCAATTACCTCTTTGAATATTGAACAAAGTAATGAAAAATAAAAGTCAGAGTAGTAATATGCATTATTTTGCAGCGTATTGACACATTCTTTTAACTTGTAATCTCAATTCGCAATACACATTTCTGAAACCTGGTTTCTAAAGCCCGCGGTGATATCGCACAACAAAGCATTTTATGTGCGTTAAAGCCGACCTACATCTATTCAATTTCTTGTGGTCTAATATCAGTTAAAAAGAATTTTTGATCCTACCGTAGAAAACACAATAGTTTATTATACTACTATTGAGTTTCAACAGTGATTTCATAACTATGAAAGATAACATGAAACTGAAATTCATGCAGGCTCGTACAATGCAATCCGATGTACATTATAAGCTTATTCCGTCAGTTGAAAACATATTATATGAATATATATATATGATCTGACATGAGGTGTCATATCATACCATATTTTATCAAACGAGTTCAGGAATTTTGTTAGTAAGCGAGCCTTTGGCGAGCTTACCAACGAATTACCTGGACGAGTTTAATAAAATATGGTATGATATGACAACGAGTGTCAGATCTTTTTTATCACATGTTTTCAAACTAAAAGAAATACATCTTAATTGACCAAACAAATGCTGATAGACCTAAAAGTTGTTTTCTCTCGTGACCTCATTTCATGTTGACGACGTCATTTCACCAAAATAAAGCCAAGCGATTGGTTAGTTATTGATTCTGTAGCCAATGAAAACGCTTAAAAATGTTGTATTAAACATGTGTAATATAAAAAATACGTAATGTCTGTATTACATTGAAAACAAGGTATAGCATGTGATACATTTTTCTAGCACATTTTCCAGTGCCTTTACATGGTCTCAATTCCATCGGTAGAAATACCGTTTCCCGGTGATGTTTGTGTTAAGAATATACTACCGGCTCATGTTAGTCATTTTACAATTTTCAATACATTGGCCTTTCTCTCAATTGGTTCATTTCTTCATAACACTATGTTTGTTTTTTGTATGTTTCTTATACACTATGCATTGATAAACGATTTAAATACACGTTTTTGAAAAGACGTTATCCACATTCCTGTCAAGATAAAAGTAATAACAAAAAATAATGGTAACACGCTACAAACTTAGTTTACACTCTCACTATGTCTTGAAGACTAACAAAATATGTATATTGGTAATGCTGTTATGTTAAAAATGTCTAAATGTCACGTATTTTTTCTTGTACGTTAATAATGAGGATGAGCTTGTAATGTTTCTTGAATAAATGGTTTATTCTCTTCTGTAATCTTAAAATAAATCACTTTGTTATAGGTACAATTTGTCTCTAAAAAATAATAATATTCTCAATGTTCTGTTTAAAATTTTAGTGAAAACAAGTCGTACTAAACAACTGCTTATTACACCAGTTCAAATGTTAGTTCTTTATCTTACAAAAAAAGAATTGTGATTCCCTTGCTCTGTTACTTTTGTAATATGTATAAGTTATGCTTTTTCTTTCCAATTACTGGAGGGTAGCAACTTTGAAATTATTTGTGATAATAATAAAGTGTTTTATTGTATCTTGTGTTTTAGAATGAGATCGATGTTTGCAGAGGAAGTTCCTGTGCACCAAAAGGTAATAAGTGAATATATTTGACCCGTTGGTTTAAAAAATAATAATTTCTGCATTTGATATTATGGTATACGATGCCATGTTCTGCCGTTAGAAAATGTCAGCAACACATGTTTTGATTTTAACAAACCAGACTGTGGACCGTTCCCTTCGGTACAAAGAGCCAAAGAAGTTCTGGGAAATCTCGCGACTATTGGTGCCAGGAGACTTGTCGTTTGCGAGAACAACACAAGGATAACAGTCACGTGTCTGGAAATAGGAGAATGGTCTCATGGAGAACTGATGTGTCTAGGTTTGTTAGACGTTAAATATGTCCTAATTATATGCATCGTTTAAAATAACTTTACTTTTTTACTATATCATGACACTTCATCATTACCCAACTCCCCAATGTTCATCAACTTTGTTGTGAATCAGCATTAGATGGTCCTCTATACAAGAATTTAATTCGTGTCAGTTTTTTGTATACGTTTCTCACTGGGCATTAAATAAGGGATTTGAAAGCGATACATTCAAAAGAATTTCCTCTTAAGCATTAAGCAGGATTTGATCAAACTTGACAGAAATGATCATTAGGTTTGCATCTGTAAGTTATATAAATGGTTCCTTTACATTTGTGATTTAATTTAAGGGAGTTAAAAGTAGATTTCAGTAATGCACACTTTTACAGCATCTCTTTGGTTTTCAGCGAGATTTTACGGATTAAACGTTTTGATTGTCCTATACAAAACAAATGAATATATCAAGCATTTTGATATAAGCGGAACACCAGATGCCGCGATAATTAATATGATTCATGTTAAGTATATCTATTGAAACCAATACCTTGTCAGATCGCATTGCTATTTCACGGTAAAAGTTTTGTTCTGATTATATTTCAATGTGCATACATTTAATCATTTGTGTTTTGTTAACACTGTCGGTGAGGGGCATAGCTTTTTTACATACATTATAATACACAATATAGTGTATTGTTTAGTTTTTATTTATGTTTGAACGATTTTGATAAAAGCAATAATCAAAAATAAAACATCAAGATTTAAAACTATATATTTTAGTACTTTACAATAAATGTATTTGATAAAAGACTTTAATTGGTTAATTACCAATTGTTCTTTCAAAGCAAGTTACCCTCTACCCCTCCACACACACACATACACTCCCCAATTTAGAAATTTGTTACAGAATTGATAACGTTTTATTTTATGTCTGTCCGTGTTATGTATTAGTGATTCAAAACTGCTCGACACCTCGCGGGCTGGTGAATGGCACTTGGACGGACACTGGCACTACAGTAGGAAGTCGTGTTGTGTACAAATGCAACTCGCCGTTGAAAGCGAAACCAACAGTTATGCCCCTCGAGTATACATGTGGCGCAAATGGACAGTGGAGTTATCACGACACCTTCTTAGAATGTGAAGGTACGTGCAGCATTGCATTTACAACAGCTGACGAGCACAATTCTTATATAACGATATGTATTTGCCAGACTAGGACCGAATGCCTGTACGTGAGGTTTAAACCCTTGATTTATGTACATTCAAGTTGACACTCAACCATCTTACATTTTGATTTCAGTGAACTGTGGCCATGTAAATACTGCACAGCATGCAACCTCCACTGCTACAAGCGAATCATGGCGTGGTAGCATCGTGACATACACATGTGAGGCTAACTACGCCATGATGCCAACTACCGCAAACAACTCAATCGAATGCATGCCTGACGGACAATGGTCAAACATAACGTTCACATGCATATGTAAGTTGTTAACAATTTAATAGTTTTATATGCTAGTCGTTGGTTCATAACAGCAGAATGAGATTGTTGATTTGGTAAATTATTGATAATTAATCATTTACTCTAAAGTTGCATACATAGTTATCCCCACGAACTTGCCCCGCTGTTGAGTCACAGTATTGATGGCTAAATATAATTCACTTAAAGTGTTTTAATCACTACCATAACACACACATATACTATTAAAAAATACCACAAACCTGACATTTATATATATTTTATGGTCATTAAATGACCAATTTTTCGAAGTGTTAAATATTTTGTGTCTGAATTCAAGTCAACTGTGGCGTGCCGCCGAACGTGAAGTATGCAAATGCTTCATATAACTCAACGTTGGAGGGCGCTCACGTGACGTACACGTGTAACGATGGCTATGTACTTCAACCACAAGGTGCAAACACGTCCGGAATCTGCATTGAACAAACTTCATGGAGTCAGCAGAATTTTACGTGCTTGGGTAGGGTCAAATATTAAGTGAATTGTTTTATTTTCTGATTTTATACAATACAACTATTTGCCATAAACACTATGCTGAGATTTATATGTAACT
Source organism: Dreissena rostriformis (assembly GCA_007657795.1). Taxonomy (NCBI): domain Eukaryota; kingdom Metazoa; phylum Mollusca; class Bivalvia; order Myida; family Dreissenidae; genus Dreissena; species Dreissena rostriformis. The sequence goes on from VMBQ01001481.1 coordinate 163,392, forward strand.
GTAATGTAACAATTTGTTAGAAAAGCTGATCATGTTATTGAACATTTTACTAATTCGTCTGATCTGGATGTTAATATTTTCTGTGTTTGTTCGGATGTTTTGTCCTTAAAAATACCGTATACTGATCGATTTAGTCAACATGATAAAACATGGTAAAATAAACATATGTTAAAGTGATCCGCTTTCAAATTTACAATTATGCTAATGTATTTGTGAATTACCAATCATGAACATGTATGAAAGTTTTTATTCGACCTGAGACTTTCATCAATTGGATAAGCGTTTAAGCTTTTCATCAAACTCTATCAGTCTGCAAGGTCGATTTGTAAGCCGAATTGATATTGATAAAAAAGAACGTGGGCTCGAGACGCGGCGAAGGCGATTTACAACATTTTTTCTTCATTTAAAACTTCATTTGACTATACCTGATTATATAGATCGTGCATAAAACCGTGAAGTGACCTTATTTATTCTTTTGTTTTCATAAACAGGAAAAAAAGGCTCAACAAATCGAAATAATGGCTATTTTATCAAACATATATTGTATTACTTAAAATGTTGGTTTAATGCTTCTTTTCGAAACAGCCAACTGTTCTGAACCACGCCATGTACAGAATGCGAATCTGACGTACAATTCTACGCTTCAATACAGCTGGGTCAATTACTCCTGTATTGCGCCGGCTAGGGTATACCAACCAGACTACCCTTTACACTTCCGGTGCGATGAATCGCGACAGTGGGAACCCAAGTATCAATATGACAACGTTAAGTGTGGATGTATGTAGTAAACCAAATTATATATATTCACATATACAATTTCGTTGCTTGCAAGATTTGTATTTGGATTAGCGAGTTATCATTACATATTGTATTTATTCAAGCGAAGTCATGAATTTGGTAGTTATGAGCCTTTTGCGAGCACAGTATTTATAATTAATGTCATTGACGTGTTAAAAGGGACTTGTTCACAATGTGGAAAAGTGCCATTTTTTCTGGAAAACTATCCAAGAAAATAAACAAAATCTTGATAATATTAAAACAAGCAAAAATAAACAACAACAAACCAACATAACTGTCTTAGAAACATGTCGAAAGTAGCATTATCAATAGATTATGATTAATCAACGACACATTGAAGATAATATTAAACAATTCATGTAAAACAGATAATAGTCAACTTTTATTTGAACGCTTACTACACCCATCTTCTCTCCGCACACACACATATAATTCCCAATTCAGAATTTATTCCAGAATTGATAACATTCTACTATGTGTCTGTTTGCATAATATATTGTTTTAAGCCAACTGCTCGACACCTCGCGGGCTAGACAATGGCAATATGTCGTACAATGGCACTACAGAAGGAAGTCGTGTTGAGTACAAGTGCAACTCGCCGTTTAAAGCCAAACCAACAGGTGTGTCCCTCGAGTATACGTGCGGCACAGATGGGCAGTGGAGTTATGGCAACAATTCCTTAGAATGTGAAGGTACGTGCAATAGTGAATTTACCACAGTGAACGAACGGGCACAGTACGTATATGCCAGAAGACGACAACATGCCTGTAAGTGATGATTTAACAGCTGAAATATGTACATTCAAGTTCACACTTAACACATCGAATTTTGATTTCAGTGAAATGTGGCAATGTTACTACTGTGCAGCATACAATCCCCACTGCGATTAGCGAATCATGGCGTGGTAGCATCGTGNCACGCTACCTGCCCATGTCGCGTTATCTATCAAATCCTGAATAATATGAGATAACTTCATGAGTCACTTCTCGACCCGCAGCTGTCATCAGTCATATATATTTATACCAATAACCGTTATACATCAACGGACCGGTTGGATTAATTAATTAGAGCGTCATTCTAATAATGCGAACGTCATGGGTTCGACCGCCACACTGGCAAAATACAATTCAACTATGTTTACAGCATTTGCTATTAATTTCAGTAATCGATGATGTAGTTTAATTGTTGAAGGATTTTTTTTAACTAACTCCACATCTCTATAAGACCGTATTTTTTTAATATACAACAAAACATATAACCATTAACGTAACATTCTATGGAAAACCTTATACAATAAGGAATGATAATGTCTCTTTCCAGGGGAGAAGCTAACATAACTTGTAATCGACATGCCGCGCATGCCAAGATACTTCGGATCCATGTAAATCTTCATTTCATTTTTATGGTGGTTGAGTCTATTAATCAAAATGGAACACATGTTTAAAGCCTATCGATCTGAGAAGAAAACTTGTATACATGTAGTAAACTAAACTAATATAATTGGCCAATATGGGGATCCAACCCACAACATTCGCGTAATTAGCACGACGCTCTAACCAACAGAGCTAACCTACGCGTTTCTATCATGTGACATCATAAAATAAAAATTAAAATACTGTATATACGTGTATGAGGCGATTTCACTTGATAAAAAAATACTTACCTATGTGAAAATGGTATTCACTTCTTCATATCGGAGTTAATGAGCAATACATATTCGCTTTCCAATAAGGTAGTGTGGCCGAGCGGTCTAAGGCGCTGGTTTTAGGCACCAGTCTCTTCGGAGGCGTGGGTTCAAATCCCACCGCTGCCATAGCTTTTACCAGATACGAAAAAAAAACACAATGGAAATGGATCAAAAACGGGACACAAAGCATTCAAAAAGCAGCAGAAATTCAGGACTTTTTTAATAACGTTATTTTTTTTTATTATAGAGGCATGATACATGGTGCGGTGTCGCGTTTTTTTTTTTAATCTCCGTTTCTACTTCAATGGATGCATATAGGAATGTTAAGAAATCCGGCTTTAGATTTCAAATAAAAGTATACACGTTAATGTAAAAAAAATCAGTTTATTTCACTTCATTGGCGTAACAACATAATAAAAGTAAATTGCCAAAACATAATGGCAGCGGTGGGATTTGAACTCACAACTGAAAAGAGACTGGTGCCTTAAACCAGAGCCTTAGACCGCTCGGCCACGCTACCTGCCCATGTCGCTGTATCTATCATCACCTGAATAATATGAGATAACTTCATGAGTCACTTCTCGACCCGCAGCTGTCATCAGTACATATATTGTCTATATACCGATAACCGTTATACACCAACGGACCGGTTGGATTAATTAATAAGAGCGTTATTCTAATAATGCGAACCTCATGGGTTCGATCCCCACACTGGCAAAATACAATTCAACCATGTTTACAGCATTTGCTATTAATTTCAGTAATCGACGATGTAGTTTAATTGCTGAAGGATTATTTAACTAAATCCACATCTCTTTAAGACTGTATTTGTTTTATATACAACAAAACATATAACCATTTAAGTAACTTTCTATGGAAATCTTTATACAATTAGGAATGCCAATGTCTCTTTCCAGGTGAGAAGCTAACATCACTTATAATCGGCATGTAGCGCAATCCAAGATAATTCGGATCCATGTAAATCTTCATTTCATTTTTATGATGGCTGAGTCTATCAATCCAAGTGACACTTATATTTTAAGCCTATCGATCTGAGAAGAAAACTTGTATGAAAAAAAGTTCATATTTTCAGTATATTCGGTAATAAAATTTCGCGATGTGAAATCGAAAGTACATCGCGAAAATAGGTGACATAACGATATACACACTATAAATTACGCAAGGAGATTGATCATTTTATATATAAATATATACAATTCACTACGCATGCACAATTTGCATTCCTGTGTTTACCACGTGACGATGATGATCAATCTACTTGCGTTATTTATAGTTAACTGGTAGTTACCTGGTATGCATACCCAGTAAAAATAAATAAATACAAAAATAAAGTAAAAATAAAAAAAAAACTTTTTTCAAGTAATGTTATATACCAGTTGTGATATTTTAATCAATATAAACTAATAATTGTAAAAAAAAAATACGGTATTTTAGAACTTTTTCTTTTTTCATCATTCGTGGTTTATGTACAGTCCCTTTAGTACTACCGCTGAATGGACGAATTCCTTAACAACGGTTGCATGCAAATTCACTTAAACAGTTGCATTTAGGATCGTAAAGAAATCCGGCTTTAGGTTTCTTATACAAGTTTATACGTCAACGTGAAACAAGTTTAGTTCACTTCATTGGCGTTACAACATAATTAAAGTAAATTGCCAAAGCAAAGTGGCAGCGGTGGGATTTGAACCAACGCCTTCGAAGTGCCTTAACCAGCGCCTTAGACCGCTCGGCCACGCTAACTGACTATGTCGCTGTTTCTATCATCACATGCATTTAATGAGATATCTAATCAAGAACAAGTATACATCAACTGGCCTGTTAGATTAGTTAGTAAGATGGTCATGCTCATAATGCGAACGTCGTGGGTTTGACCCCCACACTGGCCAAATACAATTCAAACAGGTTTATGGCCTTTGCTTTTAATTTCATCAATCGATAATGTCGTTCAAATGCGAAAATGATTATTTACCTAAATCCCAATCTCGTAAGATTGTATTTATGTTATATTATATGTGAACAAAATGTACGACGATCGCCGTATGAACATCCAAGAGAACCAAGCTTCTCGCCCATACTTTTAAGATGTTTGCATCGATAATTGTGATAAACTCGTAAGAAAGTTATCATATCGTCATAAATTACAATGATCAAAAGTCAAACGTATTCATGACAGTCGTATTTGCAAACGACAACTGGCCGGTTAACTCAACTAGGACGATCTGAAGCCCTTCTTATTTAACTTCGTAAGACAATTTTAAGTTACGATGTTATTCTTACAAAGGCATAATCGCGTATAACCAACTTTGACTAACAATACACTTCATTTATTCTATTCAGTTCCTTTTAATCTCTCGCACGCATTTTATTTTAGGAGCACACCAATAATAAATGTCCATTTGTTGTGAGTTAAACATTCAGTCGTACTTTATGTTTTCCTTTGATATGACAGGTCCTTGGAGCGTTGTGCTTATAAAGCGAGTCATAGGTTCGTTTGGGCAAGCATTTTATTTGCAATATACAGTATTGAATATTTAACTTTTAATAAAGGCACTTTTTTACACAATTTAAAATATAATCAACGGTAGGTTTAGACGTTGCTGCATTATTTGACGACAATCGGCGAATGTTCGACACATTGCACATGATCACAATATTTGAAAAAGGAAATCACACATTCAAATGTCAGATGAAATCGTATGTATAGAGTCTGAACGATCGATAAAGAAAGACTTTGGGTGTCGCAATTTACATCTCTCACCAATAAATGCATCGATTAGTATGTTTAGAACAATGACATGCACGTAATATGCCTGCGTGATCGGACTGGTTGACAATATCATCTCACGTTTAGTTTGTTTCCAGTGTGTCCCTTGATAATACAATTATTTGCAGGATGCCAAATATTACAAATATAACATTTTTGTTTGTTTGAGACTTGCTATTAATAAGTCGCTTTTTATAAAATGTCATGAACTGACTATTTTTTGTAATGGTCATGACATAGCGACATATGATATTGATTACCTGAGTCTGTCAAATAATACGTGTAATTTAACTTATATTCGCTGCATTGAAGCCGTAACCTCAAAATAATTATAAGGCATACGATTGTTTACACTGTCACCACGATCAAATGCTACATGAACAAAACTGATCCTATACTGTGTTTCCATCGAAAAGCATAGCTTCAATATTTCTCAAAGTAAAATATATAATAACAAATAAATTGTACAATAGATTTAGAGCCTCTTTATTAATCACAGAGCTTTGATATCGACGAACATGACAACTAATTGATATATATATTCATATTTAAATACATAAAAGGTATACTTAACTGAGTAAAAATAACAATTACTGTAATAATTAAAAAAAATAAATCTTACTAATATTAAGTCAATTTTTTATTATACTACATTTAACATAATACCTAAAATAACTTATCTTACATGAATAATAAAAAAAAAATCTTTGTTGCTTTTGGGCACATGCTTATGATACTAAAGTTTTCCAACGTTATTTACAACAATCACATAGAAAAGAACCTATAGTATATCGGATTACAATTATAAAGTTATGTGTTATCGGTCCCAACTAGTCAACGTTCATTACAACAACCAGGGAACAACTTGCAGCATAACGAGACACATCGCGATTTCTTTATATTGGCAAGAAATGACAAAACAGTTTATCAAAATGGAATTCTTAATGGTCACATTAAAGGAGAAACATTTAAATAATAAGTTTTCAGTTACAAGCTGCTCATGAACATTGTGAGTCACGTAAAACTGCTTGCAAATTGTAAAGTTGAAACAGAAATTTAAGAGCATGCTTAGAACAAAACTATAAAGTTCAGTATATTTTACAAAGGATAATTGCAAAGTAGAATAAAACATGTCCGGTTTCTATCAATACTGGGTATAAACAATATTTTTATTCAAGTTAAAGTTTTAATAGGTTTAAATTGTTTTTCCTTTTTTTGTGCAATGTCATAAACGTAAACATGCGTTAATTATAACTGTCTCATGAGCGTGCTTTAAGTACTCAGCAGTTGACCAAGTTCCGAGTTGTTACTTTCAAACGGCACATGTAACAATACTAAATTTTCTAATGTGAGCAAAAATATTAAATAGAAAATATAAGTCCGTTTTATTTGCATATACTCGAATGGATCTCTCGACCATAGATTAAGACAAGGAATAATATTGCGATCACTGACTAAATTTACACGTGCAACAAAGTGATATATACAATATCAGTAAGAAAGATCAAATCTACGATAAGACAACCTGTACGAATAGCAACATGATTTACACTTAATAAGCCATATTTTAACAAATTTTAACCAGTTGGACAACGTTAAGAGATTATGTTTATAATGCAGTGGATTTGTATTCTATGCAGTTAGTGCTTACATGAGATACTATCAAAAGTAATAACTGTTGAAATTAATATAATATAGCACATGAAAACGTAATCGAAACTTTTACTAGAAATAAAATGAATGCCAAAACATTTTCAATAAATATTTCTGGCAAGTACCTGAGTTGCAATTCATGAAAGTATTAAAGTTGTGTAAAAAAGTTTCATCTGAATAACGTTCACAACTTCAAGAAACAGGTGATATGTTCGGTATAAAAATAACACAGGTACAATAAATAACAAAACAAGATATGTCCATAACTTAATATTCAATATCTTCATCCAAATCCTTCTTCACTTCCTCCATGTCTTCTATGCGCTTCTCCATCTCTTCCTCCGAAGGGGAGCTTCCGCGGGAGCCCCAGTCACTGTCCGCTCCGTCGCCAACGCCGTTTCTCTTCTGCTCCTTGCCTTCCGGTTCCATATCTCGTGACGCCCGTTGCGTTAACTGCGCCTTCTGGTTACCGTTGGTTGCCTTCTTGTCCTGCGCTCCTTTGCCCGCGGGACGCTGCGTTGGTTCGTCTTCTCGTTTCTTGTTTGGAGGAGGCTGACGGCGCTTGTCCTCCCTTGCCGGTGGAGATTCTCTTGGTGGCGATGCGTTCTTCTGTCTTGGTGAGTCGCCATTTGTTTGAGCCGCCTCTTCCTCGCCGTCTTCTGCCTCCTCTTCTTGATCTTTCTCCTCCTGGTAACGCTGAAATTCTCTTCCTTTTGTGTCCTCAAAAACCTCTGACTTCCGTTCTGAGCCGTGTCGGTCAATGCGTTCATCTTTGTGGCCGTTCTGTCTTGGCTCACCGTTCCGAGCCCGTTGTGTTTTGCCACCGTTGCGAGCCGGGGATACGTCGCGCGCCGGTAGGATTGGTTCCTCCTTCCCGCAGGCTATGAAAGTGTCGCCGTACATGGGAATGATGCGATTAAGGCTACTGATGCTGTCAACCTGGAAGTAAGAAATAAACCATTCAATGATTGCCCCGCTTTTCCGATGAGACCACGAAACATTGCGTGACTTAATAGCGGACAGCGTTGCTCCTGTCCAGACTGCGTCATTGGCCATGCTCTTTTTGAGGTACGATGGTCACATATGGCATAAGACCAATTTGCTCATGACGAATTTCAAACGTAGATAATGGTCACTGATTAGTTGAACCTTGTCGTCGATGTATGAAATAATACACAACAACAGCATTTATTTTTTTAAAGGAAATCCCAAGTGTTGTTAGATTACATTCAGACCTTTGAGTGAATCCGAATTATAGACCGATATCACATTCGCATGACATGTGACGCTAAAATTATACAAGACGTTCGGCCTTGTACGGTAGATCTGTCACAACAGCTTTTGTGCAATAACGAGTCTTGGAAGTCCTTCTTCAAGGCAATTGCATGAATGACTCAAATGAAATGACTTATGAAAACTCACTTAAATATGTTTCAAATGCCTGTGATATGTAATATTGCGGTGTATTTTTTTTATTTGAAAGGTAAATATCAGTTTTGTTCGGGGGAAAAAACAACAACACGATCATTTTATAATCAAAACCATTGAACGTCCGTGTAATTCATAGTAGAGCGGAACAAAGCTTAGGGAACTGAAGATGAAGTTGTCATGCGTAGCTTTTTATTGGACCTCCTACTAAGTAGGCATTGTTTTAATTGCAAACGTACAATCACGTCGGCTATCTGTATTTACACTAATTGAATCTACGATACCTGGAAATCAATACATACAGTAATTGAATGATGTTCGCGAATGTCGAGTTCACGCAAGTCCACGCAAAAAACGATAGATGCCGTTGCTTTATTCAGGTATCCTTGCGGATTTGTCGGTTTTGTGGAGATTAATTATCGGGTAACACTGGTTTTCATGGTTTCGACAACAACTAGAAAAGTATCAGAATTATATAAATACAAATACACAATCGGTTCAAACGATTTTCAGCTGAATTGATTGCAGTCATATCAGAAGTTCTGTCAATAGTATGAGGTCTGCAAAATCTATTTAATCAAAGCCGTAGTAACAATGTAAATGGTTACTATAGTAACATTGCAATTAAAAACATATATATGTTCAGCTTATCTGTATCGTATACGTTTTCTAGGCCTAAGGTACATTAATTGATTATTATTCTTATACACGCATACAATCACCGTTGACGCGCTTACACAATTTAACATGTTACAATGCCTACTCTTACGGCGAGTAAAAAACTAACGTCATTTTACGACGGGAGACATGTTAACGTCATTACACAGCGAGTGACGTACTTCCGTCATCACAAGGCGAGTGACGTACTAACGTTATTGCACGTTAGACGAAATGCCAACGTAATTACACTGGACGTGACATACTAACGTCAATACACGACGGTTGACATACAAACGTCATTACACGGCGAGTGACATTCTAACGTCATTACACGGCGATTGACATTCTAACGTCAGTACACGTCGATTGACATTCTAACGTCAATACACGGCGTGTGACATTCTTAAGTCATTACACGGCGAATGACATTCTAACGTCACTACACGGCGATTGACATTCTAACGTCATGACACGGCAAGTGACATTCTAACATAGTAACACGGCGATTAACATTCGAACATCATGATACGGCGAGTGACAATATAACATCATAACACGGCGATTGACAGTCTAACGTCATTTCACCGTAGACAACTTACTAAAGTACTAACCCGGCCAGCGTCATACCAACGTTATTTCACAGTGACCGAACAGTAACGTCGGGTTATATAACAACTTCATAACAAGGTGAATGGCATTTTAACGTCATTACATGAAAGGTGACATCCTCATGTTTTTACACGGAAATTATAGGCATAAAAACAACACATCGGTGATATTCTTACGTCATTAAGAGGTGAGTGACATACTCACGTCATTACACGACAGGTCATACTAACATCCTAACGTCATGAGAAAAAAGGCCATACTAACTTCCTTACACGAAAACACATATATACTGACGTCATTACATGGCAGGTGCTATACTTACATCATTACACGAAAAGAGACATTCGAACCTCAGAACATGGCAGGTGCCATACTAACGTCATTACACGAAATGTGATACACTTAGGTCGTTACAAGAAAAGTGACATACTTACGTCATTACACGACATGAGATATACTAACATCATTACACGACATAAGACATACTAACGTCATTACACGACATTAAATACACTAACGTCATAACTCGGCGTGTGACATACCAACGTCATATAACACTTATATACCTTCTTATACGGCGGGTTGAGGCTATAGAGGGCGCGGCAGGGCGGATTCTCCATGTCCAACATCTCGGTCACATTGCGCAAGATCTCCTCGAAAGGGAGGTTACTCTTGGGGTCAAGGAAGAGCGCCTGGCGGCTGTTCCGGTTCGTGTTGGAGATGATCTGGATGTGGTGGCCCTTGCCGCCGTTCATGGTTCCCCGGGATCGACGCACCGGAGACACCTGGGGAATTGGGTATGACTATTAACGCACTCATATCATTGAAAATTTGCTCTGTAGCAGCAATACAATTTGAGTTACGGGCGACACAGGTTCAAACAATATAGGTTTGTGTATAAAAGGGACCACAACTCGGGCATTGACGGTACATGCCATCTAATAGGCAATACTTTTTGAGTTACGCGAGACACAAATGCAAATTTTGCATACAAAAGGGGTCATAACTTCAGTTGTGTCGAATACCTGCGAATCACAATATAGAGGCGCCCAAGTTCAAATGCTGATTGATATGTTTTTTTTTTTAAGTTTCATCTCTCTAGCAGCAATACTTTTTCAGTAACCCGCGACACTCGTGGATTTTTTTTCTATAAACGGGACTATAACTCCAGATGTGTCGAAAAGCTGCGAATCCAACATATACATGTAGATGCGCACGTTCATATGATGTTTAAATATGTTTGAACAGTTTTAGCCCTTTAACAGCAAGAGCTTTAGACGTACGCATGACACAAGTTAAACAAGTGTTTTTTGTTTAAAAAAAGCCATAATTCCGATTATGTAAAAAATATCCGAACCAATATATACAGATGTGCAAGTTTACGTGCTGGTTGAAATTTTTGCAAAGTTTCATTTCTCAAGCACCAATACGTTTGAGTTACGCGCGACACAAAAAAGTGTGACGGGCGGAAAAAGTGGGACGGACGGAAGGACGCACAGACTAGGGCGAATCTATATGCCCTCCCCCGTATAAAGTTGGGGCTTAAACAGAAAGCCACACCTGGGCTCGAACCAGTGACCTTTAGATTAAATTACGAGCTTCATAACCATTCGCCCATCAGGCTTGTTTATTCTTATGCTTTTTATAAGCGGTCAATGCGCTGTGACAAAATTTAACAAAATCAACATACCTTGTTGGATCTCGCGTTTCCGCGGCTCTCGTAGCTGTTTCGCCCACTTCCGTCAGAACCACCGCCGCCCGGACCACCAAAATCAATCTCTCCGTAGCGCCCCCTTCTGTACAGCTTCATGTTGTCGGAGCAGACGTACATGGTCGTCTCGTCGTCCTCGTGAATATCCGTGACTTCATTTACCAGCTGACCGGAAGGCCACTTAAACAGGTAACGGACCAGCGTCTTGTTGATCCGCTCCTTGCTTCGCGCTATCTCATCTAGCAGGCTCTCGAGCTTAGGAAACGTCTTGATTTTGAAAGAGATCTGGACTGGCTTATCGAATATGTACTTCTCCCCGTTTGTGTAGACTGTGAGGAACTTCGCTTTGATCCCCGTCTGGAGGCTGCGCAGGGAGGGGCGCGTGAGCTCGTAGCGGCCGGCGACGTCTTTCGGGCGCTTACCCGGCTCCTGCTGATACCGGGCGTAGTCATCGTGGGCATCCTCCTCCATCTGACAGGGAACCAGACATTAAACATCACTGATCGCTTTTATGTAGTAGTTGATGGTATTGCATGGTGTTGTGTGGTGTTTAGTTTATACGAAAAATAGTAAGGTTTGATGTTCGCTGCTTTAAGGAGAAACCGTCTTTAAAGTCACGAAAATAAATGGACGAAAACTTAGTTGGTCTGTGTACATGTTACATTTAAAAACAAATGAGATGTATAATACGATTTAACAATAGACTTGCTATTTTAAGTATTTAACTCGTTTTTTAAAGACCATACTTCTGTAGACATTTGTGTTCGATAAATTTCCTATAAAGGAATCTATTGAGAGGTAGAATAACGAATCTATCAACAGCTTGTTTATGTGCAGTATGCTAAAAATGGGTGCAAACTTACAAACAATGCGATACAAGTGCATTTATGGGATAGACTAAAGCCATTTTACCGCAGTCATATGCTTTAAATGGTCGATACAAATATTTGAACACTTAATTTCAAAATAACTTAAACATATGTTGTTGTTTTTTGCAAAACTTATCCATACGGATAAAGGCTCACAGAATGCTAGTTGTTTATTACATATACATAAATTTACAATAAGACAAATGAAAATTTAATATTAAAGCATATCTTTTTTTACGAACATTCTTAAATGAAAGAAGAGTATTAAGCATTAAAATACTGACTTCACGACTCATTTCCACGAAAAAAAAGAGACAACCACTATTTATTGGCATACCTTCATTTTCGTAAAAAAAGGCAAACAAATGCACATAAAAATACTGAAAAAGTGTGATTCATTTGCTAAAAATAATCATTCACAAAAATGATTCCAACTGAAAAACGCGCATTTCTTCGCTTTAGAAGACAAAACTGTCGTTTTCAATAACAAAGTTCACGAATGGATTCAACCTGTTTTGCTAAATTCCTAATCGGTGGATCTACGTGGACTTGTCGATGATTCCAGTACATTTAATTTCTTGTCCACATTAATCCGTATGGAATTCGCATCACAAATAGTTCCGCGAAATAATACTTCAAGCGAAATTACGGCGAATATGGTTAGGTAGATTAAAATCAAAAGTTAAACTGAAATATCTAGTCATTTAATCCAGATGTATTCCCTACATGGTCAAAAGCAACGGTTTCCCGACGATTAGGCCAATGAATAATTCAGAAATAGCCTAAAGTGTTTTTCCTTAATTGATTTGTTGATCGATGTTTCCATTGTTTTATGAGTTACGAAACGGATGTATCAATACCGCTGCGTGTATCGATACCAATGTTTGGATACACGTGTTTACAACAATAAAGTGGTCTTGAACGTGGGGACATCCTTTACAGTTCCCGCGAGGGAGATATTGCCCTTTGAATGGTCGCTTAATCAGTTTACCCATAAAGAGATGATATAAATACCTTTATATGCATATGCGAAGCGATCAGTGAAAAGGGGGTTTAATGCATGCGCGTTAAGTGTCGTCCCTGATTAGCCTGTGCAGTCCGCACAGGCTTATCAGGGACGACATTTTCCGCCACTTTTCGTCTAAACCAAGAAGTGTCGTCCTTTAAACGAAAAATCGTCCCTGATTAGCCTGTGCGGACTGCACATTATCGTCCCTGATTAGCCTGTGCGGACTGCACATTTACGCACATGCCTTAAACCCCCTTTTCACAGAGCGAGGCTCATATATAGTATTTATTTTACTGTCACGTATACAGTTATATTGATTTTAGTTAATGAACGCCAGTGAAGAGAATCACAGATTGGTCTACGGCTCTAGTAAGTTTTTCCTTCGAGACTTCGTCGATGAATCGGTACATAAGATATTTAACTGTAATGTGGTTTATAACACGTGTTGTTTTTAAAGAGCTCGATGCACTTTCTCAGATCCAAATATGGTCACAGAGTGGGGCTAATGTTTAACATATTAGGTCATATGTGTGCACTAACATTTTGTTTTCACAAATGTGAAAATCATAACTTCATTTTCCACACATTTCAATCGCATTATTCATCTTGTATATGGGAATTTTGTGTTATCCAACCGAATTTTTATGATGCAACGAATCAACTTTTGGCCGCTAAATTAAGTGCGCAAGAAACGATTGATATATGTGTCTTGTTCTGAGAAAACTGGGCATAATGCTTGTGCGTAAATTGTCATCCCAGATTAGCCTGTGCAGTCCGCAAAGGCTAACCAGGGACGACAATTTCCGCTTTTATGAAGTTTTTCGTTTAAATGATGTCTCTTCTAAGCGAAAATCCAGTTAAGGTGGAAAGTGTCGTCCCGGATTAGCCTGTGCGGACTGTACAGGCTAATCTGGGATGAAAATTTACGCACAAGCATTATGCCCAGTTTTCGCAGAACACGACACATATCATGGTGGTTATATTCAGAACTAATCACGACCAGCCCCAAACTCGCTTCTACAGAGCTCATATGGACCGCGTCATGCGAAAATGGGTCTTATGTCACACGCGTAGTTCTATACCAGCCTGCGCATTCGCACTTTCTGGTCAGGAGCTTCTCTGTCCTCTAAAAAGTCACACAAGGTTTCGTGCTGTCATTAGCGGAAAGGGTAGCTCCTGTCCAGAATGCGCGAATGCGTAGACTGGTCTAGAGCTTCGCTCGTCGCATATGGCTCATATTAGTACACCTACGCTAGTGTAACAACCATGAAAACCGAAACCCGTCGATTTAGCCGTTTAAGAACACCAGTGTATAAACAACTCTTCGGCTTAGAGGAGAGTGTGTAAGACATTTATTTTTGTAAAACTACTCATCCTAAAAAGAAATGTTTCTGTCTCGCACTTTAAAATGAGTTTGCTTCAAATAGGACTTCATCATAATATCGATTTATATTTTCACATATTGAACGGTTGTCGAATTTTATTTAAGTGTGCTTCATATCCAAACGCATTTACTTTAGTGTATAGGGATGCATGAACAATTCGAATGTTATGTATTGTATTGCAATATTCATTTAAAGGGTACACATCTGATGAGTGTGCAGCGTAACATTTGTTGTCTTTAAATTAAACGCTTTATGCATCTTTGTAGATGTTAAATGGTGAACCATAGAATTCATTGTCGGCGAAATGTCTCACACTAGCATTTGCAGTTATGCACAAAACACATTAATAGGAGCCTTGCTCTGTGAAAATGGGGTTTACTGCATGTGCGTAAAGTGTCGTCCCAGATAAGTCTGTGCAGTCTTCACAGGCTAATCATGGACAATACTTTCCGCTTTTATGATATTTTTCGTTTAAAAAAAGTTTCTTCTTATCAAAAATCCAGTTGAGGCAGAAAGTGTCGTCCCTGATTAGCCTAGGCGGACTACACAGGCTAATATGGGACGACACTTTACGCACATGCATTTAACCCCCTTTTCACAGAGCAAGGTTCATATATTTTTATAATAGTGCGTGGGAATTCGTAGAGTCTTTTAAGTTATACGGATTTACCTTCATAACTGTTTTTTGTATTATCATAGTTTCATAGCTTTGGCATGCATAATCGTAAAATGCCTGCGTATAATATATTTAAATGTTTATTCCATTGATGTTTGCATGTAAATGTATAATTCATATTTGCGAATAAATTGTATTTACAGAAACGATATTAATCCAAAGTTACTGTTATGAAAAACACAAATTATTGATGTTGTGTATTTGAGAATGAATACAACTAATTTTTTTGCGTATTGGAAATACACATTTTCTTAAGATTGATTTTCAATTCCAATTTCAGTGATTTTTAAGGACCATCTAGGACATTGAGGTTATCATTATATCTAAAATGTCTAAAAAAAAATACTCTAAAAGGAGTCAATGAAGTAGATGCGTGGTTTCCCAACGTCATGGTTCGTTGCACGCATCATCTTTCTTATGAAGCTTCCCGTTTAGTTTAGTTTAGCTAATTGTGGCCGGTAGTTTTGAATAATCTTGAATAATGTATAGCATAAATGCGTACTATGATATCCCCAAAGTCACATAACTCTGAATAATCAATCAAGCGAAATGTGATGTTTCAACCCATTGATGCCTAGTGGACTCTCCCATACTTCTAAATTGGATCAATTTATTTCCAAAATAAGGAATGTCTAGTATATTTATTTCTGATTTAGAATATTTCTTACAGAAATTCCTTTAAGCAAACAGCGCAGACCCTGATGAGACGCCGCATTATGCGGCGTCTCATCTGGGTCTACGCTGTTTGCCAAGGGCTTTTTTCTAAAGGCTCTACTAGGCATAAATGGGTTAATATACGCTTTCTGTTGGTTATGAATGTTCCCACAAAGTTTTATAAAAAATATTTCCAGTATTCGGTGAGAGAATCGTCGAAATGAAAAAACTGAACGGAATGACTGACGGAAGGACGGACGGAAGGACGACGGATGGCGACCTCAGTAATTAAACTCTCTAAAAATCAGGGAGAAGTGTAGCAGAATCAACCCTGTACATTCCCATGAAAACAATCTGAATCTGTTGTTTTCAGCGTTGAACTTCATGCGTGGGTATTTTCGCATAATTTATTAATTATGTTTGTCAGCAACAACTGAACAGTTTACCGGCTTTGTTTACATCTCTATGACAACGAGTACCAGGGGATTTAGGTTTACGATATTATCTCGATCTCATGTTTACATAAGGGACCCGTATTCTTGATTCTATTAAAATAAAGTTTGGTACATCCTTGGTACATTCGGGTCGGGATATAAAAAAAAAAAATGCTTATTTTGAATAATTTTATAGAACATAATGCTTAATCTTATATATCTTTATGCAAATATAACATAAATAAAATTATTTAAATTGCTATGTGAATAACTCTCATTTGCGTTCGCCATTTTAAGTTATGACCTTGATCTGTTCAAGCAACATGGGCAAAGAACATGCGTCTACAAACAATTCAAAGTATTTAACCTGTCATCCATGTTTTCTATTCAAACGTGTTTTTGAATGCATTTCATAATTTACTTAAGAAATATTAATTTAATGTATTAACTGCTGAATTTTACACAGGTAACCAGGAGAGACGTTTTGTCAAAACCGGTTTATTCGGAATAAGGTAGCATTCTTAAATAGGAGAACAATTATAACTTTTCATATTAATTGTAATTACACTTTGATAGTCTTAGTTTGTAAAAAAAACAACTCGAAATGTGTTGTTTTGTTAATATTTGTGTAATAGTCAGTCTCCCGATTTGAATTACCTGTAAACATTTATTCGCTTTTATTTATAGTATGCCATGGAAAGCAAACATGACAATTTTAACAATATTCTGAAATAATGTGAAATATTTGTGGTATACAATGCTTCATCTCATACAAGCACTCATTTTGGGCAAAATTAAAATGCTTTGCATGAACAACTGTAGTCATTGATGAACATGTGTATGTCTTTACGGATATATGTTATTCAACCTCATTGGTAGTCTGTTATATATTGTCAAATGGGTGTATAACAATCAATGGAAGGTGATCATGTCAGATTGGTGTATAGCACTCAATGGACAGTGATCTTTGAGGCAGTATGCGTTATATTGTCAGATTGGTGTATACCAATCAATGGAAGGTTAGATTGTCAGATTGGTGTATAACAATCAATGGAAGGTTAGATTGTCAGATTGGTGTATAACAATCAATGGAAAGTTAGATTGTCAGATTGGTGTATAACAATCAATGGGAGGTGATCTTGTCAGATTGGTGTATAACAATCAATGGGAGGTGATTTTGTCAGATTGGTGTATAACAATCAATGGAAGGTGATCTTGTCAGATTGGTGTATAGCAATCAATGGAAGGTGATCTTGTCAGATTGGTGTATAACAATCAATGGAAGGTGATCTTTGATTTCATATTTAACCCATGCAACATATTTTGGCTATTTCCTTCTATTTATTAGTATAATCATGATATACGTAAAATAATCAATTTTTATTTTAGTTTATTTTCCAAAACTGTTTCAAGCAGAATAGCTGATTGCCACTCTGTCACATAAATACTTTGTAAAAAGGCGATTATTTGTGTTTGACACAACTATCATGTTTTATGCTTGATAGTATGTACACTACTTATTACTGTGATATCACTTTCTTTTCACATGAACTTTTGATATGAATATTATAATATGGTTAAGAGTGACGATGTACTATGCACAAGTCGTAATAAATATCTGGTCTGGTCTAGTGTGGTCTGATCTGATGTATACGTGAATTTATGTCAATACCTGAGCAGAACAGAAAATTCCTACTTTACTGACAATACCCGACCCAAATCGACCCGACACACAATTTTTGCTCGTTGCATCCTTACTGC
This sequence comes from Dreissena rostriformis, assembly GCA_007657795.1. NCBI lineage: Eukaryota > Metazoa > Mollusca > Bivalvia > Myida > Dreissenidae > Dreissena > Dreissena rostriformis. The sequence continues at coordinate 181,511 of VMBQ01001481.1, forward strand.
CTATATTAAATACGGCGTGTTTTATGATATTGTTGTTATTGTTGAAGAACATTGACTGACCTGTTGTTTTTTCAAATCTTTTAAACTCTCTTCTTTCCTAAGAAGCATTCAAAAAACTTAATTATAAAACAAACGTGAAATTGTAGAAGAACTATTGCTGATCGTTTTGCTACTGCATAATTATCGAAGGAGTGTACTATAAAAATATTGATTGTATGTGTATGGTTAATTTCATATATGATTTTCTCTCTCAGTTTTGTTGCTCAACGTTATTGTTCCACTTTCACATATACTCATAAGGACGTATTGGTGTGCAAGCTTTTTTTCTGAATGATGCTAATAAAACTGAAACAATTATAGATATAGTTCAATATGAGCCCGTACCCCGGGGGCGGTTGTGCACACATGTCGTAAAGATCATAGAGCGGCGCGAATGTTGCACGCGTTTATCTAATTACTGACTTTGAGATTGTAACAGAAAGTAATCTGCTTTCTATTGCGTGCCAATAAAATGGTAAATAATAGATGAGCTTATATATTTCACGAATACCGATATGCAAGCTTTTTGACATATGCCGCTATCAGAAATTGTATGACCATGCAAACACTACCGTTCCAATAAATAATTAAAACGTTTCCACTGCTTTTACTATAAACAGATTTAGTAAATATCTGTTCAGAATGACATAGAAACTATTTTTTTATAACAAGCTATATTTTGTGGCAAACAAAACTTGTTGATAGAACTCCAGTAGTTCAAACTTGAAAAACACTGAATCATTTCTGACAATGAATATAACTGTTATTTCTGTCTTCTTCAAACGCAGTACAAAAACGGAAACCCGCATATAACTGCAGTGTAGCGACAAGAGACGCAAGGTGTTAGGAATTTCCACAGAATTTGCGAATATAACCATAGAAACCGATGATATGTAAAAACAGTATATATTTTTCAACACTTGGTAGTCATTGTATTTCGAATCTTAATGGTGTTTTTACTGGTCTCTTTAAAACTGAATATGCTAGGGGCATATTTTGGAGACTTGGTGATAGGAAAATGAGTAGTTCAATTTATCAACAATTTATTATTTGACAGATTTTGTGTTTAATTGCGTTATGGAAACTTTACATTAGAATGACCTTTTGATAA
>VMBQ01001482.1:4046-97123 GCA_007657795.1 Dreissena rostriformis
TCATTGGGCATATTGGATTGAAATAAACACCTACCATATATTCTTTGAACAAAATGTGTTATTTAGTATTATTCCTTGTTTCCTCACAAACACATATTTTCTTAAATGATACCTTTCATTACGAAATAATTACAACTGCTGGTTTTAACACACACATAAAGGTTTCATTTATTAAAAGTGTTCAGAAAGCTAAAATATGCTGTGGTTTGTTGTACAACAACAATTGGTTATGTGTAACCTATGAACATTTAATTTCGTTCAAAGTAATTCTATAACCGACAAATACACTTCGTGTGTTGTTTATGTTTATTTTCAAAATCTACAAAACTGGTGTTCTTGCACAATTTCACACATTTTAGAGGTAATCGTTCTCATTTATGTCTAACTAATGATAATTTTATGTATTAGCAAAGATTTAACAAGAAAAACTGGAAAAAAGTTAAAATCAATTTGCTATAGGAAAACGACGGTAGCCGTTTAGACGTAAGCGGTGTAGCTTACGTCTAATTATTTGGACTAGGTCCGCGCATGCACTTTCTTCTTAATTTCTTTCCATTAAGTGCAGGGTTCCTCTGGAGCATCGACAAACCGTGATTTAAATAGGGTCCTGGGTCCTGCATAGTACCAGTTCTTGGTGTCTTTTGGGGAAATCTAAAGAACACTTTAACAGTGGCCGGCCGGGGATCAAACCCGTGTCCTCCTGATTGCTAGGCGTACACACAACATATCTGCTATGCCACGGCAACCTATTCGAGTTTCGTGACTTAAATGAAGCAATTGTTTTCGTTGTGTTAAATCGATTTTTTTGGCACTTGGCAAGCTAGTTCTTATTTAATGCTCTGAGCTGTTATGAGTACATTCGTACCGCTCAGACCCGGAGGGTCAATATAGCTGGGAGTTGGATTATTGCAACTACTTGGCAAGCATGACAAGTCATTTATAGATTAGGTAAACAATGTAAATTATAATCACACTATTGATTTCTAAGAGATTTTATAAGACATAATCAATAAAATCTTAAAATCGTGCCTTTGATGATCCGATGCAAACAATAATTACAAAGTGTTTACTACTGATAAATGTTTTCACAATTAAAACAAATAAAACAAGGCTTGTCACCATAGGATGACTTATGCCCCCTTTTTCCACATTTTTCTTAACCTAAACGCAAAGTGTTTTTCCTCATTTTTCAAAACCAAAACACAAAGTGTGACAGAATTTCAGACGGACAGACAGACGAACAGACAGACGGACAGTGGGATCACTATATGCCCACCTTCAGGGGCATAAAAAATACAAGAACAACCAATATTACGGTCTTTCGGTTGTATTTCGTTTTTCTGTAAGTCCTGTAAGCTATGTAGGGTTCTACCAGTTTTAAAGGTCAACAATATTTTTACAGAATTTGTCTGAATGGGTGACACCTTATAACAGCCCAATCTGTGATCAAAAACAGCAACAGTGTTTTGAGAGGAAATTAATCCATGTTATTGTTTACACTATACTATAGTTAGCATTTGAATATAATGCTTTGAAGTAATGACTTTCATTGAACTGTTCTTGTGTAGCTAGTACTATCAGACACACACAGTGGCAATATCTTCATCTTGATACTATAATAATGTTGATAAGAAGGTCAAGATCTAGTATTGTTCTATATTAAGAATTTCATTTTAGTTGCCTTGTACATACAGTGTACATGTATTTAATAATAGGTGTACATTTATTTTGTTTATCTAGGTAGCAACACTTCAGTACATTGTACATTGAATTGAAATTTAATAATAAAGAAAACAAAGATATAAAAGTAAATATATTTATATTAATATTTGGATATTTTCAGGCCTTATTAAAACACACATCTTAAATGGCAACTATAAAGGTATGTGAATGTATCTATTTTATGTTTACATGAATGACAAGTGAGCATTTAGTTTTGTTAAAAAATAAAAAAGACTTGCACATCAAAAGACAATCTTATTTAGAGTGCATATGTCTTATGTTTAAGAAGAGAACCGTTATTTGAACAGTTATTGAAGTAACAATTGAAGTAGGACAGAAGAAAAAAATGAAGTGGGACATTCATATTTGTTCTGCTCTATTACAGATCAGCTTTTGCCATATTATTATGTGGGCTACTGGAATTGTTTTCTCTATATTCTAAATGAAAGCACTTTTTAATTTAAAGAAATAGTAATGTACAACCTTTATTAAAAAACAACGACATTTTCATAGTATTGCAAGTTTGATATGTTCAGAGTTAGTTCTGTAGCGTTAAAGAGCATGTGTAAGCTCTCATTAGTGCTTGCCTTAATTGCAGCTACATGTATTGTTGTTACAGGTGGGAATCATCGGGGGATCGGGTCTGAGCAACCCAGATATACTCAAGGAAAGAACAGAGAAGCAGGTGGAGACTCCCTTTGGAAAAGTGAGTAAACAGTTTTGATAAAACTAAAAGAAATAGAAACAATAATTAATATAACTGTAAATTGGAAAAGTGAGTAATAGGTTATGATGAAAGTTATTGAAATAAGATCAATAATAATACATGTAAAGGTATGCAAAAGATCATGAAATATTGTCTCAGGCCTTTCCAGTAATCATATGATGTGTTATCACAGAAAACAGATTTCTGTTTAGTTATGATAATATCTTGTTGATACCCACTTTGGAAAAGTACTGGGCTATAGTCAGGGTGCAGGATCACATGACTTTGTGGGGTTCACAATTAAACGTTAAGGGATGTAAACACACCGGTTAGTGGTTTTTTTTTTCAAATAACTTTTTAAAACAATTTTTCTTAAGAATTTCAACTAGTGCATGAAAGACAGTTTTTATGCTGCTTATCCCAATGTGAAATACATCAGAACTACTTTATTTAATAAGCTTGAAGTTGAAGTGTACAACATTCGTGTACACTTTAATGCTGCATGCAACATGAAATTTTGTCACCGATTTAAGACGTATATTCAAGGATTTATTCTTAAATCTTTAGATATCGGCACAAACTGCAAGAAAAACTGTCTTTTATGCACTTAAGATTTTTACAAATGTATTTTAATAACTTGGAATTTTGCAAAAATAAAGTGTTTACATTCTGTCCAGCCCATGTGAAACCAGTTGATCCTGCACCCTGATAGTTATGATGATATTTTGTGGTCACTGACTAAGGTTCATAACTTTGACCTGTAATTTAGCAAAATAAGGGTCCTTTTTAGCTTGTTTTTTTAAAGAAAAGGCAAGTCATTCTACTGGCCTTGGCGTTGGTGTATGCATCTGAGCTAGGTTTAAGTTTGATCAAATTCCTCACAAATAGATTGAGGGATTAAATTTAATCAACATGTATTCCGTACATTGAAATAAGTCTATTGCAAATTAAGCTATTGTATTGAAACTTTGTACTTAAATACCTTATATCCAGACCTAACATGGCATTGCATATGGATTGGGTGGGGTCAATGTCAAGGTTAGTGTAGGAAATATTGAAGACATTCTTAATATTCAGTAACTTGAAAGCAAATTGGGCAGTTTATGAATTCATACATTGATACCTTACATCCAGGGTTTGCATATGGGGTTGGTGTGATAAAGGTCAAGGTCATTGTTTTTAAATGCAGAAACATGATTTCCTATTAGAATCTCAAGGTTTAGGGGTCATGTGGGATATTTTAGAAATAAGAAAAAAACTTAATTACTTGATATGAACAATAACTTACATTATTTGGCTCCGCAGTGACTATCGAACATTTGTTTTTGAAAAACTGCCAGAATTTCTGAAAAGAACATGAAAAGTCGAGCAAGTTGTCCTCTGACAGCTCTTGTGGTACAAATTCAGGTTTGTATCCAAAAACTCCATATCTCTCTATCTACTGTGATATTAAATTTAAACTTCCTACAAGTTTTTAAGGTCATAATGTGAGGTCATCACCTAAGACCAATAACATTGACTTTTAATTTAGCAGAGTTATGCCCCTTATAATATTAAGAAAATGCAGGTAAATGTTTACATATACTGTAAGAACTACACATATTCAATTGAATATCAAAAATATCTTTGTGGTCATTATTTTGGGTCACTCATTGTTGAAATGTGCATCATACCATCAAAACGGAAGAATAATCAAGAGCGTTTTCTTCGGACAGTTGGTTTGATCTCTGTGACTGTTTGTTTTTACAGCCATCTGACGTGCTGCTGTGTGGTAAAATCGGAGATGTGGAATGTGTTTTGCTGTCAAGGTACAGATTTAAATTCTCATTAGAAAGACTGTAATAGTTTGTATGTCGTGTTATATTGCTTTTTTTATGACTAAGGCCCCCCAAAAGGATTGTTTCCCGTTACCCAACCAACATTATATTTATAACGCTGACAATAACCAAAAAAAATGTGACCGATTGTCTGAATTTTGAGTTTCAAAGTTATAACTAAAAATCATAACCCAAATTATTCGGTTCACTTGACATTTTTAAATTCCAGGTACAAATAAACAATTCTCATGTATTTTGTTTAAATCCTCTGACCAGATCAATAGCGTGTAAATATGATACTTCATTAATGTCACATCAGCTGGTTGGAAAATGTTGGGGTATAAGTTGCTAAAAAAAACAAACTTTGAAGTGCAGAGAACATTGAGATTTTTTTTCTTTTGGTCCAAAATTTATATAGTGCAATTTTTGGAATTTGCATTTTCTTTAAATAAAAAAAAAACTATTCAGATAGGCCATATATTGAGCACTATATATGGATCAGTATTGATCCATCGATTTGTATACACCTCCACAATTAACAGAGCTGTTTACCATAATTTAAATAAAAATAATTAAAAAACAACTACTGCTCCAGGGCCAAAAAAACACTTCTTCGCAAGGGGCCTCTTTTTCTTCCCCTTAACCAAAAAGGCCCTTTCCCCTACAGAAATTTCTGTAAAATCATGCATTTTTCTCTAAATTTCCAATCTACCTCAGTATTTTTCATTCCCCAAAGCCAGAAAATTGTGTCTTTTTTTCCCCGAAAAAAAGGCTGTGGCCCTTTCCCCAAAGTTGGTGTTTTGGCCCTGAGCTCACACATTTATGACAATAAAATACCCAATTAATATGTGTTAGTACATTAAAGGCATGGCCGGGGTCACAGCATCATGCCCGGTCACGTGAACTACCGTGCAAACATCTGGGCATTGAAGGAGGAGGGTTGTACACACATTCTGGTCACCACGGCATGCGGATCCCTGCAAGATGGAATTCATCCCGGAGATATCGTTGTGCTAGACCAGTTTATTGATAGGCAAGTACTGTAAAAGTTGAACATAATCAGCAATCAGTACCATTGTTCATGTTTGTTTATTTTTTATTTTTCGCTGTTTTTTACAGTATTTTATTCATTCATATCATGGCAGTCACACTTTTCCTAGGTAAGCTGGTTTATCAGTGCTAAGTTCTCATACTTAAACCCGTAACTGACAACTGTCGTACTTGAATCGGAAGAAGGAGAGAATGGCTGTAGAAAAAATTTCATAACCAATCCCCACACAAGTTATGTGGCCATTCCGATAATCAAACCCTCAAATTTGTAGTCAAGCACTCTATGAACTGAACTAACCGGTCGTAAATTTATCGTGACCATAATGGGCATGCTATATTTCTATATTTAGTTACTCATTATACATTAGACATTATGTGAGTAACAGATACCTTAAAGATACCTTAACCTCATTTAAAGAAAACTTGTGTTCAACCAATATTACTCTTTCTCGTAATGCAAATTTAACTTATTGTACTGACTGCATTTACAGAACGCACACCCGCAAGCAAACCTTCTACGACCGTACAGATGGAGGTCCCAAGGGCATATGTCACATGTCGATGGCCGAACCTTTCTGTCCATTAACCAGCGAGGTAACGGGCTGCTCTGATCATGTCTTACAAAACACATGGCTATATCACATAGATGTCAACTTGTTGTTATCAACTGAAACAAGTGACTTATAACCTAACCCTTTTAGTGCTGGAACCGCATTTTAAAGGCCTTTGCAAACAGTTTGGATCCAGATGAGATGCCACAAAACGTGGCGTCTCATCAGGATCTAAACTGTTTGCTATTCTGATAGTGGTCTTTGAAAAAAAGTGAAGAAAATGATGATTTTAGAAATTAAGCAGATGACAATTTAGCAAACGACAAATATCCCAGCATGCAAAGGGTTAATATAAGGAAAATGGCCTGAAGCTTAGTGGTACTAACCATTACAAGATTGATGTTCATGAAAAATACAAAATATCAATTTAATCATCAGTCATATAATATGACAGTCAGTATCAAATTTTGTCTTTGGGTTTAGGAGCAAAAACATTAAATGCCACAGAAATGTAAAACAACTGTAATGTAAATTGTTTGTAGAACACAACAACCAGGTGTGTTCCTGAAATGGCATGGCCTTCCTTTAAGGTCCAAATTTTTTCAAAATCATAACTTGATTGCCTATTTTACNATTTTTGGATATGGTAGTACAGGTACTAATTGATTTTAAGCGTTACTCCGTTTCTTTCTGTCAGTGGCAGTACCGTTACTAATTTCACAAATCCTTATCTGGAGCTCTGCATATAGTGATTGGCCCATCCGTCCTTTCATCTGTAGGTCTGTCTGTACAAAGTTTACTCAAAATGACATGTTTTATATAAAGTACAACATCAATAATGCTTTCCTACGAAGCTTTGATACCTGCATGGATGTAATCTTTGAACACTATCAACACTTCCACAGCACTCTTACCTCATTTTTATCTTGACATTGACATACTTTTGAACTTAGAGTAATTCAGAAGGACCGAATTCTTGATAAACCCAAAATGACTCGTATTACTGACATCACAAATGCTTCCTGCAAAGCTATGATACTTGCCTGGATGATGTCTTATTTTGTCAACAAATAAACATCACCATTGTCTTATTTTGATTTAGGGTCAAAATTCATGGTTCATCTGAAAGGATGTGTTTTGTCCAACATAAATAATCCTTCCTCCTTCCTTAAAAGCTTTGATACTAGCTTTGATGATGTCTTTGAACACTTTCAACACATCCACATCATCTGACCTCATTTTGACCTTGACATTAACACAGTTTTGGACTAATTCAGAAGGTCAATATTCTTCACGAGCAAAATAAGAAGATTTTTGTCCAATATCAATACTGCTTGCTACAAAGGTTTGATACTTGCATATATGTCATCTATGAACACTTTAAAAAAAAAACATCCCCTGACCTTATTTTGACTTTGATATTGACAGACCTACTTTTGCACTTAGAATAAAGCAGAATTTTAACAGTCTTGGTTAACCCAAAGTGATCGTTTTGTCTCTAGCATCAATATCACTTCCTAAAAAAGATTTGACACTTGCATGGATATTATCTATGAACACTCTCAAGACACCCACATCACCTGATCTCATATTGACCTTGACATTGACCTAATTTTGGACTATGACTTATTCAAATGGATCAATGAATCAATACAGACAATGCATCCACATTGTGGGCATCAAGGATTATTGGAGGCAGCATCTTGTTCTGATATGTGTCATCTTCCTCTGACAATCATATGCTTTAACTTCATACAGCATTCATCGAATTCTGTTGAAAAAACTTGTTTATTCAAGATCTTAACCCTTTGAGCGCTGGAACCAGATTTTGAAGGCCTTTGCAAACAGTTTGGATCCAGATGAGACGCCACAGAACGTGGCGTCTCATCAGGATCCAAACTGTTTGCTATTCTGATAGTATTCTTTGAAAAAAAAATCAAAGAAAATGCTAATTTTAGAAATTTAACAGACAACATTTTAGCAGACGACAAATTTCCCAGTATGCAAAGGGTTAACATTAGTTGAGCCTCGTTCTTGGAAAACTAAGCTTAATGAATGGGCGTAAAGTGTCATCCCAGATTAGCCTGTGCAGACTACACTTTCCGCCTAGACTGGATTTTTCTTTTAGAAGAGACTTTTTTTAAATAGAAAATTTCATAAAAGCAGAAAGTGTTGGACTGCGCAGGCTAATCTGGGATGACACTTTACGCACATGCATTAAGCCCAGTTTACCAGAACGCTGCTCATTTCATCAACACAGTTCATCTACAAGACGATACAAGAGCTGAACTTCACTGTCCACAAGACGGGTACCATGCTGACAATAGAGGGACCGAGATTCTCTTCCAAGGCAGAGAGCAAGCTGTGGAACTCCTGGGGCGCACATTGTATCAACATGACCACAGTACCAGAGGTACGGGTAGTACTTACCTGTTTACATACTAGACACTTTTTATCAACATAACCACAGGTTGGGGAAATCATTAACTCATTATACATACTAGACAAACATAGTTGCTCCAGTCTCTGGTTTGTCTGATTCTCTAAAACGTCTTGCGACTTATTTTGTGTAGACGAAAGTGGAAAATAATTGTTGGTTATTCTGCAATAACTCGTTCCCAAAATTCCAAGAAACTGTTCAGTAAAATGCATGTTCTGAAACGCGCAATCTAGCAAACTTTTAACCAACAAATGTGTTATGCAACATAGTTAAACCACATTAAAAGCCCATTGTTATATGTGTCGTGTTCTGAGAAAACTGGGCATAATACTTGTGCATAAATTGTCATCCCAGATTAGCCTGTGCAGTCCGCACAGGCTAAACAGGGTAGACAATTTTTGCTTTTATAAAGTTTTTCGTTTAAATGATGTCTCTTCCTAGCGAAAATTCAGTTTAGGCGGAAAGTGTCGTCCCGGATTAGCCTGTGCAAACTGCACAGGCTAATCTGGGATTACAATTTACGCACAAGCATTAAGCCCAGTTTTCTCAGAACACGACACATATTTAAATATAAAAAAGGTTTACGTTTTGTTAATTTGCATTTCTAACTATAGTTTTAAAGCATTTAACAATACTTATATCATCACAATTGATTATCCACTAAATGTCTGTGAATAAAGCTGATATTATAAAATTGTTTTGGTGTGATGATGTTATAGAAACGCCCATGTGCATGTTTTGTTTTGCAAAAAATGTTGAAGAACACGTTAAAATCTTTCTAATATTAAAGAAATTATGTTAAATTCATAGAAGAATTGAAAAAAAATTATGCTAATAGTTGGTTATTGCAGTAACACCAGTTCACCAGTAAACACCTTTTCACAGTATATTTTATATGTGTATGTTTAATGTTGTGAATCCGTTTCCACAGGTTGTGTTGGCCAAAGAGGCTGGTATATGTTATGCAGCCATGGGTCTTGTAACAGACTATGACAGTTGGAGAGAAGACACAGAATCGGTAAGGCATTTGGTTTTACACTTGAAGGGTTGAGAGAGAGACTGTTGAATCTGCTAAACATTTCTTTGAATGAGCCTCGTCATGCAAAATGGGTCTTATGCCATAAGCTGCTAGTGCGGCTCCAGATAAGCCCGCACATTGAAAGTTAAGCCTTACTTTGCAAATACTTACTAGTGCCAGAGTATATACGGGTAGGTTGTAAAAAAACATCAATATGATATCAGAGTTTGCCACCTCATGTCATTTGGTACAAATGCATAAGGTTGAAATTACAAAGCAAACATAACCAATGAAATATATATTTTCATATATTTTAAGGAAAGCAGCTTTTTAGTGGGGGCCATTAGACATAAAAGGTGTTAGAGATGAAGATGTTTTTAAGAATGAAGAAACCTGGGAAGCTTTCAAATTCTTTTACAGGTAACTGTAGAGACTGTGATGAACACCATGGCTGAGAATTCCAGAAAGGCAACACATGTCCTCCTAAATGTCATTCCAAAATTGAAGGAATTTGATTGGACACAAAAACTGAAACATAATCAAGTAAGTTATATAAATCAACCCATGGGAAAGATGTCGGACCTCGGACAAATCCGACAAAATTTGACGAGGTCCGATTATATTTCCGAAATTGTCGGACCTCGTGTCCGACAAAAACAAAACAACAATATGTAAAACTTTGATACAAATGAACACGAAACTAGGAGTATGTGAAAACAAATACGGACTAGTTTATGTTTATTTTACTTCGATAGATTATTTAACGTTAAAACCTTAAAATTAATTTAACCAACCAGTCGAACTGGCTGTCTTTGCTGGTGACGTAACACACTCCAAGCGCGATTCTTTGAACCAGTCAAATATTGCACCTTGTTTTGTGACGTAGGCGACACGTAATTATAATAAAAATAACTCTACAAAAGGTATTTTCTATTCTTTGGTTAAAGAAAAACGAGGTCCGATAAAATATGGTGAGGTCTGATAAATTTTAAAAGTTATCGGACCTCGTGTCCGACAAGATTTTTTCGTCTTTCGCATGGGTTGTATAAATATAAAGAAGTGAAATAAAACACATTTGAAGTTACATAATACCTGGTACTGGTAATGAATGTTTTCCCCCAAATGCATTGTATATAAAGATACTTTATTATAATAACCTTGTAAATATTATTGAAAATACTACTTTTCAGTGTAAAACATATGTTAGTGTACCTAACATTAATAAAACAAATTTGATTGAGTAACATTATGATTAAGAATAGCAATGTATTTTTGTAACATACTGATAAAGAATAGCAGCTTATTAGTGTAACATAATGATTAAGAAAAGAAGTGTGTTTGTGTAACATAATGATTAAGAATAGCAATGTGTTTGTGTAATATAATGATTAAAAATATCAAGTTGTATGTATTATATAACGATTAAGAATATCGATGTGTTTGTGTAACATAATGGTTAAGAACAGCAGTTTGTAAGTGTAATATAATGATTAAGAAAAGCAGTGCATTTGTGTAACATAATGATTAAGAATAGCAATGTGTTTGTGTAATATAATGAATAAGAATATCAAGTTGTTTGTATAATATAACAATTAAGAATATCGATTTGTTTGTGTAACATAATGATTAAGAAAAGTATTTGTTACTGTTACATAATGATTAATAATAGAAATTTGTTAGTGTCACAGAATCATTAAGAATAGCAATTTGTTTGAATAACAGAATGGTTAAGAATAGTAATTTGTTTGTGTAANAAGGTCAAAGTTTTTTTTTTTGTTTTTTTTTGGAAAGCGGCACAGTAGGGAGCATTGTGTTTCTGACAAACACATCTCTTGTTTGTATGTGCTTTACATGTTTATATCAGATATACATATCTCATGCTAAATCTTCTTTATTCATCCTTAAATGATCTGTCACACTGGAAAAATAAATTTTGTGTATTGCTTAGCACATCACTTAGCATATGCAGACGAGGAAATTTGGTTTAAGGGAATGGTTTTTGTATGCATTTGATCAGTTTATGAACTTTTTTTGAAAATTATGCCTTACTTGCAAGTACTTACATTGTACTTATAGTGGCAGGGGAAATACAGGTTGGTGATAAAAAAAAAACACATTTTGCCGCATCACATCAATTAGTACAAAATCATAATGCTGAAATTACGCAGCAAACATAACCAATGCAATATAAATTTTCATTTCGCTTAAAGACAGCAGCTTTTTAGTGGTGGACATATGATATAAAAGGTGGTATAGATGCAGATGTCCTTAACATTGAAGTAGCCCTCAAAGCTTTCACATTTCATTTACAGGTAACTGTAGAGACTGTGATGAACACCATGGCTGAGAACTCCAGAAAGGCAACACGTGTCCTGCTCAATGTCATTCCAAAATTGAAGGAATTTGATTGGACAGAAAAACTTAAACATAATCAAGTAAGTTATATAAAAACTCATTTGAAGTTTTTAAATACCTGTTACCGGGAGTGGATGTTTTTGTCCAAATGCATGGAATATAGATATTATTATGATAACCTTATACATATACTTAAAAATAATGCTTTGTAAGTCAATGTTAGTGCAACATAATCATAAATAAAACAAAAGTGTAGCATTATGATTTAACATAATTATTAAGAAAAGCTATGTTAATTGTTGTGTAATATTATGATTAAGAAAATAGATGAAGTTATAAATCAGATTCGTGTTGTTTACATTTACATTTGCTTGTCTATTTCATATTCTTTATATTGACCAGAAATTATTTTCACCAGTCTGGCAACTACTTGTTGAAAATATTTTAAAGATTGAGTTTTTTTACCCTCAATCATGGCCCCAATATGATATTCTTTTTCGTAAATTGACATTTCAATGTTGCTTTGCAGCAAATCAATATTAAATACAATCACTTCTACATATGTGATGTTTTATGAGGTATATACATTCAAGGGCATTCCATATTTTCTTTTTCAGGATGTGGTGAAAGGCTCCATATTACTACCACACAGTTACTGATGAAATGTGGATCATTCCAAAAAAGACTGCCATTATTGTGTTCATCTAAAATCAGATATTGATGTGCAATCTTATTATAAAGGGGTAGAAACATTTTATGTGTTTTTTTTTAAAGCTCTTCTGCATACATATACTGGTAATCAAACTTTATGGAAACAAATTTTGGAAACAAGACAAAAGCAAACACATTTGTAGCAATAAACTTAAGGTGATCTGTTTTTCCACTCTGATTTAATTCATCTCCTGACAAACGCTTCTATAATATCCGCTGTCTGATGACATCACATAATTGGCGACGTACATATGAGCTTTCAATAACCAATCAAATTGCCGCTTTTCCTGCTGATTCGTAAATGTAATGATAAGTGTGGCCTTTCGTTATGCTTCTTAAAGTCTTTAATACGGCAAGTCCATGATGATGACTACTGTATCGCTTACAGTATCAATACTTCAAGATTTATTAGATATGTAAATAAAGGCCTCCGGCCACAAATACAGCATTCATTTACAATAACATTATACGATGATAAATGCCAGCTTGTATACATTGTGATTTTACACTTGTGTTTCAATAAAAATACACAATATTATTCAACACAAAATATAACAAAAACAAAAGTTTGTTATCAAGGTAAATTAATATTCCCAATGACATTCATTAATTTCGTAACATAGAAAGTCAATTGTTTTATAACAGTGATATCAGTTATTCTCATTATGATATTAAATGACGTTTCGTTTCTTTGGCCGTTATACCAATAATATAAATAACTTGTTCTTATATCAGTGTACTGGGGACACTCGAAGAACGCATGAAATTTGTTCTCCAATACATGTACCTCAAATCTTGTTAAACAAAATAAGCATGTTCGGTTTTCGCGCTGTACGTTAAAATGCCTGCCAAATTCAATGGTCAATTTATGATTGGAACACCTAAAACGAGCAAAAGCGCGAGGTAACTTAAAGGATACATCTATAGTTAAATATTTCTCCGGAGTTAAGTGATTTAAAATGTTTGTAAGTGTCGCAGCGCGGAGATGCATTAATCTCAGTGTGCCAGTCTTGGGTTGTACAGTCTTGTATACGCTGTTTAACACATTGTAAAAATATAGTCATATCGCCTACGTCCTGAGCAACCCAAACAAAACCAANCGGACGGACGGCGGAGATAACCACAATATCCCCACCTTTTTTTCAAAAAGCATGGGTATAATTATAATTTGTTATTGTAACATTATGATTAAGAATAGAAATTTGTTAGTGTCATAGAATCATTAAGAATAGCAATTTGTTCGAATAACAGAATGGTTAAGAATAGTAATTTGTTTGTGTAACAGAATGAATAAGATTAGCAATGTGTTAGTGTAATAGAATCATTTAGAATAGCAATTTGTTTGAATAACAGAATGGTTAAGAATAGTAATTTGTTTGTGTAACAGAATGAATAAGATTAGCAATTTGTTAGTGTAATAGAATCATTAAGAATAGCAATTTGTTTTAATACCAGAATGGTTAAGAATAGAAATTTGTTTGTGTAACAGAATGAATAAGATTAGCAATATGTTAGTGTAATAGAATCATTTAGAATTATAATTTGTTATTGTAACATTATGATTAAGAATTGAAATTTGTAAGTGTCATAGAATCATTAAGAATAGCAATGTGTTTGGGTAACATGATTAAGAAGAGAAATTTGTTTGTGTTACATAATGATTAAGAAAAGCAATGTGTTTGCGTAACATAGTGATTAAGGAAATCAGTGTTTTAAGAGATGTAATGAAGCAGATTCATGTTGTTTACACTCAAACATGCTGGTCAAGTTCAGATTCTTTATATTTACCAGAAATACTTTTGACCAGCCTGACAACCTCTGGTTTTAAAGTATTTTAAAGATTGCATATTTCTTCCCCCAATATGATAGTCTATTTTGCAAATTTACATTACAATGTTGCTTTGCTGCAAATCAAAATTTTATACAATCACTTCTACAAATGTAATGTTTTATGAGGTAAATACATTCAAGGGCATTCCATATTTTCTTTTTCAGGATGTGGTGAAAGGCTCCATATTACTTCCACACAGTTCCTGAGGACGTGAGGGTCATTCCAAGAAAGACTGCCATTATTGTGTTCATGTAAACTCAGATATTGATGTGCAATCTTATTATAAAGGAGCAGAAACATTTTATGTGTTGTTTTTTTAAAGCTCTTCTGCATACATATTAATTACTGGTAATCAAACTTTATGGAAACAAATTTTGGAAACAAGACAAAAGCAAACAAATTTGTAGCAATAAACTTAAGGTGATCTGTTTTTCCAATTTGATTTAATTCATCTCCTGACAAACGCTTCTACAATATCCACTGTCTGGATCTGATGACATCACATAATTGGCGACGTACATATGACCTTTCAATAACCTATCAAATTGTCGCTTTTTCTGTTGATTCGTAAATGTAATGATAAGTGTGGCTTTTCGTAATGCTACTCAGTCTTTAACCCATTTATGCCTTGCGTCTAGAAAAAAGGCCTTGGCAAACAGCGTAGACCCAGATGAGACGCGGCATGATGCAGCGTCTCATCAGGGTCTGCGCTGTTTGCTTAAAGGAATTTTTGTAAGAAACATTCTAAATATAGAAATAAATATACTAGACATCCCTAAACTTGGAAATAAATTGATCCGATTTAGAAGGATGGGAGAGTTCACTAGGCATAAATGGGTTAATACTGCAAGCCCATGGTGGTGACTACTGTATCGCTTACAGTATCACTTAGACACTTTTGTGTCTGTGTATTAGCATATGATGGAGTTTCAAATGCTGTTTCCTTTTAAACACTAAAAGTAAACATTTTCTGGAATGAGGTGTATGTATTCTTGTGATGTATAGCGAATGAACTTTTCTTATTTATTCAAGTTGTTTTCATCTTTTTATGTTTTTTTGTTTTTGTTTCAAATCTAGTAGCATGTAATACTTATAACAAACTTCGCTATTCTTATTGTTTTAAGTATTATTACCTGATAACTGAAAGAAATTATCCAAGCTTGATATTCCATAATTAAATGTATGTGTTTAAAGCGAATACCTTCTTATAAACAATTTGTATCTCTAGATTGTTTGTAAATCTTTCATATATAATTTGCACTTCGTCTCAATGCCCTCAATCAATGAACAAAGTTTCATACAAATACCTGCAATACAAAGGGAGTTGTGGCCTGCACAAGAATATTGACTAAAGGGCAATAACTCTTATGAATCATGAGAAAAAAAGTTATGGTTCTTGTTAGATAGATAGATTTAGAAAGATTTATTTCGGCATAGAATACATCTATGGTTCTTGTAATCTGCACTTCTTCTTAAAGCACACTATTATGCTATGAAGTTTCATTCGAATTCCTTCAAAACTTTCTGAGTATTATTCCGTACAAGAAGTGGGAAGACGGCGATTAAATGACAGAAGAGCAGATGATGTGAATACTATATGACTCCCTTTGAGGTTAAAATAACTAATAACTCGGTGTATCTTTGTAACCCTTTGCTCAATGTCCAATAACATGTTCTGGACATTTTCCTTGAGTAGTGCCGAATGAATCAATTTTATACTGCATTTAGATTATCTAAAACATAGAGGGAATCACCATTTCGTTTTGAACCGTTTAAAACTGCGGTCGGAGTGTAAAACTATTGTATAACATATATGTTTATTCAAATCCCTACCATCATAATATTCAAAATGCTGACGAATGTTTTAAATGTCCATTTCTTAATGAATTTAGTTAACATCAAACAACTGGGATTTATCTTCCCATGCTATCCGAGAACACATGTGTAAATTATGTAGCCATTATATCATACGAAAAATTTTGTGTTGCAATTCCAGCTTTGTCGATGACAACTGAACAAAATGTGTCAGCTTGAAATGAATTACTGCCACTTGCAATTCAACATGGAGGATTTTGTTGTTTGTGAATAAAAAATATCCTCCTGACTATTGAAATGTTGACACTTTAAAACCATAACATTCTATTCAATACTACAAATAAATATTTAACGAGGTCAGCTTCCTCAGTTGGTAGAGAGCTGGGCTGTACATGCGAAGATCAGGGGTTCTATCCTGAGCCCGAACTTATAACTGCAGTAAGGATTAGTCATGAAATCCCGTGGCAATTTCTCCTACCTCTGAATCAAGATGGGCAGTCATCAGCTACTGATATGAGGATTTAACCAGCTATTCCAAGAAAAGTGTTAGTAGTGTAACTGACTGTCGTAAATTGTGATAAATACAACTTAACAAAACATAAGATAAATCATATAATTTAATGCAGCATTTGTATTGACACATATTATGCAAGTCACATTGATATAATAAACCATTCTTCATCATCAGCACTCAGTAAATTACATAATTATCTTTACATAATACTAGTAATATATATATATCTATTTTTTTTTAAAGATACACAGAGTTGAAGTTGGTTTTCGTGAAAATGATAATAAGTCAAATAAATCAGATCAAAAGCATTTAGCGGACTAATATATAAATTTACACATATATTTTGACTTGTGTATATAATAATCTATAGTATCGTTAATGATTGCGATCATGATAAATACATCGGTCAATATTATTGAATTATTCTTATTAAATTAACCAAAATTGGTACTTATCATATGGCTTTTTAAAACGCATTTTAGAATAGAGTATTTTTTTAAATAAAAATATATACCCATACATATTTGTTTGTCAGGCGCATGATGATAGTTATTGCATTCACCGACTATCCTTTTAAAGATATTTCTTGCAAACGAGATAACATTAAAAGAAACATTTCCAGACATGCTGTCCGCGCACTGACCTTAATACCCTCGGCCTGCCAGATAGAATGTATTGTATTCAAAGAGAGTGCAGGATCGTACTTCTGGAACGACGGCTTATGTTAAAGAAAATAATAGTTTTTAATGTTTGAATGTCAATAATATTTAAAAAAAATAAAAAATATCATAAGTTTATCAGGGCAGGGAACAGTAAAGAACAACACTATGCTAAAATATATACTAGTGCACAGAATGCAATATAATAATATTTTTTTATGTCCACCAGTATATACTGGGGGACATATTGTTTTTGCCCTGTCTGTTGGTCTGTTGGTTTGGCCCAACTTTAACATTGGCCATAACTTTTTCAATATTGAAGATAGCAACTTGATATTTGGCATGCATGTGTATCTCATGGAGCTGCACATTTTGAGTGGTGAAAGGTCAAGGTCAAGGTCATCCTTCAAGGTCAAAGGTCAAATTTATGGGTCAAAATCGCTCAAAAGTGGACATAGTGTTTCACAAACACATCTTGTTTTTATATGAAAACACACCTGCAAGAATAAACGCTCGAGCAAATATAAAGGGGCACACACAAAATCTATTGATTTTGACAATTAAGTGTCAAACTGTTGTAGCTGCTTAATATTTCTAAACTTGATCAAGTAGTTTCACCCTGGACAGTCTGGTTTGCATAATTTCAATCGATATTAATTTAGATCAAAACCTGGTTTAGACAGATACGCTTAACACATTTCATTCTAAATTACAATGAAACATGTGTTCAGTGCAGGAAACAAAACTATTCATCATACTTAAAAACCAAAGATTAAAATTGTGTCAAATAATCTTCAATAAATGTGTTATTTATGTTAAAGCAATGACAGTCTATACAAAGATGCAGTATGATTTTGATGTTATGTAAATAAAAGACATTATACTAGTATTCGGAACTAAAAACTTTTTTGTATCTTGAAAAGCAGTTCATGTCAAGTCACAGAGAAATACAAAAAACAATTGTTATAGACGTAACAATATAATAAATTCTACAGCAGTTCTAATGTTCACAGAAATTCTTCACATTCTTTGAGATGATGACATTATTTGTTAACAAAATAAATGCATTTACAATAACACTTACATGGTTGTATCATCATAACACAATGTTCTAACACACAAAAACACACTCTTGTGGCAATTTAAATCATCTGAATCATAAATCAAAATACATTTAACATTATGCTATTGTACTTTGAACACTAGGATGTTGTTGTTCTCTAAAAGTCCCACAATAATGGAGGCAGTGTGCCTGTTGTAGCAGACTGACCGTGGTTCCACCGCTCCATCCTCCTGTGTAGCAAGAATGGCCAGCTTCCTCCTCCCATCACTGTGCAATTGTATAACAGTGCTGGACATCTCTCCACACACCAGCACCTGGCCTGTAGGTGTCACATGTATACCTATTGGGGATTTTAGTGCAGGGTCAGAGAAGATGGCCAAGACTGACCCATCCCTGGCCAGGGTGAGGATCGTGTTCTGGGAGGTGTTAGCGATGTACAACTTGTCCACTGTGGGACTCACAGCACACTTACGAACTGAAAACAGATTATCATCAATAAATTGAATTATAAGTATATTATGTATAGTATACATAAAAAATCCATTGAAACAGTATTACTAATGTTTTGTAAAATATAGGATACAAACAATTATTAAGATCTGAATCAAAGCCAATAATAATAAATATGTATGTGTTGCAGTAAGTTCTGTTCCCGTGTTTTGTGTTCTCTCAATGTTTGACTAGTTATTCTTGAATGCTTTGACCTTTTATGAGTGCATACGCACACTGACCCGGTCAGAAGCTGGGAGTTTGATTATTGCAACTAAATGTTTGCCATGTTTGTGTGTTACTTGTGCTTGCAGAATTAAAGTCTTCCACAACAACAAATAACTAAATAATTATGCTGCAATATGCACAGGAATGTGTCAGGTGATGTAACTACATGCATAAATAAAATATTACCCATACATATACACATGATTGTTATGTTATTTACATATTACATATTGAAATAACATGACAATCATACCAAAAGAATAACTATATTTATGGTACTGAAATTGAAATATTGGATCTAGTTTCTGCATCAGTTAAATTAGTCAGTTGCTGAAATGATAAATTCATACTCATGTACTTAAAATTACAAAAACCAAAAACTAAAAGTCCAAGGTTACAAACAGTCATTGAAAAGCTCGAGTGTCTACTGTGAAACCAATACAATTCAACGGGCATTAACTTTCTTGGATTTTTGTTGTTTCCGTTCAACCGCGAAATCAAGTGTTGGACCAAGTTTCAGGTGCAACGTCTTATATCAGACTGAATCTGAATCTGTACGTTGCAGGGCCGTGTAAGGCATAGGTCGCAACGGGAAAGAGATTAACCCAACTGTGGATTAAGCAGTTCAGTCCTGAAACTGTTGACGGAAGCCGCGCTTACAACACTTTCACTAAGTTTGTTCCAGTCTAATACAGTTCTGGGGAAAAAAAGAGTTTTAAATTGCTCAGTTTTACACGAAACAGTTTTGAAACACTTTGTATTATTTGTCACTTGGTTTTCTAGAATGTGTGTAGCTTGATAGTCATTAAATGACTTAGGTTTAACGTTTCGTTTATTTCTTGCTGGTGTTAATATGTCATGACAAGGTAAGGCTGGCACCTTTCCCCCGACCACTTTGTACAGGACGGTAAGTCGGTTTATCTTTCGTATGTCCTGTAGGCTTTGAAGTTCCAGTGTATTCAACATGGACAAAACACAGCCTACGTCCCGCGAGCGGTAATCCCCTGTGATGACTCTAGCCGCTTGTCTCTGGATGCGCTCGATCTTGTCAATATGCTTTGCTAGATGTGGGTACCATACCACAGAGCTGTACTCAAGTGTCGATCTGACTAACGCTAAGCAAGCTGTTTTTCTGCAGTTGATCGGGCAGTGTTTGAGGTTTCTTCGTATGAATCCTAGGGTACAGTTAGCTTTCTTTACTATTTTGTTGATGTGGGCTTTTCAGTTTTAGTTGGAGGATATGGTGTCGAATAGGTATAGATTTTCTTCGACCTGTTGAAGGATGTGTTTATCTAGTTCAAAGAAGTGTGATGAGCGGTTGTTCATACTCAGTATGTAACATTTCTTGGCGTTAAAACGCATTCCCCATGTTGATGCCCTGGTTTCCAACGCTTTCAGGTCGTCTTGAAGGACTATGTGGTCTTGTAAGGATCGTATGGGCCTGTACAAGAGGCAGTCGTCTGCGAACAGTGGTACTTGTGATTTAACTGTGTCCGGAAGGTCATTTTTGTGGCACAAATATAAAAGTGGGCCGAGGACGGTTCCTTGAGGTACTCCTGAGTCAACATGGGCATATGTGGATTTCTCCCCGTCTAGGACAACTTGCATGTGGCGATTGGTGAGGAAGTCTATTCAGTGGTCTATCGAAACCATACCTGGAAAGTTTACTCAGGAGCTTCTCGTGCGAGACGGTGTCGAATGCTTTCGAAAAATCGAGGATGGCCATGACCCTTTGGCTTCCCTTGTCGTAGTTAGTTAAAAGGTCATGAATGGTTGTAATTAGTTGCGTTTCGCCAGATCTAAAACCGTGGCTGAGTGAAGTAAGTATTTTGTTCTGTTCTAGATGGTTAAGTATATGTTTGCATTTTATATGTTCTAGAAGTTTACATGATATTGATGTTAGAGATACAGGTCTATAGTTCTCTGCCAGGAGGACATCTCCTTTCTTGAAGACAGGGGCGATGTTTGTATTCCGCCAGTCAGTTGGTAGCGTCCATTGGTCCAGTGATTTCTGGAAGATATATTGAATGGCTGCGGCTAGTTCAGCTGCACAGTTCTTGAGAACAATGGTTGGGATACCCTCTGGGCCTCTAGCTTTGGAAATGTGCGGACTAGCAAGTAGTTTCTTTACGCCTTCCTCTGTTATATGTAATGGGGGTATTGATCTTGTTTCACTTTTCAGGTTGGGTAAGGGCGTGTCTTTATCTTCTTTAGTGAATACTGATCTGAATTGGTCTAGTAGTATCTGTGCCTTTGTTTTGCTGTCATTCATAAGTTGTCCCAGTTTTTTGGAGGTGCTATGCCTGTGTTGTCTTGGCGCCGTGACTAAATGTATCTCCAGAATGGCTTTGTGTTGTTTTCGTCAAGTCCGCTTTGGATGGTGTTGTTAATATATTCAATTTCAGCCTTTTTGAAAGCCTTCGTGCAGTGTTTTGGTAGCGCTTGTACGTGTCCCAATTGTTGGTTACCTCAGCTCTCTTGTGAAGCCTTGCTTTGCGCCTTATCAGCCTGTGTATATCTTTCTTTAGCCAGGGTAGGGATTTCCGGTGTTTACACATTTTGGATGGAAAAATGTTTGTCTACGATTTTGTGAAGTCCAGACTTTAATGTTTCCCATAGGTGTTCAATGGGTAATAGGGGGATGGATGCTTATATGGTGGCTGTTGGTTCCTTTGTGACTTCAGATATTTTAGGCCAACTCGCTTTAGAATATTGATTTATTTTTTGAGGATGTTGAGACATTTACGCCTCAGGCTCAGACATTATGAAAAAAAAAAACATGACCGATTTTATCAATTCATGAAACTCAATATTAACGGAATAAAATGAGTTCACACTATTTTTAGACAAGGCATACTGAGATCAACGATATATGAACAGTATTTATAACGGAGAATAAAACACGTAATAAACTAATGGTACATTATAAATCTTTTTATTAAATATATTCCTCAAGTTATGAAGATTAATTTATGATTCTTACCTGTATAAGGACCTGATGTATCCTCATACATCTTGCTGACAAGTTTTCCGCTTAGTGTGTACTTGTACAGTGCAGTCCAAGCAGTTATATACAGGTCTCCCTGGTGGCAGGCAATACTACTACATGTATGTTTTAACTGAAGCTTCCTTCCTGTCACCAGCTGCAGGTTGTTTACTGTGATAAACAGGACCTCATGTATGTTATCATCCTCATCATTCACAGTCACAGCCTTTTCACTGGATGTGATCTCACAAATGCCAGTTGGAAGACCAGTCACACCACAGTGACTCACCACCTGGTACTGATTGTTTAGCAGCTTGATTTTTTTATTTTCCCGGTCTGCAACCAGGACCTGCCCATCCGAGAGTACAATGATGGCTGTGATAAAGCATGCGTATGAATCACTTGATATTCTCAAATTGTGTTCAGACTTACCCTGCACAGTTAGCACCTTGTTTGGATCCTCTTGTGCCATCAATAGCTGGGTACTGTGTTCAATCCCCCCAAGACCTGACAGTTTGGACAAGAACTTTACAATTTCACTGTTAGGCTTGAATGAAATTGAAACTTTAACTTGAAGAGGGTTTTTCTTCAGAAAGGTTTCAGACTGTTGTATTTTGTCCTTGCATTTCCTGGTGGCTATAAAGGATAGTTCCAGCTTGCTTTTATCACTTATGTCCTGTATGGCGTCTCGAAGTTGAATCAATTCATCCCGAAGCCGGATACATTTGTCAACATCACTTTTGGATGAGGCTTGCAGTTTGATCAAAGTATCTTTCATTTCCTTCAATGTCTTATGTTCAATCGTGTCTAAGGCTGCATTTATTTCTCGGCGAGTTTCCTGTATCTTGTTTAATTGCTCATCGTATGAACTTTGCACCGACCGAAAGCTAGCCTCTTGGTTGTCTTGAAGTTTCTTCATTTCTACCAGAATAGTTTGGATAGAAACTAACAGTTTTTGAAAGTCTGTGGACTTACTTTTTACTATGTCAGATACAAGAGTTACCTGTTGGCACTGTCTGAAAGAAAAGGGAAAAAACAACACTTTACATTATGTAAAATACATAAAATCTGAATATACTTTGGTAAAATAAGAATGAGATAGATTGTATATAAAAGTCCAGCTATACTTAAACGTAGTATACTTAGATTTTTTTCATTTATATTTAAATCGAAAACTTAATTATTTATCTCATCAGACAGCTTATTGGATATAAAATCAATGACCCACTTATTACAAAGGAAGCTTGAAACTGCAGACTTCTATTCGTAATTATTGTACATAAACAATAATTGGTTGCATGTAAAAACAAAACTTTTTCTGATATTATCAAATTGATTTATTTGGCTAAAAACTACAGTTCCTTCCAAAGAAGTTTGAAAACCCTATATCTGTTTCTTAATGTTAAAGTAAAAATATACCTGTGATTAAGGAATGCACAATTTGTGCAGCACAGCTCACTGTGGTTATCACAAAACATAGTCAGGTTATCATTTTTATGGACATCACATTTCAGAAGAAAATCTTCCACCTTCTTGACCACTGGCCATTTTTTCATATCTCCCCTTCCAAAGGAGGCATGCTTTGTGAACAACTGGTTGTGCATGCCAATACATTTCCCGCAGTAAAACTTCACGCAAGATTCACAGTAGAAATCTGCAGTTTTATCCAATTTCTTTTCTTCACAGGTCGAGCACAAGAAGTCTTGGAAAATGTCGGATCCTATGTCAATTGTAGATTGTGAAAAGGTTGCCATTTTACCGAATGATTTTTACAAACGCAGCAGCTTGATAATTCTTTACTTTCGATTTAACTGAACCAGTTTGGTATCTCTTAATGCTGATAGGCTATATTAATAATCTGAACAACTTAAACTCATCTAGATATTGTCCATAGTCTGTTAACAAGTAGCACTTAGCACTATCCAACAAAGATAAAACTCAAATTTGTTTGAAGGTTAAAACTTCAGTAAACACAGTAACTATGTTATGTCACGTGAATAGGCTTGTCACATGAACTGTTGGGTCAGATTACACCTCCAGTTTGCGGTTATTGTATTTGGGAAGAAGGAATGAAATATATCACCTCAAGGCTGTGTTTAATCAATACAGCAAAGATAATTGTTGGTTTAAGCGAACTTGATAACATAGGTATAAACAGAGAGCATGTTCAACTGTATATCATTGGAATGCCAAGTTAGGACTCCAAAACTAGCTTTCATTCATGAATGTACGCTACACGCAAACTTAAATATTTTCAGACAAACTTATTAAATAAATGATAACTTGAATATTAATAAAACTGTCCTTGTCATGCTTGAAATATCTCACTCGTGAAGCTTTGCCCCAGGGAATCACTAGTTTGGATGTATATTCATACAATATAATATATACCATTTACAGTTTTCAAGATCGGCCCTTGAATGCTATTTTGTATATACTACATGTATTTCTAGAGATTAAGAGGTTTATTTTTATGTGTAAAAGAAATAAAATTACCCAAAATGTATATGGTCTGAAGAACAGTTTTAAACGATCTTAAAATACATATACAAAAGTTATAATCCTTGATAAAAAATGAATTAATTGTATTTCTGAATTTACAAACTAGAGCTTAATTAAGCGTCTTAAATAGCTACATCCGACTTATTGACTGGACATCTCTGGTAGGTAAAAATGTATAAAAGTTTAGTGTAGATGTCATCCCAGCAAAACAGCAACACATAATTGAGCCAACTTCAACATATGATTTAAATGAGATCTAGCTTATGTGTCTGTGCGTCATGTTTCATTTAGAGGACTTCGATTGTTTGCAATTTTCAGTTCACTTTAGAGGAATTATCCGCACGTGGCCCTATTTTAAGCTTAAATTGATCGTATTCTGTATACCGGTATGTAGGTCACCAAAATTATATATTTACCAAAAGGATGACAGCTTTTATATTGTGTATGTGACATCCTATAGTAGTGCTCTCTTTATCTTGTAAAGAGGATTATCTTTTTAAAAAGATTGGTCAAATAAAGACCCACGGGTTGAATATTACATAAATTTCTTTAAAACTGCAAACCTACATATCGTGCTAAGTGCGTAATTAAGGGAAACTTGGCCCCGTTGTCTTTGAAAGTGGTAGATGTGTAGTCAATTAAGTTCTCAGGGGTCTTCAGTATGATGTATGTCCCATTTTATCTAAAACAACTTTTTCTAAAAACTAATTTTCACAATTTTTCTAGGTCAACACTTGACCAGATTAAAATAATTTTGATCGTTTTTTTATTTGTTATTGTCTTCTGATGTCAGTTTGTTTTTCAAACATATCTAAGCAGTCTATAACATACATATCTACATGACACTTTTGTTCATAAGACTTGGGTGAACAACCAATGACTATTTGGCCTCTTGTTTTATCCATGTGCCCCACTGGGAAAACCAGGCGCAATGCATGTGCGTAGAGTGGCGTCACAGATTAGCTTTTGCAGTCCGTGCTGTTTTTGCTTTAATGTCATTTTAACTTTAAAGGAAGCCTCTTCTAAGCAAAAATTCAGTCTAGGCGGAAAGTGTTGTCATTAATTAGCCTGTGCGTACTACACAGGCAAATCTGGGATGACACTTTAGGCACATGCATTAAGCCTGGTTTTCCCACAGCGTGGTTCATGTAGATATAACAAGCAAATTTGTTGAAATGATATCCCCCGCCAGTGGTTTACTTCATAAATATGAAAGTTAACAACAACAACAAAAAGTTGACCTCAATGTGTGACCTTGACCTCAGCCCCTAGGATTATGGGTGTTGATGTGAAGCACCCCAGATGATTGAGAACAACTATGGCAAGTTTGGTGGCTCTGGCTCATGTGTTAATGGAGATAAAGCTCTAAGCTTATAGTAAAAAGATTTTTTTCAAGATACAATGGGCCATAACTCCGTTATTAACAGATGGTGTACAATGCCATTTGGCGTGCATCACCCTCTTATCCATATATATACCCATACCAAGTTTCAATGAAAACCGCCAAAGCACTTCCAAGATATGACTCCGAACACAAAAGTGCCAATTGTAAAAAGCATTTTTTCAAGATACAAAGGGCCATAACTCCGTTATTAAGAGATGGTGTACAATGCCATTGGCGTGCATCATCCTCCTATTCATATATATATATACTCATACCAAGTTTCAATGAAATCTGCCTAAGCACTTCCAAGATATGGCTCCGGACACAAAAGTGCCGGACGGACAAAGCCAAAACAATATCCCTCCGCCTATGGCGGGGGATAACAAGAGGACAATGTTCATATTGTTTTCAGTATTTCCAAAAATGCAGCATGGTTTGTGTAAATCATGCAGATCAATTAGATTCAGAGTAGACTATGTACTTCACAAAACATAGTCATTTAAAATATATTTTCAGTACAAAATGTGCATATAAGTACAACACTGAATGGTTTGTTTCTTTATTCATATATATACATTGTTTGACAGAACCTAACATTGCTTCAATAAATACACAATGACAACCATCACATAAAAAGCTTTAATTTGACTCAAAAAAGCACAAGAGAGTTGCATAACAACAAAGAAATAATTATATCAGCTGGTCTCTGGGGAAAATGGGCCTTATGAATGTGCGTAAAGAATCGTCCTTGATTTGCCTATGCACTCCGTACATGCTGATAAGGGACGATTCTTTCCACCTAGGCTGGATTTTCGTTTAGAAGAGACTTTCTTAAACAAAAAAAATCCATAAGAGTGTCATCCCTGATTAGTCTATGCAGACAGCACAAGCCAATCTCGGACAACACTTTACACACATGCATTTTGCCTGGTTTTTCCAAAAAAACATCTCATATACAACTAAAAATGGATATTGTAGTTTATGAGAGGACAAAAAAAACATAGGGTGCTTTATGCATTTCACCTTACTAAAAAGACCTTGATTGTGAACAACTTTGTTAGAAAATTTGAATTAATATATTAAATTACAACATTGCTTTAAGTTCAGTCCTCCATCAAATACGAAAATGTGAGGAGCATAACATTCATTCCATCTCCACGATAAGAGAAGAACAAATAAACAATATCAATTGTTTGCCTTTTTCTCTTTCATTGACCATCAGTGCCTATAAATTAATATGGATTTAGACAATACATGTATATTTGACAACTGACAAAACTGTTATTTAGTTATTATAAATTTCCACAATGTTTTATTTTGTTTGTGTAGTAGATTACATATTTTCAAGAAGTTTCATTTTTTGCCATGGTAAATTTTATAATGATGGTAAATTTCAAAAATTAACATTGGACACAATAATTCACAAGATTTTTCTTCTGGAGTAAGGCCCCAGGCTGATGTGACTCGAGCGTTTGTAAAGGCCAGAATGTCTGCTGTGTGGTGCCTCACTTGTCAAGCCTGCACACAGGGTTATCATACACCATCTGCAGATCCACCTTGGGTCCTATCAGGTCACGGATGTTGCTCACCTTGTACTTGATCATCGTCGGTCTGGCATTGATATAACAAGAATGTATATTGTATGTTGTAAATGATACACCGGTTATACATGTTAAGAAGATATGTTTGAAATGTATGACCCCCCTAAAAACTATCACAAATGTTAAATAATTTCAATCTGTTATAATAGAAATACATACTAGTATTTTAAATATTAATTTCTCTGTCAGATCACATATGAATTAAATTTGATACTTCTATAATCTACCAAAACGAACATGAATTTGTTCCTATGTGGTTTCTGGTGATTCATTATAAGGATGATTCGAAAAAAAGAAACAAGAAAGTGAATAGGTCTGTTATACATTAATGCATAGATTTCAGTGTCTGGCAAATGTTTCAAACCAACACAACATTAATGCTTATTTAAATATGCTTCAAGCTCTTTCCACCCTATACAACATTAATGTTTATTTAAGACTTGAAAATGTGAAATAAAACTCTGGCCATTAGTTGACCAAAAGTTATCTACACAGTGTTGTATTTTCTTCAACCACACCTGCTGTTACTCACCGTTCTAAAGACAGACCCCACGCTATTGCTGTCACACCTTCGGGTAGACCCATGGGTAGCAACATCTCTGGTCGGAATATACCAGAGTTTCCAATCTCAACTAACTTCTTCAAACCTGATGCAAAACAATGACATTGATTAGTATGTGTCTCAAAATATTTATATAAATAATCAAAATCAAAATTTATATATAAAACATTCAATAAGATATTGCTAAAAGGCCATTTATGTTAGGAACTGCTGCTGAATGGTAGGCCTGTGTACACTGGAATCAATTGAAATTTAATCACAATATGCTGATTGCTGTAAAACAGATTCTTATCTTAGATGTTATATTTTCTATATAAAATATAATATTAATTTCAATGTATCCATGTATGATCTAACTAATTTTTATACTTTTATCAAAACAAGCTGCTTCCATATAATCTTATGAAAATCAATACTCGTGTTTAATTCATTTTGAAAGATCATGTGTTCTGAGTTGCAACAATATTTTCAAACAAATACATAATATAACATTAAACTCTGCCTACCTTCATGGTAGCTGAACACCTCCATGCTGGGCTCTGTGTATGGGTTGTAGGCTGGCTTGAACTTGATGTTCTTGATTCCTGTACAAAAACATAAATAGTTACATCTTTATTGAACCCAAAACTTTTTTATTTTATCCCAATTTTGTTTTTGATATATACAAAGCAAAGAACATTTCAGTCAAATCTATACATTAAAAAGAAATGTGTCCATCATACACAGATGCTTGCGCTAAATGCCACTGGTCACATTTATGAGTGTTTGGTTGACAATCGTTATATGACTTCATTATGAAAAACAAATTAAGTACAAACATAAACAAAGGCAAATAACTCTAAAAAAAGGGGAAAAGATTTATGGTTCTTGTGCATTTCGCACACCCCTCAATAAGTTCTATCTTCCCATGAAGTTTCAAGTTGATACAAAAACAAAACAAACAAAGAGCAATGACTCTAAAAAGCAAGAGTTATGGTTCATGCACACTGAACATCCGCTCCACAGGATCTTTTTAGTGTTAATTTTATAACTCTTTTAGTTTTTGAGATATGCTCCTGACAAAAGTTAAGTACAAAACTTAACAAAGTGCAATAATTCAAGGGCCTTATTTTATGATCTTTTACAAACTGTGTTTGGAATACACTATTCCCGAGTAAATTGTATCAACTTCCTAAATCACATGCAAATCAATTTATCAGCCATTTTATCTTATGTTTACACTTCAATTTAAATTCAAAATGAAGTTAAAACGATTTAACACAGAACAAAAGATAGAGTTTGTGACAAATAAATGGAAAGTTTTTCAACAAACAAAAACTGAAGAGTATAAACTACTCGCGCCAAAAGAAGGCAGGCTTCTACAAACCCAGTTTCATGAAGAAGGCATTGATGGTGCCTATAAGATCCCCAAGCGTAAGTCCGTAGTCAGCGACAACGCCCTCTATCTGGTGGAACTCAGCGAGGTGGGTGTCGTCAAGGTTCTCGTTCCTGAACACACGGTCAATTGAAAAATACTTCACTGGCTTGAATGGTTTCTGAAATGTAAACTTATGTTTGTAGATATTCATTGACACTCAGTTTTGTGTCCAGTAGGGATAAAAGTAAATTGACACAGAACAAGTTTCACTCTTTTCTGATATATTTTGCTTTAATAGGCTTTTTCAGTTTTTTTTTACAAATTGACTACATTTTCTTGATAAAGAAAATGTAGTCAATTTGTAAAAACAAACTTTGAAAAATCCTAAGGCGAAATATATCAGAAAAGAGTGAAACTTGTTCAGGATATTTATTAAAACAAAGATTGTTTTGGGATGTGGATTTAATGCAATGTTTGGTGAGATTATCAATTTACGAAGTACTTCTATTCTTTGTCTATATATTACAATGATCAGCTTTTATCATGTTTTTGAGGAAATGAAACATACACCCTACATGAAACAATAACAAATGTTACAACTGTTTACAGATTTATGACCAATTTACATTTAACAGTAAATAGCATAACAAGATGCAACTTATGTCAACAGATCACCAAAGATGATGTATATATGAGTATGAAACTTGATACAACTTGTGACCAAGTTTGGTGAAGATCGGATGAAATGTTGGGACAGACCGACAGACTGACCAAGTGACTCCTATATAGCCCCAATTACCAATGGTAATGGGTGTATAATTAAATCTACAACACTGTTAGAAGTAAGATACATAATCATTGACTAAAATGATTTTTTTTAAGGGACTGAATGTGAACAAAGGCTTATAAAAAAGATTTCATCAACAACATACTTACACATTAAGATTGCTTGAATTAATACAGAATTTGTGACTGGCAATAAATGATGCAATCCAACAGAGACAAAGATTTAACATCATTGAGCATTCCCATAACTGTAGAATGAATTCCCAATGAAGAACAAAAGAACAGAATTTCTCTCAAAATGACAATTTTTATTTATTGACTAAACTAGTGTTGCAATTGTAAGTATTTTGGCTAAGTGTGAATAACAAGAAACACACAACAACTTAAGTCAGAATAAACATATACCAGTATAAGCACCTTTTCAGGTTAAAATAAACACATATAATGATATCACACAAATGAGATAAATACATATTATGTGTATCACATTTTCAGATGTTAAGTTTTGTGAAGATTTTTTATATTCTCTCTTGTTCTGAATGTGCGAGGAAACAAAATCATGAATATAAGATAAAATAAAACATTTGAATACAAGGATATCAGTAAAACTGATGGATCCTCCCCAATGATGCTTTGTCAATATATGGGTTAATTGTGTGAAAAAATAAATAAAAAAAAATAACCTTGGGAAAATCTATTATTAGCCTCGGTGACCTTGACCTTGACCCCAGTGACCTCAAACCTCATTAAAAGGTAGAGGTCCATGCAAGGTACCTAGATGCCAAATATGGAAGAGATCGGTAAAATATTGAAGGCGCTATGAGAAACTGTAACAAAAGTGTGACGGAAGGAAGTACAGAAGTACAAACTGGCAACTATATGCTCCCCATATATATATATGGGGAGCATAAAAACCTGATCTATATTATTTACATAACAGTTTACCTGTTGAGCAGCCTTGTACAGCATTCTAGCAGTGACAGCTGTTGTATGTGTACGTAACAGGTTCTTCTTCGCTTCATCTAATGACCAGTCATAGCCGTACCTTGAACAACACAAAACATGACAACCTGATACCTTACATGTACCATGTCATGTTAAGTCAAATAATACCACCGATATTTCAAAACAAAGTATGTTTATCAACAAAACGAGTGAAGATTTTTTTAAACTTAATTTTACAATTTTCAGATTTGATAAGGTGAGAAGCGTTTCGACTAATAGAAATAGTCAACAAAATATTTAGGAGATAATCCATTGGATGAGTTATCATTTTAAAAATACCTGTCATGCATATACCATAGATTCAAAAACATGAAAATAAATCTAACTATATGAAATTCTTGCATTTATCACCAGAACTGTAATCACTATAATTGAAATGTGCAAGTAGTGTATTAGACCTTGTAGTAATGTATTAGAGCTTGTAAGATAAGTACACCATAGACTGAGAATAAGACAGAAGATCTCATCATGGGACAGGCCGGACTAGAAACCCTTCCAACCACTGGCTCTAGTAGTTTTCAAGCAAGTCCGTGATGATTCATACATAAGAGCCTCACTCTGTGAAAAGGAGGTTTAATGCATGTGCATCAAGTGTCGTCCCCGATAAGCCTGTGCAGACTGCACAAGCTAATCTGGGACGACACTTTACGCACATTCATTAAACCCCCCTTTCACAGAGCAAGGCTCATATATATCACAGTGTACATGGTGAAATACCATAGGAGAAATAGATTCCAGCTCTACAGGTGGGTACACTTAAACCTTGACCTCGATGACCACCTTTGTGCGTTAATAAGTCTTTATGCTAAAGAGGCCAGTGTAGCTCCAGACCAGGAGCTGCTTGTCCATGAATGAGACCACGAAACCTTGCATGACTTTATAGCAGGAAGGGTAGCTCCTGAGCAGCTGTGCAGGCTGGTCTGGAGCTACGCTGGGCGCATACCACTTATGACCCATTTTTGCATGACATGGCTCAGATAAGACTGCTGTTCTTATTAAGAGTAGTGTTCACTTACCCCTGAGATCCGTATCCTCCTTTAGAGTGGACCTGTCTGACTTTCTCAAGGTACTCCATAGGGAACTCGTGTGCATTGGCCGGGTCTGCAGACAGAAAATGTCAGCTCAGCTATACATATTATATTTGTTGAGATTAGCACCCTGCAAATTTACAAGTGCTCATAGTTCATCAAGGCGCATGTGCAAGTAAATATTTGGTCAAGGGCGAAAAAATATCATCAGTAACAATGTTTTTGGCAACTGTAGTAATACTTACCTTAAACAAGAGATGTGTTTGTCAGAAACATAATGCCCCCTAATGCGCCGTTTTTTGTTGTTGACATTTGACCTTGAAGGATGACCTTGACCTTTCACCACTCAAAATGTGCAGCTCCATGAGATACACATGCATGCCAAGTATCAAGATGCTGTCATTAATAATGCAAAAGTTATGACAAAACTTTACCCTAGGTTTAAGTTTTAAGACAGACAGACACACACAATGACGGACAGACAGACAGACAGGCCAAAACAATATACCTTAACCAACTTAACTAACTAAATTCTTGGGTTGATAGTTCATTATGCTTTAAAGTTGATAAAGAAAAGTCCAAATATGAAAAAGGCAAAGGACCAGAAGTCAGCAAAAACTGATTGAAGTCAAAATTAATTTCTTTACAATCATATGCAAAATAAGGATATTCAACTATGAAATTTTCAGCAGGATTCACCCAATAAGTTAAAGCGAAGAAAAAAGAGCGTATACAAATGAGTGGTGAATACAAGCTATAAATTAAGAGGAGCCCAGGAGCTCAAAACCACAAAAGCTCTTACGCATTTGTATTTGAATAAACTCTCAGATCTTCTAAACAAAAAGTGAAGAAAGAAAAATGGGGGAATCTGAATATCAACAAGTGATGTGTTTGAGAAACACTATGTCCCCTCTTGAGCGATTTTGACCCATATATTTGACCTTTGACCTTGAAGGATGACCTTGACCTTTCACCACTCAAAATGTGCAGCTCCATGAGATACAAATGCATGCCAAATATCAAGTTGCTATCTTCAATATTGCAAAAGTTATGGCCAATGTTAAAGTTTGTACAAACAAACCAACAAACAAACAGACAGGGCAAAAACAATATGTCCCCAACTGGGGGACATAAAAAGTCAGTTATCAGTCAATGAGATTATTTTAAGAATATTTGTTAGAATTGCTGAGTATTTGGTCCTTACTCTAATCTTTTCCTTATTCTGGAACCTAAGAACAAGTGGTGAATAAAAATGCATGTGAATCTTATGAGAAATTCTCACCAGAGATGAAGAAGGTGTCATGCGCGTCTCTCGCAGGGTGCTGTTGGGGCTGGAACAGTGAGTCGAAATTCCAGAAACTGCTCTCTATGAAGTTATTGGTTGGCATCTCTGTGAACCTGTAACCAGAAATAATATGTACTCGTACTAAAATTGAGCTGCGCTCTGAGAAAACAGGGCTTAATACAATTGCGTAATGTGTGTCATATCAGATAAGCCTGTGCAGTCTGCACAGGCTAATCAGGGACGACACTTTCCGCTTATATGGAATTTTTGTTTAAAGGAAGTTCCTTCAAAATGAAAATCCAGAATAAGCGGAAAGTGTTGTCCCTGACTAGCCCATGCGGACTGCACAGGCTAATCTGGGATGACACTTTATGCACATGCATTAAACCCTCTTTTTACAGATCGAGGCTCAATTATTTTCTGGACAAGTTGAAGATGCCCTATTAAGAGGACATTTTTGCGACCGTGACAAAACATCCAGTTTTTCTCTACATGTTGAACATCTTCAATTGAGCCTTAACAGCTTAACAGTTTTACAGACCAGTTAACATATCATATTACATATTTTCGTTGGCTATATTTTGTCTCCCTGGTAAATCAAACATATATTTTAGCTGAATATGTAAATGGCACAATTATTAAATTGTTGGAAAAATTACAAGAAAATGCAGACATTTTTTTGTATCACTATGATATATTGTATGGCATAGCAAAATTTAATTGATATTTCCAGTGTCTCAAACTGTTTACCCCATTTCCAAGAATATCTGTCTGTACTCTGCCCTCACTTTGAGCAGTGGGTGTAAATGACCACAAGGGGGCATAACTCCAAGAGAGTTGAAGTTATATTCCTTGAACGATTTCTCCTTCCAAGTTCCTCTGTAAACAATTGTTGGAATGGTTTGGAAATAATGAACACTTAATGAACAGTTATTTATCTCACACAAGTCAGCATTCGTCTCTTGCCAATATATATGTTTTCATACATAAATACTGTTAACAAACACTTAAAAATATTCAGTTATATTGAAACACCCGTCATTGTATTTTTACCATAATTAATGCTGTCACAGCTCACAATGCCTTTTATGCAATGAATAACGTTAATAGACATTAACATGTAAGTTAGATACATTGTACTGTTTTACATGCTAATACTACACAAAACAGTTGAATTTAATTTACAATTTTCAGAGTCTGAAATGTTGAAAATATTCTTGCTCTTACTTTGAAATCATTTCTGGTGTTAATTCTACTTCTTGTTTTGATACTGAGCTTGAAAAATTGGAACCCTTTGATATCACATAGCTTGTAAATTTCCTGAAAATATAAATTTTCATTTTTTAGTAATACCATGCATAACTGAAGACAATATTAGAGAAAATGACATTAAAAAAAAATTACAACATAAATCAAAATAATATCATAAAAATATATTAACAATAGTTTTTCATAAAACAAACAAACACAGATCAATATTTTTTTTTTATATCAAATGATCTGCCAAAACAAAAACAGGCACATTTATGTAATGATAACAGAACGGGTATTGTTCTATAAGTAGAACACATCTTTTAACCTAACAACTCAACATCCTAACATTAACTGCATGTAATAGTAGCCACAACTCCCCCAACGAAGCAACAAGCCACATACACTTCTTGGACCAGTTTCCTCTTCTTGAAGTCATTGGTGTCTTTCTCAGATATGCCATCAAGTCGGAGGTCCTGGATCTGCTGCAGACACTCCTGAACCTTGTCTGTTATACTGTCAACCTGGACATAAAACACAAAAGAATACCATATCTAAGTCAGATTACTTTGGCCCATGATTTTTAAAAGACATCAAATACCAGGCAAATGACTAGAATAGCTCTTTGGCATTTCAAATACTCCAATTGAAATAAATACGTATGAACAAAATCAAATCAGTTAAGTGTAAACCATATTATAAGTCTTCTACTTCTCTATTCAGCAATTCAGCAGTACATTATTACCCAATTATTGCCAATAATGAACTGTTTTCTTCTACAGGTAAAAAACATTGTATACTTAGATGAAAACATGCAAATGAAACAGTTTAGTCTTTCAAAGAAACTTTAACATTATGAGTCTATCAATCATAAAAAAGTCTAAAAACCAGGACCATATAATTTGCTGTTTTCATTCATTGCCTTTTAACATTGATTGCTTGAAATGGGACTGATAAGGTTTGGTTACGAACTATTTGTCATTTACAAGGACATTGGTCACTATTTAATATTCTATACATTAAAAAAGGTTTTGTTATTAGATGATGAAGTTTAAACATATTTAATTAAGCTCAGATGCACTGAAAGCCAAATGCTAATTGAAATGCTCTCAAATCCGTTTCCTGGGTAGAACCAGCACTTGGTGTCTTTGGGGGAGATCGAAAGAATGCTCCCACAGTTTGGGATCAAACCCATGACCTCCAATTGGCTAGGCGGACAATATCCACTACGCCACCTCTTAAATTAAATGATTTGTCAACTACAAGGGACACTATGAAATATTATTAAATACATATTATTATTCAGAAGGATAAACACCTTGACCTTTTTAAGTATTTTAGGCCCTCCTTCTGCTGACTTGTCCATTGCTATCCAGTCTGCTTGCATCGCCTTGCTGAAGCCAATCTTTGCATAAGGCCCAGTCTCCTGTGAGAAGTGTTCATTAAACAATTGAAAAAATTACCAGAAAAGATGGGTATCTCAAACACAACTGCAAACACAGCATTTGTTGATAAAAAGCAAAGAAAACTAAACACATTTATTACAATTGAACAACAATAAGCACAACTTAAAAGTCTAATTGGCCTTCTTTAATGTAAGGGACACCAAAACTGGTACCACAATCATGACCTTATATCATACTTCACAAACATTAATATACCATGAGCTCATTTTGTGCAATTCCCTGCTCTGGTACAGCCTTGAACACTCTGGCCTCATGACTGCCATGTTCAACAACTTCTTTACCTTCATCTGTCAGCTCCAAATTTTTGTTCACCTTCTGTTCTGCATTTATAACCTATTTTAAAATATATAAATATAACATGATATATTCTAAAAAAATACAATCTAATGCATGATGCAATCACGTTGACAAGGTAGTAAACAGTGATGGTGAGCCACTACATTTTTGACATATTTACATATGTGCGACAAAATCCTTTAAACATGACACATTACCTCGCCAAGGGACTGAATGCTTTTGATTGCACCAACAACTTTTTGATGATCTATATTTAAATGGTTCGCAA
Source organism: Dreissena rostriformis (assembly GCA_007657795.1). Taxonomy (NCBI): domain Eukaryota; kingdom Metazoa; phylum Mollusca; class Bivalvia; order Myida; family Dreissenidae; genus Dreissena; species Dreissena rostriformis. Next base: position 40,794 of record VMBQ01001482.1, read on the forward strand.
GGTCTACCGAATCAACAGAATCAGCTTTTTCTAAATATTGCAACACTGATTCCACTACGTCCGCCATCTTGAAAATGTGTCATGAGTTTCTGCTGGATGAATGTGCCGGCATAATTGTTAAATATATAAATAATTATAACAATTTCGAGCTTCTATGAACAGTATTATATTAATTCATATACTTAAAAATATATTAAAATAAGTATATATCTTTATTTTTGATAGATTTCTAAACCGGAAGTACACACCTTCGCACATGTCAAGGTCATTTTTGTTATTATGCAAAAGGTGTTGATAGAAGGTTTTCAGTGCTAAGTTTCTAGTTTACTCACAATGTCTGTTCGAAAGCTGGTAACTACATTGGCTTCATATGCTGGAGCACGAAACGCAAGTCACATTATCAAAAGATTGGCATCAACAGGTAATTAATTAGATGTTTTAAAATTTAATTAGTGGGCTAAGCATAATTGTGGTGTCATGATTCAGTTCATATCAATTCACAGTCATTTATGGTACATACTATTCTTAATAAAATCTCGTTGACATGTACATGTTTGGTGTGGATGAAGTAGACTATTAACGGTAAGAAACATTATGAAATATAAATGACTTCATTATCATTGACATTGTCACAGTGTTTTTAGGCCTACTTCAATTCTCAATCCAATCTTATGTAACTTACTAGAATGAGCTGTTTGATTAAAGCCCTAAGATCAATGGTTAGTTTAACACTTTATAGGGAGTAAGTTTAAGGTTCTGACCCATGCCAGTCACCATGAACCAATGAATGTCATTAAAAAATATTTTAACCTCAGACTCAGAACCAAACACAACATTTAAATTGTACTATCGCCTATCGGTATTCCTGCCTTTAGGTCTATATGAAGTGTCAAAATAAAAACACAATAATTGACAAATTAACAATTACTTTGGCTTCTGATAGTATAATGAAAGACCTTGAATTGTATGCGTTGTTTTAAACTACATGCATTGTCATATAGAATTTCTGTACATTAAATTTGACTGTTCTTGTTTTATATAAAAATATTCCTTACAGTCCAGTTCAATTGGCAAGATGCGCTTAACTTAGAAAGTCAGCTCACAGAGGAAGAGAAGATGGTTCGTGACCAGTTTCGCCAATACTGTGATGAGAAACTCATGCCTAGAATAATAATGGCAAACAGAAATGAAGGTATAACAAAGCTTTTACAAGGATTCAAATCCTTAGAGACTCTTGAGTTTTAAGTTTCACAAGTCAAATGTATTTATTCTGTTGTGTCAATACCACTTGGACATTAGAAAGGTGGTTTTTGACTGTCTTTACATATAAGGAGCACTTATACTGCTTTTCAGTATGAGCTAGCTTTTAAAGCGATGCCGTAGTGGCTGTTTTGGAACTGTGACATCCTGGTTCAATCCCCATAGGTTGGGATATTGAACCCAGGCCATCCTGGTTTCAATGCAGACACTGCCTCATCGCTATAAAAGCTAGCTCATACACCAAAGCAATATAATTGTCCCTACTACATATGGCGACCACAAAGAGATCTTAGATATTGTTCTGCAATTAATCCATCAATGGGCATATCATAATTCATGATCAGGGCCGTCTCTGTCCATCAGGGGAAGGGGCCAGGGGCCCTAATCATGGGCTCATGAGGGAGAATTTTCGTGGCGTTTCCCTTTTATGGGGAATTTTTTTACTTACTCTCTTATTACTACATTTGTACTGATTGAACTATATTCATTGCTTTTTTTCATAATTAAGTATATTTAAATAGATGTACTTGAAATAAAATTGAGATAAATAATCATGAGACACTTCTTTGTAAAAAAAATAAATACAAAATTAGGGGGATTTTTTTTCCAAAAAAGGGGGAAAAAAGTATACTTTTTTGATGGGGGAAGGGGCCGATATTCGGCCCCAAAAAACAGAGATCGACGGCCCTGATGATGTAATAAGTGATAGTCAGACCTGTTTCAAATGCTTGCCAAATATGCACTTTTTCCCAATTATGAGAAAAAGATTCCCGACTGGTTTTGTTTCCTTAAAAAAAGCAATAATAGGATTTTCACACTCTCAAGAGCTTATTTTGAGATTGACTTTAATTTACTGTTGACAAATTGAATGTTTTCAAAGGGAGAGCACTGTACGAGTCTTGTGATAAAATGGACTTAGCCAAAAATAAACTACTTCTTTGGCAATTATCATGACAAAATATGATATTGAAATTTAACCACATGAAGTTCCCAATTTTTCTGAGTTAATATCTCCCCAAATTATGAGGAAAAAGACTGCTGCAACGATTAAATAAGGCAACGAAAACTCATGGCAAACAGAAATGAGGGCACAAAATCATATGTAGTAGATGTAATTGTTAAGAACATCTACTACAGAATGTCACTTTTAGTGTATGACATACATGTACATGTGTTGAAGTTGGTAAAAGAAAATTATTGTTAGCTTTTTTAGTTCTACTTTTTAGTAATGAAATTTANTGACTGACGCGCTTGTCAAAGTTTCGGTGCGTCTAAATGACGCACGGAAAAAAATTGGTCGGGTCAAAAACGGGCGATTTTCAAATTGCTCGCGTCAAAACGCAGGATTCTGCGTCTATTGAAATCCCTGGTTCTTTATTTATATAAAAATATTCCTTACAGTCCAGTTCAATTGGCAAGATGCGCTTAACTTGGAAAGTCAGCTCACAGAGGAAGAGAAGATGGTTCGTGACCAGTTTCGCCAATACTGTGATGAGAAACTCATGCCTAGAATAATAATGGCAAACAGAAATGAAGGTACATGTATAACAAAGCTTTTACAAGGATTCAAATCCTTAGAGACTCTTGAGTTTTAAGTTTCACAAGTCAAATGTATTTATTCTGTTGTGTCAAAATCACTTGGACATTAGAAAGGTGGTTTTCGACTGTCTTTAAATATAAGGAGCACTTATACTGCTTTTCAGTATGAGCTAGCTTTTAAAGCGATGCCATAGTGGCTGTTTTGGAACTGGAACATCCTGGTTCAATCCCCATTGGTTGGGATATTGAACCCAGGCCATCTCGGTTTCAATGCAGACACTGCCTCATCGCTATAAAAGCTAGGGACGGGGCCGATATTCGGCCCAAAAAAACGGAGATCGACGGCCCTGATGATGTAATAAGTGATAGTCAGACCTGTTTCAAATGCCAAATATGCATTTTTTCCCAATTATGAGAAAAAGATTCCCGACTGGTTTTTGTTTCCTTAAAAAAAGCAATAATAGGATTTCCACACTCTCAAGAGCTTATTTTGAGATTGACTTTAATTAACTGTTGACAAATTGAATGTTTTCAAAGGGAGAGCATGTACGAGCCTTGTGATAAAATGGACTTCACCAAAAATAAACTACTTCTTTGGCAATTATCATGACAAAATATGATATTGAGATTTAACCACATGAATTTCTTAATTTTACTGAGTTAATACATGTATCTCCCCAAATTATGAGGAAAGAGACTGCTGCAACGATTAAATAAGGCAACGAAAACTCATGGCAAACAGAAATGAGGGCACAAAATCATATGTAGTAGATGTAATTGTTAAGAACATCTACTACAGAATGTCACTTTTAGTGTATGACATACATGTACATGTGTTGAAGTTGGTAAAAGAAAATTATTGTTAGCTTTTTTAGTTCTACTTTTTAGTAATGAAATTTAAAAATAGCCATTATCAAATTAAGTATTTATTTTCATACAAGTACACATTACATTTTTAAATTTGATGAAAATGTTAAAAAAAGATCTCAAATGATTTTTAGAATTATGTCGTGAAAAAAAAGAAGAATGGGAACAAATGATTTTTTAAAAATAAAATTGAAGAAATTTAAAATGGACCTAAAAGGTTTTCATTATGTTAATTTACAAAATCATGTTTATTTCCTGCCGAAGCTGCCACTAAATGTAACATATCTCTGCTTTCAGTGTTTCACCCAGAGATCATGCGTGAGATGGGTGGGCTGGGGGTACTGGGTGCAACTATACAGGGCTACGGGTGTGCAGGAGTGTCTTCAGTCGCATACGGTCTGCTAGCCAGAGAAATTGAAAGGTGTGTGAGCAATAGACTCATTACGGAATTTACTAATGTACTTATCTGTGGTTAAAAAACAAGCCCACCAACTTAAAATCATTTCAAAATCACTTACCATATCACATTATCAATTGTTAATGTTTATGACATACGTTCAGGACTTTTTGGGGTGGAGGAATTTTTGCATAATTTCAATGAAATGAGGAGCATTTTGGTGAAATCACAATATTTGCAAAAGTCAGTTTCATGCAATAAATTATTCCAGATATGTCGTTAGTTACTATGGAATTACAGTCCTTCTACTACCAAATCTTTCACTTCAGATACAATTATTGATAATGTTAGATTTTGTTTGAAATGTGGACTTCCTTGGCATTTTTTGACATTTTAAGGTGAACTAGACACTGATTTTAACCAGCCAGTTTAAGAGCACTTTCAAATCAGTGCTTAAACTTGATGACATTTTTCTTAAGCCAAAAGAACTCTCTTTGTTGGAATTATCATACTCTGTATAAATGATTACAACTATAATATCATTTTTTAGCAAAATCAAATTATCTTCAGCAATAATATTCAAATTAGCATCACCCCTGCTTTCAATTGGAAATAAAACATATTCTGTATTTTATGAAGCATAGTCCATGTTTGACATTGCTTAAGTCTATGAGTTTTAATACACTTACACAAAAGGTGAAATAATACAAATCAAAGCTTTTTAAATACCAGTTGGTTAAACCATCAAAATTTTTGTTTAATAAATGTGTTGTCACTTACAAGTTTGCTGTTATAGGGTGGACAGCAGCTATCGGTCTGTGTTGTCACTTGCAAGTTTGATGTTATAGGGTGGACAGCAGCTATCGGTCTGTGTTGTCACTTACAAGTTTGATGTTATAGGGTGGACAGCAGCTATCGGTCGTGTATGAGTGTACAGTCTTCACTAGTCATGCATCCAATCAACACCTATGGAACAGAGGAACATAAACAGAAATATCTTCCAAAACTTGGTAATCTTATTATTAATATTGGTAATCTTATTGATAAAATTAATTTCCATCACACATGTTAATTTATAACTTTGCAATTATAACTGCAGTTCAATTCCATATTGAGGTTTTTGGGTGTCTGTATGTTGTTTTACTTTCACTGATATGTACTCTATTGAATAAAACAGGTGTATACAAATTTGTTTTAGCAGCTACCATTGAATAGATTGGTGGTTTTGTTGTACTTAATGTTTTTCCCTGATATGTACTCTTGAATTAGAGGAAAAATCATTTCAGTCCGCACAGTCTTATCAGGGACGACACATTCTTCCTTAGCTGGATTTACGTCAAGGAGAGTCTTCCTTCAAACGAAAAAAACAATAAGAACGGAAAGTGTTGTCCCTGATTAGCCTGTGCGGACTGCACAGGCTAATCTGGCACAACACTTTACACACATGCATTAAACCCCCTTTTCACAGAGTGGAACTCATTTTTATTTTGTAGCGACTGGTGAGTTGGTTGGCTGCTTTGGCCTGACAGAACCAAACCATGGCAGCGACCCATCGTCCATGGAAACCAACGCCGTCCATAACCCCAAAAACAAAACATACACATTGAATGGAGCAAAAACATGGTGAGCATGCACTGGAAAAAAAATGAGATAGTTTTATATGACTGGACAGGGAATATTTGCATTTGATTGCATAGGATCTTTCGTTTGTGCTTGATATGCATATTCAGACAGTCAAACTGTAGGTATGGCTATTGAATTTCCTATGTATGACAGGGCATATATCCAGAGAACTTCCTTAATCAAAACTCACTTTAGCTTTATAAAATCATTATGTTCCTTAAGTGGCTGTTTCATTTGATATTTATATTCTGTTAAACTGAAACTTCATTAGAACTTTCCTATAAATATGTACATGTTTATAATAGCACACACTTACAGTTTAAACATTTGACCGTATTTAATGCAGTGCATTTGTTGTTTCTTACAGCAGAACAAGGAGGTTTCCTATTTTCTCTATGCTGTTTAATGATGACATTCAGAAAAAAATAGTCAAACCATACAGTATGGTAATAGAGAATCGTAAAAACAACAAGTGGCATAATACAGATGTATTTCTTTGGACATGTATCATACTGATTGATTTAGTCTGTATTTTGTTAAGATAGGAAGAAGGTATATAATAATCACTTTCAAAATAGAATTTGATGTTCTAGACATTTAGTTTAAGTGTAGCATAATATTATCTTAAGTTAAAGAGAATTGTTGATATGGATACTGGTATGAGTACCATAAGTATGTCATATATATGTAAATCAGTTATAACCAGCTTTACTTAATAAAAAAAATACTTATTTGAACTTGTTATATATTTTCACATGGAAGTAGAAATTACATTTTTTAAGTTAAGTACTCTGCCATGCATGTTTACTGAAATTTCCATAAGTGTGATATACACTGATATTTGCTCTTGTTGTAGGATCACAAATTCTCCTATTGCTGACGTCTTCATTGTCTGGGCTAAAAATAAGGCGGAAAACAACAAAATCAGAGGCTTCATACTGGAAAAGGGCATGAAAGGCCTCTCAGGTAAAATAAAACTGTGAATTATTGGAAGACTGAATCACTTTGTTATATTGGTAGACCCCTTGGTCTGAATATTATTTTAAACATAGTTACAAACTGGTTTTTGCAGTGTGAACTGGGATGTATGATATGGTCTTTTAAAGGTTTTGAAATAAGATTTTTCTTTATTGGTACTTTAAGCGCTTTTAAATATGACTGTGATTTACTCATTCTGCGACCAAATATAACTGTGTTTTGCTTCAACTCCTTCAAAATATGACTGTTTGTTTTTAAATTAATTCTTTTAATATGACTGTGTTTCACTTAAACAACATTAAAACATGTCTATGTTTTTCTTATATCTCATTAAAATATGACTGTGTTTTAATTATGGTATACCCTATCAAAATATGACTGTGTTTTACTAATACCCCATCAGAATATGACTGTGTTTTACTTATACCCCATTAAAAGAATGTGTTTTACTTACACACTATCAAAATACCCCATCAATATATATTTTTTTACTATTACTCTTTTGAAATCAGACTTAGTATTTGTTATACCCTATCAAAATATGACTGTCATTTACTTATTCCCCATCAAAATATGACAGTTTGTTTAACTTATATCCAATCAAAATATGACTGCGTTTTTAAAATCCAACAATTTCCCTTCAGCTCCCAAGATCGAGGGCAAGTTCTCGTTACGCGCCAGTATCACTGGTCAGATTGTGATGGAGGATGTTGTCATACCAGAGGGGAATCTGCTGCCAAATGTGGCCGGACTGGCAGTATGTAGCCATTTTAAATACTACCTTGTGCAACAATTAATCTATATGTAGTATGTAGCAGTTAAAAACATGCAACCTTGTGCGTAGATGGATACAAAAAGCTAATTATTTGTACTGCAAAGTTCTTGAAGAGTCAAACAGCTCATGAATGTGAGTCAATGCTAGAAATACAATATTAATAGAACACAGGTATGAGCCACGCTCTGGGAAAATGGTGGATGATGCATACGGGAAAAGTGTCATCCAAGATTGGCCTGCGCAGTCAAATCATGGATGACACTTTCCGCTTTTTAAGGAATTGTTTCCTGTTAAGAAATTATTTTCTTTATGAAAATCCAGGCTAGGTGGAAAGTGTCTCACACTTTATGTATGTGCATTAACTCCAGTTTACCCAGGGCTGGGCTCATATATAATAGTTAGCTAATTCCAATACTGACAATATACTTCATGATTGTATTGTAAGTTAATGTGATTTATGTGATCGCCGTGGCGTAGTGGATATGGTGTCCGCCTAGCGATCGGGGGGGTCATGGGTTCGAACCCCACTGGGAGCGTTCCTTTGATCTCCCTCAAAGACACCAAGAACTGGTTATAGTCCCAAGAAACGGACTCGAGAGCGTTTATATAATAATAATAAGCCTACCGCTTTCCATGCAATCGAGCTAAAATAAATAGGTTTAAACTAATTAAACTTAACTAATGTGATTTTATATTGCACACTTTTCAATTCAATCAACTTGTGTTCATTATTTCTGTATTTACTTACAAAGTTACATATTTCTTTTACTTTCTTTACTTAATTGCAATACAATGTATGTAAATCTTCAGAAAACTGAGGAAAATGAAATAAATATATATTTCCTATCAGCCATTTCTAGAAAATACTTAATTCTTGACAGTTTATGGAAAGAAACTCAAGTATCTGCTTAGTATTCTAAATCAGATGCCATAGCAAGAGCAGTGCGATAAGTCTTGCAGGATTGACTTTTTTAGTCAGCATAATCATTCTCTATGATTACACTGCTTATTTAACCCATTTATGCCTAGTGGACTCTCCCATCCTTCTAAATTGGATCAATTTACTTCTTAAATTAGGGATGTCTAGTATATTTATTATGCTCCCCCCCAAATTTTTTGGGGGAGCATTTAGTCGCCGCTTTGTCTGTCTGTGGGTTCGTGCGTCCGGATTTTTGTCCGGGATATTTCTCAGCAACTAATGACCGGAATTCAATGAAATTTTATGGGAAGCTTCACTAACAAGAGGAGATGTGCATATTAACAGCGGGTTCTGGTCCGCTGATTTTTCACAGAGTTATGGCCCTTTGAAATTTTCCATTAACTGTAAATATAGTGCAATTCTTGTCCGGGCTATTTCTCAGCAACTAATGACCGGAATTCAATGAAACTTTATGGGAAGCTTCACTACCAAGAGGACATGTGCATATTATCAGCCGGTTCTGGTCGGGTGATTTTTCACAGAGTTATGGCCCTTTGAAATTTTTCATTGTACATATAGTGCAATTCTTGTCCAAGCTATTTCTCAGCAACTTATTACGGGAATTCAATGAAACTTTATGGAAAGCTTTACTACCAACAGGAGATGCGCATATTATCAGCCGGTTCTGGTCGGATGATTTTTCACAGAGTTATGGCCCTTTGAAATGATCTATAAACTTAACATATAGTGCAATTCTTTTCCGGGCTATTTCTCCCCAACTACTGACTGGAATTCAATGAAGCTTTATGGGAAGCTTAACTACCTTGAGGAGATGCGCATGTTATTAGTGGTTTCTGGTTAGATGATTTATTTAGAGAGTTATGGCCCTTTGAAATTTTTAAGTTGCTAAACCACCCATCGTATTATTTTGTCCAAAGTTATGCCCCTCAAGACTTTTCCTTTTATCTGAATATATAGTGCAATATTGTGACAAAAAAAACTTTCGGGTTCATCACCCGTCTCCGCAGGTTTCTTGTTTCCATATTTAGAATATTTCTTACTGAAATTCCTTTAAGCAAACAGCGCAGACCCTGATGAGATGCCGCATCATGCGGCGTCTCATCTGGGTCTACGCTGTTTGCCAAGGCCTTTTTTCTAGACGCTAGGCATAAATGGGTTAATTATATCCCTCAATCTGCTTCCTTTTGAGTATATTCAAAAGATAACACTGAAAAACATGTAACATTTTGAAAATATAGTCTAAACTTTGTTAACTTGATGTCACACAGGGATGACAGAAATGTTCAAGATAGGCCACATCAAATTCATGAGATGTTCGTCAGATTTGCTGCAATATTAAAATCATGAAATGAAATAAAATATTTATTTTCTTATTTTGTGCCCACAGGGTGCGGTAGATTTTTGCCTCGCACCAGATTTCTTCAAAAGAATATTTGCAGTTCATTTAATTTATTTTAGTTAAGTCCACATATTTTACGACATAAAGAGTTTATTTTTCATTAAACAGTCAATTGAACAAAATGGCAGAAGAAAAATGTCTGGTTCTTTCTGAACTAAAAATGTATTTTTCTCGATAGTTGGTCTGAAACAGTCTGTGACAAATATTTTTGCAGAATTATTTTGCTCAACAGCTTATGCTTCAGACTATGCAATTTGGCCAGAATGGTTTCCAAGTGTCAAAAGACAAGTAGATTGACTAAAAAAAACAGTATGAATTGCACAGAAATGACAAATTAAAAAATTATACTTATCCTAAAAATTACTATGAGTTGATTGAATAGACTGAATATACTGGTTGTGGTTGGTTGGCTAACAGTTGTGAAGATAGACGTCAAGTAATTTAAGCTGGCAGAATCTCAGATTAACAGAAATGGTTGCTGAACTATACTATTCCCTTATTTTATAATCCATGAGTGGCAAAAGAAGTTATTAAGCTGACAGAAAAGGCTGCAGAACGGTACAATTCCCTTACTTATAACCCATGAGTTACATGTACAACAGAAGCAAGTATTAACACAAGTCAATGGTACTGTATTAAGGTTGCAATGGTGTAGTGGATATAGTGTCCACCTTGCGATCGGGAGGTCACGGGTTCAATTCCTACAGTGGAAGCGTTCTTTAAATCTCCCCCAAAGACACCAAGTACTGGTTCTAGTCCCAGGAAATGGACTCGAGAGCGTTTCAAATAAGCCTTAGGCTTTCGATGCAATCAAGCTTAAATAAATAGGTTTAAACTTGATGTATTAAAATCTGACAAAACTCAAAAACAAACAATTTTTTTGCGAGCCAAAGTCTGTCGAACAACTGATCAATTTGTTGCGGCTTTATTATTGAAGGTCACTAGGTGTGGGAGAATTGGAAAGACTCATTAACATGGTTTAACATCAGATTGATTATTAGTCATCGATGTAAATGTTAGCTAAATGATATTCAGTTACAAAAATACCCTGGAACCTTTTTGTTAAAAAGGTACAAGTGCTATTTATTATTGTACATTTTAAAGCGTATAGAGAGATATGAAGTTTAAAATGATACCTTGTTAACAAATTTAAAAAGAAGTGAAATGTATCATTGTACGTTTTAAAGTCTATACAGATGTTTAAGATATTAGATTATATAAGAGGTTAAGATTCATCCCTATACATTTTTATCAAGCTATTAAAATTCTGCTAATTGACAATAAAGTGACTTGAAGATTTGTTAGCAGTTTTCATAAGATGTAAATGATTTGCCCCTGTGAGACAGTCCCTGCACTGAGGTGTGAATACCCTCGACATGTTATTGGGGTTAAATTTCAATGCTGCATCTGCTTATGGACAGACATATGAGTCGTGTTATAAGAAAACTGGGCATAATGCATGTGCTTAAAGGGTCGTCCCAGATTAGCCTGTGCAGTCTGCACAGGCTAATCAGGGACGACACTTTCCGCCTAAATTGGATTTTTGTGAGAAGAGACTTCATTTAAACGAAAAATGTCATAAAAGCGGAAAGTGTCGTCCCTGATTAGCCTGTGCGGATTGCACAGGCTAATCTGGGATGACACTTTACGCACATGCATTATGCCCAGTTTGCTCAGAACAGGACACATATGTGCTCAAGTTATTAAGTTATTCATGCTTAAAGGTAGTAATTGTTATTGAAGTATGACATAACTTCGACGGCACTATAAGATTTGTTCAAGTTACCATAGATTTTTTAGATTTTCGTTGCTCAACTTAAAGAACTTACACTGTAGTACTTACTGTTTGTTTTATTGCTTGAGTAATGTTTCATGCTGAGATGGGCACAGAACCAATTAGATTTCTCATTATTAATTCATGAGTGCATAGTTTTTCTGTGCGAATCTCCCATGGCCTGATCAAGAATTGTTACCTTTTTTGTCTGGACATGCAGTGAAGTACGGAAATTGGACAATACAACTTCAATGTAGGAGTATGAAATTTCCTGTATCCATACTACAAATTACAACTTCTCTTGCAGCCTGTGACATTAAGTATCAGTTCAGACGGAGGCTCACGGGGCACAGATTGTGTCGTGTTCTGAGAAAACTGGGCATAATGCTTGTGCGTAAATTGTCATCCCAGATTAGCCTGTGAAGTCCGCACAGGCTAATCAGGGAATTCAATTTCTGCTTTTATGGAATTTTTTTTTTGAATGATGTCTCTTCTTAGCAAAAATCCAGTTTAGGTGGAAAGTGTTGTCCCAGATTAGCCTGTGCGGACTGCACAGACTAGTCTGGGAGGACACTTTNGATTATATAAGAGGTTTAGATTCATCCCAGACCCTATACATTTTTATCAAGCTATTTAAATTCTGCTAATTGACAATAAAGTCACTTGAAGATTTGTTAGCAGTTTTCATAAGCTGTAAATGATTTGCCCCTGTGAGACAGTCCCTACACTGAGGTGTGAATACCCTCGACATGTTATTGGGGGTAAATTTCAATGCTGCATCTGCTTATGGACAGACATATGAGTCGCGTTCTAAGAAAACTGGGCATAATGCATGTGCGTAAAGTGTCGTCCCAGATTAGCCTGTGCAGTCTGCACAGGCTAATCAGGGACGACACTTTCCGCCTAAATTGGATTTTTGCTAAGAAGAGACTTCATTTAAACAAAAATTTACGCACATGCATTATGCCCAGTTTGCTCAGAACACGACACATATGTGCTCAATTTATTAAGTTATTCATGCTTAAAGGTAGTAATTGTTATTGAAGTATGACATAACTTCGACGGCACTCTAAGATTTGTTCAAGTTACCATAGATTTTCTAGATTTTGGTTGCTCAACTTAAAGAACTTACACTGTAGTTCTTACTGTTTGTTTTATTGCTTGACTTATATTTCATGCTGAGATGGGCACAGAACCAATAAGATTTCTCATTATAAATTCATGAGTGCATAGTTTTTCTGTGCGAATCTCCCATGGCCTGATCAAGAATTGTTAACTTTTTTGTCTGGACATGCAGTGAAGTACGGAAATTGGACAATACAACTACAATGTAGGAGTATGAAATTTCCTGTATCCATACTACAAATTACAATTTCTCTTGCTGCCTGTGACATTAAGTATTGGTTCAGACGGAGGCTCACGGGGCACAGATTGTGTCGTGTTCTGAGAAAACTGGGCATAATGCTTGTGTGTAAATTGTCATCCCAGATTAGCCTGTGCAGTCTGCACAGGCTAATCAGGGAATTCAATTTCTGCTTTTATGGAATTTTTTGTTTAAATGATGTCTCTTCTTAGCAAAAATCCAGTTTAGGTGGAAAGTGTTGTCCCAGATTAGCCTGTGCGGACTGCACAGGCTAGTCTGGGAGGACACTTTACGCACAAGCATAATGCCCAGTTTTCTCAGAACACGACACAAATTACAACTTCTCTTGCTGCCTGTTACATTAAGTATCAGTTCAGACGGAGGCTCACGGAGCACAGATTTATCTCTCAGTGATCTGCTGTAGAAGTCGTCCTTGGCTATCAGATTTTCATTTGCATTCAATGCTGGAAGATTGATTACCAGTAAGCCTTATTTGTCTAATGATGGATGTCCCTGTTTATGGCTCATTGGAGATGAAAGTCACTATTGGGTAATATCTAATCCCCTTTATAGGATTGACATTACCCTATATTCCCATACGGTTGTGCAAAATGTTCACTATTGCGTAATATCTAATCCCCTTTATAGGCTTTATAGGATTGACATTACCCTATATTCCCTTACGGTCGTTCAAAATGTATTTAGAAATTATTTATTTCCTGTTCGCTTTAACAAAAGAGTGGTTAATAACTGTGTGTTATGAAGTGTGCAACCAATGCAATTTCAGATATTCAGATCAAGTAGCCTATTTGATCCCCAAGTTTTGTGGCAAATAAATACTATACAGAACTGTGACAAATCAAAGGCAAGGATGCAAATTTATACTAAAGTTAATCGTAGCATGTTGCCTGGATACCATTTCCCCAAATCCAGGCATTGTTTCAGAAGAACAACCAGATGTTTCCATAATCTTACATATTTTTGTATCTCATATGATATTTACAGGCATATTTTATTATTTCTGTTACAAGTTTACAGATTAAAATAATCCAATATTGTAAACATAAGAAATTTCATTTAAAAAAACATTTACTTTTGCCTACACAGTATGGCCCATACATGCCATTCGTCCCGGATTGTCCGGGAAAGTCCCGGAAATGCATACCCTGTCCCGCAGTCCCGGAAATCTGTCAAATGTCCCGGATTTTATTAAAACCTGTATGTTCCTTATATAAGCATGCGAATTTGTGCTTGTCACTAATATTGCTTCGTCTCCAAGGCAATGCCTGTCCGATAATGCTCATTTATAAAAACAATAAACATCAACATAAAAACATTAATTTGATACATTTGATAAATCACACACCATATAGATCTAGCTGATTTGTAAAGTTACATAGGGATAATATCCATGCTTAAAATTTGGTAAATCTTTTTGTGATGATATGTCATATTCTGTTGGGCCAATTTGCTTCTTTTGTTACATACATGGTCATTCAGTTGTTTTAACAAGGCTTGTTACTGTATAATTGATGTTTTCTCACGTTTTCTAAGGGTCATACAGGGTCATAAAGATAACTGGGCATCGCTGGATCTGTGATAAAAATACATTCTGCATTAACCATGGACTTGGGCCAGACATGCAAATTAGTGTTTTGTCTTGCAAAATTGTTTTGGCAAAGTTATGTATTTTACATTTTATTATGCTGGTAAAAGAACATGTGACCAGCATAATTATGCATCTAAGCATCTACACGAGTACTGAGGTTATTTCATGTTTCCTGGAAGTATTTTAGCTCTACACATGGTTGAATATAGTTAAAGTTGATTTTATTATTTCATAGGGTCCCTTTGGATGCCTTAACAAGGCTAGATATGGTATTGCCTGGGGAACACTAGGGGCTGCTGAATTCTGCTTGAATTATGCTCGCCAGTATACACTAGACAGGTAAGGGGCTAGGATTTTAATTGATTTCCAAAAGTATTCGTAATTGATAATTGTGCTGACTTGTGTGATTTTTAAAGGTGATATTTTTATGTATGCATTTCACAGGTTTTACATACTGGACAGTGGCTATGTTAAAGAAAACTATAAAGTGTCACAATATATCATTCATAGTGTCCCTTATACAGGTAATGCCATTTAAATTTTATTTAGTTTCAAAAGTATAATGTTAATTTGAGTTATCAAATATTTGTTGTTTTTCATTTATATGACACATACATGTATGCAATTTAAAACATTGAAAACAAGTCATTCTTGTGATAAATCCTTAATTTATGCAGACATTGTTGATACAATTGACTTGCAGCTGTATTTGATCGATCATATAAAATATTAAAAAAAAAAATCAAATACGCACAAAAGGTAATAATTCTACTAGAGTTATCCCCCTTGTTTACTTACAGACACCAGTTTGGTCGTCCCTTGGCCAAGAATCAGCTGATGCAGAAGAAGATGGCCGACATGCTGACTGAGATTTCAATAGGTCTGCAGTCCTGTCTACAGGTCGGACGTCTCATGGACAAGGGACTGTAAGTGGTTTGGTGTAAGAAAGTTCTTAAATGAGCCTGGATCTGAGAAAACTGGGTTTAATGCATGTGCTTTAAGTGTCATCCCAGATTAGCCTGTGTAGTTTGCTTATGCTTATCAGGGACAACACTTTCTGCTTTTACAGAATTTTTTGTTTAAACAAAGTCTCTTCGAAATGAAAATCCAGTGTAGACGGAAAGTGTAACCCTGTTAAGCTTATGCAGACTGGGATGTCTCGGACTTGAGCCAAAACTATTGAAATGTATTCATTTCCATCTTAAACAGTTCTTTGAAGCGTAGTTGACAATTTTGATCATTAATGCTGACACAGTAATAGTTATTTAAATTATCTGTAACAATTCCCGGCCCGGCCACATGGGGAATGGTCATAAAATTATTTCTACCGCCAATCTGTCCCTACTTCTGATTCAAGTAGGACAGTTGTCAGTTACTGACAAAAGTATAAGCTTTTAGCACTCTTAAATCAGCCAACCCAGGAAAAGTTTGAGTATGTTTACTAACCACTGTGGTTACCACTGTGGTATGATTGAAATGCTTTCCTAAAATTCGTTAAATCCAATAGAAAAAACAACAAGAAACTCATTCATGTTTTACAGTGCCACACCAGACATGATCTCGTTGATAAAACGTAATTCCTGCGGCAAGTCTCTAGATATTGCGCGAGCGGCGAGAGACATGCTGGGTGGGAACGGGATCTGCGATGAATATCACATCATACGCCACGTGATGAATCTTGAGGCAGTGAATACTTACGAAGGTGAGTGACACAAATATGAGTGGAAGTCCATGTATCATTGTATCATAAAACCAACTTTGTAGAAGTGGGGAAATATTGATATTGCACCTTTCACATTTGAAGAAGTGGGGAAATTTTGATATTGCTTCTTTCACATTTGTAGAAGTGGGGAAATATGGATATTGCACCTTTTACATTTGAAGAAGTGTGGAAATAATTATATTGCTTCTTTCACATTTGAAGAAGTGTGGAAATATTGATATTGCACCTTTCAGTTGGTTGGTTTGTTGAATAATTTGTTTATGCACTATATCTAGAGAATGCTTTGATATGTTAAGTGATATGATAATTACTTGGATTACGATTTTGAGGTCAAAGGTCAAGGTCACAGGGGCTTTGAATTGACAACTTGGCTGAAAGTTAAGGGGAATACATGTTTAAAAAAAATAAAATTGCAATTACTTAAGTTCAAATAATGCAACACAACAAATTCAGCTAAACAGAATACATTTCCTTAACATTCATGTCTATATCGGTTTTTTTGGCATCCATGAGCAACTTGATAACAATTAGTTTTGCAATTTAAATGGATAACGATTTTTGAACTGAATAGTTCTTTAAATTACATCTTGTGTAAAAGTTTTCTGATAATTTATGATTTTTTTCGGGTACTTGTGATATTCATGCGCTTAAATTAAATACAAAGTTTCACCCCCTACATTAAACCTTTGTTATCATGTCATATACAAATATTCAAGTTGATATGAAGAATTTTTCTGTTTCCTTTTCAGGGACTCACGATATTCATGCACTGATCCTGGGTCGAGCAATCACAGGGCTACAGGCTTTCACCGCGGACAAATAGTGAAAAGGGAAGATAACTGTTGGCATCGCTGGATCTGTGATAAAAGTACTCTCTGCATTAACCAAGGACTTGGGCCACACATGCAAATTTCTGTTTTGTCTTGCAAAATTATTTTGGCAGAGTTATGTTTTTAACATTTTGTGTTGCTGGTAAAATAACATGTGACCAGCATAATTATGATTATCGTTATTATTATGATTTTACGTGGATATTTTGCAGTGTTTCGTGGCATTTAGAGATTTGTTAAAATTTGGATGCAATTGTTTTTTTTTTATAATAAATTATGTTCTATAATATTGTCTCAATAATAAGCTACTTAATTGTATGTGATGTTTTTTTTTCAATGAGAACTTTCATTGTGTTGTTGTGATATTTAATACTATAAAATGAAAAACATTAATATTAGAGTATAGGGTATGAAGCTTCTTGTAGTAACGAGTTGGTAATGTGCTAAAGTGTTAATCATGTGTGACAGGTTCTGGTTTAATAATAATTCAATCACAATTTATTGTAAATTGGACAATGCCACAATAGACATTGAATGATAGTGTTGCAGATGTTGGTGTTTGTATGAAATACTGAAATAAAAACAAAGTGAATCTTCAGTTCCACCAACAGGACAAATCTGATAATCAGTATACAATTTGAAAATTACTTTAATTGTTTATATCACATATGAGATTAAATAGCTTCTATAGTCATTTTTTGTGCTAACAAATTATTTTTTGTTTACATGTTTTTCTATTATTCAAGTTAATAACTCATGATTTGTTCTATTATATTTCTAAACATGTTGCTGCAGTGTTTGTATATACTATCTAGATTAGTGGATTCTTGAGAACGGAAGGCGGTATCTGATATTTATTTAAGTACACAATCAGGGGTTTACTTGAGAATTTGACTTCCACTTGTCCAGAGTGCAAGTTACTTTGAACATCTACCTGCCCCTCAGTGAAGAAAGGTTGCCCAATCTTTGAGTCATTGTTAGATTGATATAATTGTAAAACAACATATGCATTACACAGTGTTATTAGGCGAACAATGACATGTATTTAATTAAATAATGCTTAAATAAATAATGTAAGCAATTCACAGAAACAATTCACAAATATTTTTTAGGATAATCAGTTTTAATAAGAATCTATAAATTAGTCACTGTTTGGAACTATAGGGAAACATACGAAAAGTTTCATAGGACTGCTTTTGCAAACTAGAAACAACATGCATAATCTATGTTTTTCAAACTGTGTTTTTTTCTCAAAATGTAGAATTATAGTTGTTAGAATAACATTGTCATTTTTCTACCACTAATGTTTTCATGAGATTAGGAAAATTGGTTTGTGAACTATTTATGGTTTGTACGTATTTTAATTATATGATTTCTGAATTTGGAATTGTAACATAACTTCTGCCATGTTGGACACAATTCAAAACAGATCACAGTTTTATTGGCTATTAAAATGCAAATGGCCAGGCAAAATTAGTTTTACATGGAGCTAAATAACATTGATATTACCTAACGGGAGATAATTAAATGTAACAGAAAGATAACAGCAACAAATGTCGCTATGAAAATTGACTTGCCCAAGGGGCTACCTACTTTTGGAAAAGCACTTGCCCCCCAGTTGTATGACTTGGCACGAGCAAGTGTGCGTCTGCTTAAGTAAACCCCCGTACAATGCTTTAAAACACAGTATTACACATAATATTGAATCAATTTCACTTATATTATACATGTGTTTTTATTGAGTTTAATTGTTATCAATACTTTTGAGGAAATAAATGCTCATGCAGTTATATTCTTTGTTTTAAATGCATATTGTCCCCAGTAGCAGATGCCTATAGTATTACAGAACAGGCATCGGATATGCATGGGCAGGCAATATGGATGTTCACTGTGTCTGATCTTTATTTGAACGAGCCACAACATATCATCAAAAAAATACAGCCAAATTAAATAACACAATAATATAACGTTTCCGGTTTCATATGTCAGTTTTTATGAAGCCATATATATATTTTGAACTTAAACAAGTTCTTTCTCCTAGTTATTCCGTGCTTACTCATAATTCCCAAATCTTGTATGTATAGGTAGGACCTCATTTCACTGTTTTGACCTAGTAACGATACTCAAACATTTTCCACTACATTAATTATCGTTTTGGTGTAATAGGCTGCTATGAAATTTTCCGCTATAAACGGAAAGCTCCTGTCAGCGAGTCGAGTGTGATACAACACAGACATCCCCATTTCTATTTCAGAAATCCACTTAAACGGTTATTTTACTCACCCACCCAACCTTACATCTAGCAACTCAACATTCACCGCATAGCTTCACTGACATGGCGTCTAGCGTTCAATGAACTCATCTTTCTGGAAACCTAAATGAACAGTTAGTTTTTAAAGATGTCAATTCGATTTACTTTTTAGTTAATTACTGACGCTGATAATAACTCATGAGCGCCTGTTATGCTGCCCCACTGGTCCACATTCTTGCGTAGGTCGGGGTTGTCCTTGAAACACACAATTCACGTTAAAGAAGAGGCATCGAGTGCTCGCGCTGCTCTCTTAGCGTTTCAAATGGTCGACAAAAATGCTGTGAGTCTATCGACAGTTGTTCAGATGTCATGTTTGTTTTTAGTTAATTACTGACACTGATAATTCATCATAAGCAGCTGTTATGCTGCCCCACTGGTCCACATTCTTGCGTAGGTCGGTGTTGTCCTTGAAACAAACACTTCACGTCATAGAAGAGGCATCAAGTGCTTATTCTTCTCTGGAAGCGTTTCAAAGGGTTTACACAAACGAATTGGTCAATCGATAGTTTCTCAGATGTTTTACGCACCAAATTGATAAAGGCTCTCAAATAATATTCAAGTGTGACTATTAACGGGAATAAACGACTGACTTTGTTTACAAAAACTATGAAAAAGTCAAATATTTTATTATAAGTGTAACTTTATTAATTTTACTCATGTTTTAATTTATAACATTCAATTATTTAAGTTTGATTGACAATTATTTACACGCCAATAGCACTTTACAACAATATAACTCTGTAGCAGCAATAGATAAGCGTATTGCGACTTTGAATATCTTCTTTCTATTTGTTTGTTATACTGCTGATTTTTTTTTCTAGAAAGACATCCCTAGATCATTAAGTCGATGTAAATTACAACGCACACAAATTAGTTGCGTATAAATAGCCTTAAAATCAGCTTCACGTATAAATATCACCATTGACGCTAAACAGACACAGTATTTCGGGATGACACAGTATAATTATATTAAATTATGCGAAACAAACAGTCCCTAAAAGCCCCAT
Organism: Dreissena rostriformis; assembly: GCA_007657795.1. Lineage (NCBI taxonomy): Eukaryota > Metazoa > Mollusca > Bivalvia > Myida > Dreissenidae > Dreissena > Dreissena rostriformis. The sequence goes on from VMBQ01001482.1 coordinate 61,189, forward strand.
TAATACTAAAAAATCAACTGAAATGTCGTAAAGTATTTCGTAAAATAAAGTTACCCAATTAAAAATCAAGGTTCCTTTTAGCAAGAGCCAAAATTTAAAGCCAGATGTGTTCTGGTAACATGGATGTTTGTAGATACAAAATGCTTGTTTCTATTTTTCGTGTCACAATTAATTCCATTTTAATTTCCCGCACTGATTTCTATTTATACGACATACGAACACGAAAATGGTACCATGTTAATGGTCGTGTGTCGTATGGATAGATATCGTCGCGGGAAAATAAAATGTAATTAGTTATGCCACAAAAAATTAAAACGAGCATTTTTGTATCTACAAACATCCATGTTACCAGACCACATCTGGCGTTGAGATTTTAGCTATTGCTATAAGGAACACAGATTTTTTATTGGGTAACTTTATTTTACGAAATATTGCACGAAATTTTCGTTGATATTTGAGTATTATTGGGGCTTTAACGAATCTAGTAATTGAATAGGGTTACTGTTTTTCCGTTACGAGGGACTGCTTAATTTGTACACTGTAAGTGTAAATGAAAGCCGTATATTTTCTTGAGCGGCAGTACTAGGTCACAGCGAAACAAACGTGAATATTTTTGAAACAGATATAGCGATAAACAACTATTGTATCATTATTTAAACATGTTTTGTTTTATTGTAAGTTTTTATTGAATTCAGCAAGTACACACATCCAAATATGTAAATTGTGTAATGTCAAGCATGTATATAGTTCTTTATGTATATGATAGTTTATTTCAATGTGAAAGTTTTATTATGTCCATGTGAAGAGCGAGTACCAGCAAGTCAAAAAATGCAATTCTATTGTCCTTGAGATTTTTAATATTTAACGCCCCATTACTACTCAAAATCAACGAAACGACTTTTTTACTTCCATGAAAAGAATAGAGTATTTGTCATATAACGATTCATTTGTGTCACCCAGGAGCAACATTTTGCAGTTAATTACTATTTGTATATTAGCATTATTTAAGCTATCAGAGATATCCTTAATGTGATTTTGTACTACGTTACACTCCCAGAATAAATGGGTAATTGATTCCTCTGATATTTTGCAAAAGTGCATGTATTACTATCCGACAAGCCCATTTAAAAAATGAGCGAGTTTGTTCCCAATATTCTGAGGGTAATCCTAGTTTGTATCCATTGCATATATGTATTATTCGTGTTTTTAAACACTTGTTCATGGACTTTTTTCTATTGTATTGAATCATTTGCAAAGTATTCATTCCATTTTGTTTGGCATGTTGGGGTTTAAGAGTTCCATTTTAACATATCGTAAAATAGTTTATTGCATGAATTTAAAATTATTGGTTTTATATAGGTGGACAAAACGGGATATGAATGTACTTTTTCACCGAGGCAAAGTATGTAGAAAGAACCTTTTTTATGCCTTCATAATGTAAAAAGTTTACTGGTTTATTCATTTTGATTTGTAGCTCTTGTAATGACAAAAACTGTCCACAGTCTTTAATAACATCTTCAACATACTGAATGCCATTATCATACCAATATTTTCAAAAAATGTATTTATTGTTGATTAATAAACAGTTGTTGAAAAACAGAGGCATATCTAAAAGTTTATCAACAGAATCGATGGTAATACTTTTAACAAAGTCAGAATATATTGTTAAAACATCGATCCAAAAAGGGTTGGTGATTTTTTGTACAGCCGAGATTGCATATAAACTGCCCGTATTACATAATATGTTACAATCAATTATCTTTCTAGCGAAGGATGTAAATTTGTTCGGGCCTTGAATAACTTTTCTTATCCATGACAATTTTAAACTTTTCATAAATGCATTAATGTCCACCATTTTAAGCCCCCTTCTTCAAAATATTTTGTTATAACTTTTGCTTTGATTTTTGAAGGTCCTTGCCACACAAATTTGAATGGGTAAATGTATGTGGTAGTTAGTTGAAACCTCTTAGACGTAGGTATACCAGCATGCTACGATTATTAGTGAATACTAAACAAGGAACACACTACATATATAAGGTATTTTTTTTATTTCATTTCATTTCTTTAACATCGCGTGGGCTCATTTTATAAGACACAACGAGCAAACTTAGTTTTATTATTTGCTTTGATTTGGTAGTCGTCAATAGTTCATATGCTCAAACATATAATTACATAAACAAAGACTGGTGGGCGATGGTCGTCACTTTAAAGAAAAATTGAGAATCATTTCCATTTCACGAAATCTTAAGACATGTCTTGATCATCATACATTGGAGCGAATGTGTTTATATATTGACTTTATTTTGGATGAATAAAGACAATTTCCATCCCACGCATAAAATACATTGTCAGACTGAGTAAAGAAAAATTGAAAGGTGGGCGGACATCCGAAGGCCGGACGCACGGACAGACGTCCATTTTTAATAAGTAGCATAGCAAATATAATTTTTCTAATATGTCTACAATGTAAAAAAGAGGTGAACATGTTCATCATATGGATCACTGGTATATTTTAAATAATTATATAAAATACCACACATAATGTAATGTATAGTATATTGAACAATAACTGTTACATAAGTGATGCGTAACAATTAAATTATATGAAATACCACACACCACAATTGATTATATAGAATCTTTACAATATTTTAAAAGATGTATGCATATAATTGTTTAATTACACATAATATAAAATACCACACACCACATTTTAGTTTCAAAAAAATACAATGCATAGCATTGTTTAATTCGCAATAGTGAATGCTGATTATTGTTATAACCCTTCTTACAAAAATTAAAAAGTCGTTAATATTCATATACGAGAAGTCTATATATCATCATAATGAGATTTAAAAAAGGACAATAATAATACATGTTTTTTTTTTCGAAAATAACGTAACAATGTATAAACGGTACCTCATTTACACTGGCATCGACGAAAATTTCGTTTTTTAATAACATTTCAAATTCAAATGAAGTGTTCCCACAATATCAATTATTCGTACCGTTAATGCAGTTTTGTTTGTTTTGCATAAATTGTTATAGTTAAGTTTCTTCAAAACAGTATTTTTTTCTGCTTAGGGCTGCATGATGTTAGGTGTATGGGTTTTGCATACACTTGGAACAGAAGGTAATTCAAAACTATTCCATATAAAGTTAACTATCACCAGTTCTAATATAATAAATAGAAATGCTTGTTCTGTTTTCTGTACAAACTCAACTTCAAGCTAGATGTTGAAGATATAACCAAACGGCTCGCATATTACTAATATTTATGCACGTTGGATAGACACGCTTTTATACGTGATGATTGTGAAATATCCGATTCTCAGTAAATAAATACAAATACATAGCATTTATACAGTGCAACAATTATTAACACATCCTTTTGCGCTTCACAATTACATATAAAGCATTAGGACAAAAAATGTAAACAATCTGCATTTCTGTTCAATAGCTTTAAAATAATCAGAATTTACTATTATAGTTCATAAAAATGCAAACATATATTAGTCTGACTAGTCCGTTCATTGTTAGTAAAAAAAAAATACAAATTTGTTTTCAGCCTTGATATAAAAGTGGTTTCAGACTGACAATTCTTGAGATAATCAGGTAGATTGTTCCACCATTTTTGAACGACGACGCCAAGAAATCTATCAGCCAATTTTCAAAATAGTGCCATATTTTAGCATATAAAGTTTTAAATATGTGTAGCATATTATGCAGTCTTTGAGGTCTTATGATATTTTCTGGTCATACGCCAATGTATTGTTTAGCTTACTTTTGTCCATTTGTTTCCTAATTATATGAACAGTTTGTTTTTTGTTGTTGTTGTTGTTGTTGTATTCAAAAGTGTGCATGTTTCGTCGATGCTAAGCGAAACTTGAAGCCTCTGACTGCACATATGAAAACTTTGCTCAGGAAAAATGTGGGATTGCTTAAGCTAGCAAATTCCAATCTGGGCAACATTTAATAAAGTTGCGGCTGTATGAAAATCCTCAAACTGTGTATAATTTTTGCAATGCTCAGTTGTTAAACTTGTATTAAAACAAAATATTTTACAAACTTGTTTTTACAGTTACAAAGTTATCAATTGTACTCTCCGACGACGAGTTTTGGACGCTATTGATATATTGTATTTTTCTCCTATTATAACAGTTTTATTGTTGTTGTTCTCATGCTTTTTAAAATGCACAATTCATAGTTCCCATTGCTACGCTACCGTTTCTCCGAAATGCGGTCCACTTTGTATGACTTCATCGTTGGCAATAAACCCGAGCAATATCCTACCGGTATTTTCAATCGTATGTTGTTGTATTTTGAAATACATGTACATACAAAATCATAACGCATATTACATCCACTCTAGACTAGACAACAAAGTGTTATCTTGGGCTAGAAATTACTTGTAGAATTCAGTATATAATGGAGAGTCATTCTTCTAACAGTTTTATTGCAGTCTGCATTTGAACGTGACACTCCAAAGGCGTTTAACAAGGTCAATGGATACGTAGACGCTAACTGCCCGAAATCAATATAAGAATCACTTTGTCAGTGTTTAAAGTGGTTAACAAGAAAGAAACCCAAAAATGTTATACATCAAATTTCTGTTATGAATGAGACCGTTCTCGGTGGATTTATATTCTGATGACATTGGTTTCATGTTTCATTTGTTTATCTGTATTCAAAAAAATATCGTAAAGAAACTAACAATTGAAACTTTGTTACAGCATTTGCATCTGACGTATAATTAGATTCTGTTATTTTGGGGTATTATATATATACCGTCCAAATTGTAATTAATACCATTGGTATACCATTTCATTTATAATAACAAATTTAAATGCAACGACAATGAAATACGAGAGAATGTAAAATATGTTGGCCCTAGCTTGCTACTGAATTTTAATACAATCAGTAAATACAAACAGTAATTGAGGTAATTAAACGGGATACATATGCTACATAGGGATACAAATGATTTGGAACAGAAGTAATTAAGTTTTTTCTTTGTCAAACTCAGTTTGCTGAAAACGAAATTGTTTTAAACAGAAATGCTTGCAAATTATTTTTATTGCACTCAAGATACATTTAGGCTGCTGGATAATTCCTCAACTGACTGTAGGTCGCTTCAAATATTTTCCGCCAACTTACATCAGTTTGAATATGGATCTCGAGTTGTGAGTCATACATAAGTTTAAAAAAATCGTTAGTTTGTAATCATACTCAATTGCAGAGAATTTGGTTGTATTTGTTAATGTTAACATGTTGAATATTGAGGTGACTATGTCAAACTAATAAATCAAAGATCCTATTTTAAAAATGGATATTTTGGTATGAGTCAGCCGAAATTAATGAGTATTATATGTTATATAATCGTCATTGCAATTTCGTAGTTTATATTCACACACTACAGTAAATATTGAAATTACAAGCAATTGCAATGTTGCGAGCAATGTTATCGTTCTTGGAGACCCTAAGTTCTTGTTCTGTGTATCTGTGTAACCCTTACTCAAGGTCCAGTCAAATGTTCTGAACATTTGCGTCGAGTAGTGTCAAATGAATACATTTACGCTGCATTAGGCTTATCCGAAAATTAAAGAGAATCGCCATTTCCTTTAAGACCGTTGCAAACTGCGGGTGAGCATAAAACTATAGTATCTCATTTATGTTAACTCTTATCAAATCCCTTCCATCATAACATTCAAAATGCTTACTAACGATTAAAATATCCATTTACGCTACGGAACTCATTTTTAAATCCCTGTCTCATTTAATACCTGATGTATTGTGGTTTACAAGGGTAAATACCATTGTTTGGACATTTCCAGATGCTTTGTTATATGACGTCCTATGCGTAAAGCTATAAGAATCACTATTTAGATACATGGGGATGTAATACATATAATCAGACATGTTGACAAAAAAAGATCATAAATCAAGGACATAGTATAAGCATAAATGAGGATATTTCAATCATATCATATTACAAATAACATTTCAATCAAGATCGGTTTGTTTGTTTGTGTGTGTCAGATGTTAAATTACTGTTATGATAATATGTTAAATAATTAGGAAAACTGATGATTGCGTTGTAAGAGCTGTTTTCAACATTTTAAGTTTGACGTCGGACAAAACCTGAAATCGGATCTGATGATTCACATTACCAATACCCATATCCATCATTTCATTCAGTACCGAACGGCCACCGGCACAACATACACGTTTGCAGGAGAATATAGTAAATGATTGCATTTTTTTTTATATAAATGCATGTAAAACAGCTTGTGTAATATGTCGGACACCTCAATTTATATTGCATTTGAAGATTATTTGAAGGTTATTTGAAGATTTTGGCACCATCTTATAAAGTGGGAATCTTAGAACTAGGACAGAAAAAAAAATTATTGCAAAAAAGAAAAAGAAAATTAAGAAATTAAGTCTCTTAAACTATTTTGGTATTAGCCATGAAAATAAACAGACATGTAGTAAATTCATTGTTTAAATAGTTCCATAAAAATCAAGAAAAATAAAACAGGAACAAACTGTTACGAAACGAATGCAATGCGGACATTCTCGTGTTATCGAGTTATCGTTTTTAGCAATACAAAATGCCAGACTAAAAATAACTCGCTTGGTAAAACTATTGTAGAAAACAAATTCACTTATGAGAAAACACAAAAGTTATTTTATTATCGATCAAAAACCTGACAAAAATATAACACAATAATTGATAAACATACCACATAATTATAAGTTGGACTATTCAAGTCTTGTTCATAAAACAACATGTGATAATCTAAACAAGAAATATATTTAATAAATATATACGGCGTTGATGTTGTTTGTGTTGGTAAAACATAATCAGTTATACCAATGAGATCAAAGATCGTGGATGTTTTTTATCTGCGCAGTTCTCAGCTGCATCACACACTGGTCATTTACTGGTTGTTGCGACCGTTTTAATGACTCATTTCTTATTATAAGACACGGTCGACAACGAATCTATGAATAAAACATATTGATACTTTGTGAACATGAAGTAGTATATACTTTTTAAGATAGATCTACCAATATGTAAATTTGTTTTGGCATAAGGAACGTTTTTCAGCTGTTCGCTTGCGAACAACATATGTTACTAAAAAATACTTTAGCTTAAAACTTATTACCGAAAAGAGTAGTACTGTTTAAAGTGAACAGAGGTTTTCGAATGATTTCAGAAGCGTTATTATATGTTTCATTGTATGAACAGACCATACTGTCCAAAATATCGCCATGTGATTTCCGCGCATAAATAAATGGTTACGTCGGTGCGTTATTAGCAGTAAGACACAAGTGTACACAACGATTTCCGCGTAGGACGTTAAGCTATAATACTCTTATAATCTGCTTACGTTTAAAACACATAAAAAGTGATAAACGCATGCTGTTTAACCAAAATCAACGCATCCGAATATGATTTGATCTAAATATGTGTGGGCCATGTAAAGTAGCGTGTTAAGACGCGAGCGAATATGCGTGCCCGTCATAAGAGCAACGGGTTAACACACATGATAATAAAAAGCAGGACTGAACACTTTTGCAAGTTCGGTTAGGATTAACAGTTTCATGATTCTCTCTGAACGTTTTTATTTTATTAAAGAGTAAAAGAAGAGTAAAGCTAGAATACTAAAGAAAAAGTTATGAAAGTTGTTCTATGAACTGTCTCTCTGTGCGTTTTATACCATTCAAGTTATTGTACGAATTAAAATTCCCTTCGATAGTAATCGAGTTATGCTCGGAAATAATAAAAACAAAAAACATAACACAATACACCAACCATAATATCCCTCAACGTCTAATAAATAAATCTATGAATGTTCATGAATTTGTATCGCAATCATCATCATCATCAGTTTTCGGAGACATTTATGTTCAAATGCCTGTATCGTGCGTCCTGTGTCCGCGTGAAGCGTCCATGTCTCGCAGCCAAAGAGTAGAATGGGGACTCAATGGACTTGTAGAGCCTGTACTTGGTGGGGAAGCTGGTGGAACTGCCTGTCCACAACCTGCTCAGTCTGGCCATCGCTGCGGTCATCATGGAAATTCGTACTCGAAACTCATATATACTGGTATCATCCTTGGACAAGGTTGCCCACACTTGAAGCTGGTCACTTCTTCTAGCTTCTCGTCGTTCATGGTGATGTATGCACTGGTGTTAGTCGTGCTGTTCACGATGATCTTCGACTTCTCCGTGCTGACCTCCATTGCGTATGCTCCTTCACTTTCATAGAGTCTGTTGGTGAGATCTTGAAGTTCACTGCTGGTGCCACCCATGAGGTCAATATCAGCGAATCTCACGTTGGAGATGGGTCTTCCATCTATGGATCGTTTGGTGGTCATGGAGAGTCTCCAGCATTATCTTCTCAATGAACAGGTTGAACAGGACGGGAGAGAGCAGACATCTCTGACGGACGCCCACTGATTTCCTGAAGAAGTCCACCTGCTGTCCGTTGAGAAGTACTGCGCTGCTGGCGTTTCCGTAGAGTTCTTTCACCAGCCCTTCGTCAATGTTGAAGCCTATCATAACATACAATAGGTCATCATGCCACACGCGGTTGAAAGCTTTCTTCAAGTCAATGAAGTTGTGGAAGAAGTCACGTTGATGTTGCAGGTGTTTTCAATGATGATTCTGCAGTTGAAGATTTGGTCCAGTCTGCTCCGCCCAGCTCTGAATCCAGCCTGCTCTTCGGCCAGCAATTTCTCGGCCGTACTTTTCAATCAATTAAGGATTATGTGTAGCATGATTTTGCTGGGATGATTGATGAGTCTAATGGTGCGCTAATTCTCACACAACTTAAGATTGCTCTTTCCAGTAGGGGTATGACCATTAACTGTGTCAACTCCTTGGGCCACTTCTTCTCCTCCCAGATCTGTTGGCATAGTGCCGTTATTGCTGCAGTCGTTGCCTCTCCTCCGTGCTTAATCACAATCAGTGTATTACTAATGGAGTTATGATATACACGTAGACATGAAACAAAGGAAAATTACACCTTAAATATAATATAGAGTCATGGTTCTTGTACTTCCTCTCAACGCCTTCTATCATTATATGAAGTGTCATTTGAATATCTTCAATACCTTTTTAGTTATAATATGGACACTAAAATAACACTATTTAATGGTGTGTTTGAACCAACAAAACAACAAAAGCAATAACTCCAAAAGCACAGAAGAGTTATAGTTCTTGCACTCTGCACTTCCTTGCAATGTTCGCTGAAGATTTAAGATCTAATTATAACGACTTCATATAATTTCATTTCGTACATGTATTATTAAAAATAACAAACTTTTGGGTTTGCCAGAAATCTTTCCTATTGTCCTCTGTCATTTACATTCAGCCACTTTGTGAATGAATTTTGTTTTCAAATGTCATGGTACCGAACTTAAGCGGAATTGGTGATTAGTTGTGTGGCGGCCCGGTTAGCTCAGTCGGGAAGCACTCGCCCTGACTCGCCCGGGTTCGAGCTCCGGACTGGAAATGTGACCGTGAAATGTATTTAAATGTATATTGAATACCTAAGATTTTAATAAATAAATAGTCTGGATTTTATGCGAATAATTTTTACCCTACTACACAAGCTAGGCGCTTAACTTATTTGTTATGTCTTTACATCACACTTAGGGCCAAATAAGTTACTCAATTCCATGGACATCAATTATGTTATTTAATAGAATTAAACCAAGAAAGTAATTACCCGCTTATTATATCGACTTCTAACAAAAGTGTAAATGTTAAGCCTTCAACGATAAAAATAAGCTGTCGAACGCCCACATCTTTAAGAAACAGCTGTGCAGATAACTATTGGACTACTTTAATTAGCTGGGCCATATGTTGTTTCAGATGCGTCTTAACGCTTATGCAAGTAGTCGATGTGATCAAAGTGAAAGGATGCCGATACGGCAATCACGTTATTTGTCTCCATTTCAGTCGTTCTGACGTGTTCTCGTGTTGGCGACATTCAAACCAATCCAACACACCAGAACGATAAGACAGAAATCAGCTACAATAAAATCATAGGATTATTTTGTCCGTGTTTGAACGCATTTATTGATGGCAGTACACTATTAAATCCAAGCATTTGTCCCATGTTAATATAGTGTTTCATCCTATTGAAAGTTTGCTTAAGGAATTGTTATTTTGTCTATTTAGGGTACTCGAACTGATTAGTGTACCCACATACTTTCATGTTACTATCCGATGTGGCCTTGACCTTTGACCTAGTGACTTCAAAATCGATAGGCGTCTTCCTCTCCTTCTTCGTAACTATCATATCAATTTACATGGCTGTTAGTGAAAGCGTGATCTAGATAAGTGCGAAACCGAATGTTCTACGACCGACCTAACGATTGATCCACCGACCGACGGCAAATAGCAATAGACCCGCGCTTCTGTTAAGAAGGGGGAGGCTAAATTAATAATCTTGAGTGCCGTTAGATTCTTCATATGCACATTTTTTATTTATTTGTATTTATTTCTTGGGGGGGGGTATATAATTTTACCAGGGTATCTTAAAATGTGAAGGTCAACCATGGAGTTGTTGTTTTTTTTGCACTAACTTGACAAAGTTAAGGTTTGGTGCAGACCATAAATCTTTTTTGGTTTGGTGTCCCATGTTGAGATTTCGATTCGACAATTTTTCACTAAAATGATCATATTCGCCCAATTTACCTTTAAATATAAAGAAAGGTATGTTGCAAAGAGACCATTTGTGTAATTGAACATCCTTACAAAATCGGGAAATAACTTGTGTTTAGTGAAAGCAAGTAACGAAAAATGTTTGGGCGACCTTCCCATTTTATTTAATTTTGGCTATGTTAGTGGAAACAAACATCTTTGTTTTGCTTTTACAAACGTTCAAAATGCGACGTATCGATTCCAAATATAGCTAGACTATCTTAAAGTGAGACTGCGCGATTTTTATATGTGTTGAATTGTAATATATTGATAAAAATGTGTTACAATAACACAAAATAGGCAAGACAAATTATACATTGAAGACGAATTTCATAAAATGCAGCAAAGACAAATAAGCGCCCCGAGCCGATTGTGACGAAAATATTTCGTAAATATTTTCCTACAATAACCGAAGCATTCGTCGTTTTATTAGGATCGGAGTTAGTGTTCGTGTGTCGTATAATAGATATCGATGCAGGAAATTCAAATGATCCGTAAAAAAAATGTGTCTTGGTGTCGTATGAACGAATCTGCACTTAAACCAAATTTAGATTAACATCGTACATGCATGATAAACATGCTGGCGAATTCGACTGTACAGACATTTTCGATTTCAGAATTAAATATCTGGCTTATTTCGCATTTTTCGACACATTTTCTTGTTATCTTTTATTTTAATTTATATTGAAATATATGTATAATAAGTTTTTTGCACATTTGATATAAATTCATAAATATTTGACAAAATCGTGCAGTCTCACTTTAATGTATATTAATGGATATTCTTTAGATGTCTATACACGATCTCACATGTTGAGCTAAGCCTTAAGATATATGAACAAAGGCGGACAAATATAGCAAAACTAAACTGCTTTCAATGTACCATGTGGTCCTTCTGGTCGAAGTTACAAACTTGTATGTCCTTAATCTCTTTCGCTGCATCTAACACATCGTAGACCACACATTATAAACCAGTACAGGGGCGTATATTTATTTAGGCACTATGGCACGTGGCGGTGCCTATACATTTTGTCCAGGGATGAACAATTAAAAAAGCAATAAAATATAGACAGGTGTTCGGGTGAGATGGGTCTTTATTGGCTGTGTCAATCATTTATGTACCGCTTAATTTTTACGAGACAAATTTATCTCGATTTCTGATATATATTGCATTTCATAAAATAGACCAATACATTAAGTTTTATTAATTTTTATATATATTCATTTTGTAAAATTGTTGCTAAAGTCAGTTGGTTGCAGCCGTAGAATTAGTGCCCTGGTACGCATAAATAGGGTTAATGGATAAATTAAAATTAACGATTAAAACAGACATTTAAATGTCTTATAAAATGTATAATATTGGCTAAATGATTATTTTAATTTGCAAGAAGAAAGTATTTGATTATGTGGATGCCTTTTAAAATACAAACACTGTCATCCAAGTAAAACTGTTAATAAACAAAAGCTTTCTTTATTAACTAGTGTAGCGATTTTATATTTTCCACGTTATTCGTGAAAAGATTTACTCCTTGCTTTCATATTGAGAATTGATCTCGAGGGTCGTGTACGAATTATTTGTACAGCACTAAATTTTAAATATATCATTTATTCAACAATAACATTTATGTAAGGGGTTCCAGCTCCGTAGTTACTAAGTTGGCGAAAATAAAATATGTTATTTTGTTTATAAATTACATCGTCTTTTCAATGTGCTGTACCTATATTCTTAACCATTGTTAAATTCGCGTATATAAGACGAACCCCGAAACTGAAATGTTTATTTTTACCTCAATAACGAGCTTTCTCTATGCGAACATCATGTCTTTGATTTACAAGTTCGTCTCCTGGAAACTAGGACATAAAATGTAAACAATAAAATTGAAATACATGTATAACAAAGTCCGATTCCATTTACTTTGAAGCTCGACAACATTGACCTGGCACTCGTCAACACAAATTTTACGCATGAATTGTTTCCTATATTTGCATTCGGTTTGTTCATGCATATTTACATGAGACAATAAAATTATGCTTAATGAGATACGCTTGAACTGATTCAAATCGCTTACAGTAATTTATTGTAATTTATTTACATGGTGTTGTTAGTTGTTGTTTTTTTTTGTGTGTGTTTTTTAATATGGTATATTGTTTTCATTATTGATCTTTAACCATGTTTAAGTACACTTGGAGATTTTTCTAACGCATGACGTAATCATATCAATATAGCTCCCTTAGTTTTGAACGGATTGTGTTGAAATTTGGACCAAGAATAATTCAATACATATCTGACATTTTATGAAAATTTAATTAAAATTGAAAAACAACAAAATATAAAACTTAATAAATTAAAAACGTCACTTCAAAAGTCAAATTCGCAAACTAGTACAACGTAAAATAATAACAATGTGAAAAGTAAAACGCATAAACTTACACGTCTTAATAACTGACCGGCTTGCAACATGCCAATTGAGCCGTTGCGCTCCTGAATATTCATACGAGCCATATTGTTTTGAAAAGTGATGCGTTAGAAAAGTCCCCAAGTGTATAAAACACATAACATTACATCTTGCACAGTATCAAGGTAAGTGAGCCTGTCTGAAAATCGTCTTTTAAACACTATGCCTTTACTGGGCGAAATGAGAATTATCTTCAGACCAGAAATAAATTGAAAGAAGCTGTTCGGCGTATGCACTCATTACCACGCACTTATGTTATGTAAATAGTAGATTGTTGAAGTGTTTTAACCAATAACATGATATATACCATTTGTAATTGATTTAATAAGACTAATTCCATGAACAGGAAAACATATATTTAGTATGATCGCGATGATTCATGATACTTTCAAGAATAGAGTTTAATATATGCGTGCTGCAAAACACTAAATTAAGTCAGTTTGAAATCTGTATGGATAATTGGCGTTTGGCCGATTACCGTATATGTTTTTATTTCCATTTCATATAGTATGTCTGTGTCTTATCAATAGATACATTATCAAACGTATCTTTAGTAATCATAAGCAAAAGGTAACACAAACTGGCGCAGCACCCCGTACTTGCAGCGTGTGTGATGCAAATAAGAACTGCGCAAGAAACAGCACCCGCGTTCTTTGATCTCTTTGTTGTAACTGATTATCTTTCACCAACACACACCAACACCATTACCGTATATCTAATATAATATATTTCTGGTTTAAAGATAATATACGGTAATAAGCGAAAATAAAACTATAAAACATACATTAAATATGTATATACTCTTTAACCGTTGTCTGTTGTAACCCCCATTCCCCGTTATTTGGTAGTTTCCTTCCTACGCTCCTGCAGTTGTATGGCAAAATCACATAATCTCATCAAATGCTTAAACTAGTTTGCTTGGTACATTCATGGACGGCGTACAAATTTAATGCATCAACTACGTTTAAGGCGATTAATAGTGGAAAGTAACATTTGATGTTAAGCACAGGATAAAGGATAAGGATAAAACCTCGCAAAACTTTATGAGAATCAAATATTATTCAGAGTTGGTTTCACGCGTATTTACTCACGTGTAATATTTAAATAACACTTTTGCACAGGTTTTGTTAACGATTTCTTATAAGATTTTTTCATAAACCTTTGCTTTTTGTTATACGCAGATACGAATTACAAGAGAATAACAAGATTCTAAGCAATTTTTTAACATATTGAAAACAAAAACATGTTTGCGATTATTTGCCTGGTATTTATAGGGACAATACAATGGTCAAATGCAGGAGACCAGGAAACGTGTACGCCGACAACTTCGGATATCCTCGGTCCTTACTACTTAGAGAATGCTCCGAGAACAAACTGGATCTGTCAGCCAAAGGGCCGCAATGGCAGGAAATTACGTGACATTGTAGTGGAGGGCCGGATTCTGGACGAGAACTGTCGACCGTTGCCGAGGGCGCGAGTTGAGGTCTGGCAAGCAGGCGCGGACGGTAACTATTCGCCAAAGTTCGAGTGTAGGGGACATCTCTTCTCCGACGACGACGGTCAATATGCCTTTATTACTATTCGTCCGGGCAAGTACGCCCAGGGTGACGTATATAGGCCGGCACACATCCATTTCCGGATCGTCAAACCGATGTTTTCTACGCTCGTAACGCAGCTGTATTTCAGCGGAGATTCAAATCTTGGAACGAAAGACGCGTGCGCTGGATGCCATTCCGGAAGTAGCGACTTAGTGGCCCCTATCCAGGAAAGCTGCGACACTTTAGACGGTGATGAAGAGTGCTGCATCGCTACAGCACACTTTGACATTGTCCTCGCTCGTGTTAATGGTACGTTGGCAGACGACAAGGCAGTTTCAGACAAACAACGATAGAAACCATCAGAGTTTGAGATCTCACCATCAGTTCTCAAAAGGTTTATATATATCGCATATCGCCGCTAGTTCTGTCAAATGAATGAAATATATCATTGTATTTAAGCACTTTGACTACTGTTTTAATGTTATCAATTTCTATATAGGTACGCATCAATGTTGTCATCAAATAACACTTGAGCGGGAAACAACACACTCATACATACAGTTCATGCAGAAAAACCTTAATTTAATTAGAGAAATTACAACAACGAAGCTTTTCTCTGTATTGATTTGGCACAGCTGATTTCTTAGGCGAGAATTGTTTTATTGTTCGATACTAAAAGCCGCCGATGTAATTTTTCCCGATTTGTAAAAAAAAAGTTTTTCCTGAATTGTGAATTGTAATTACTTTCACGGTGAAAATTTGCTGAATACGAAGTATACCTCTAGTTTTGTTGCCGATACCGATAGTCGAGTCGTCAATTAAATTATATTGTTCATGTGGGCATTTTTGCATATTGAAAGCGGCTGTCTTTTTTTCCAACTGGTCACACTACATTCCAATCCCTGTGTAGGTTAATATTAAAAGCCACAACATTTTGCAATAAGAGAACCCAATACCCCAACTTAAACATTTTGTATAGCCAGTTGTTTCTTTACGAAGTGCACTTCTACTTAAACAACATCAGGATCATGCCTTAAAAGTTGCAGATTATTAATGCGCTCCAATCTTAAGTGAAAGCCTGAAACCTGAAGTGTTTTTAAAATTTTAAATATTTGGATGTGATTCGATACACGTATACTTTTTTCTGGTTGTTGAATTCAGTATAACGCGGCAAATGTTCACGTTGAGCTTTTCTAGTAAGATGCGATTTTACTATGAGTTACGGTTATTAAACACGATATGCATATTTAATTCTTTACATAATGCTTAAAACACCGGATAATCTACACATGTGCATTGTCAACAATTATAAGAAGGTTTCCAAAAGAAACCCACTAACACAATTATATTGTTCAAAAATCGTCTTTAATTATAACCAACGAGTTTGATTAAGATTAAAACACGTTATGATTTATTCTGTGGTTTTTAGGTAAAAGACATATGTAACCGGTACTAGAGTGAATACAAAATGGTTTGTATGCAGCGAATCGTGGTCTATGCGAACATATTGCAGTTTCTGAAAAATATACATGTTACGTTAGTTATGTATAAAAAGTAATTACGCCTTCCATTGGCAGCTTTGTACATCATGAATAACGGCATCTTTGAAAAGGTGGTCAACGGTAAACAGTATACGGTATACGGGTATCTACTCGATGCTCGCCTGAGGATGCATGTTGGACACTTTATGGGTTATTTAAAATATAAGAAAGACAAGGAAAAGAGCACAAGACAAACAACCAAACCAAGAATCGTTATAGTCACACTAGTATAATTGCTATGCCAAACGGAATGTTAAATATATCCGAGCCATTTGAAAAAAAAAGTAACTGGGCCAAAATAACTACGTGTATTGCATTGGCCACAATTATATGAAGGTATCTGACCTTAAAGACACCGACTCGACTAAACAAATGGCCTTTATCACAAGTCGTATTTACGTTAAATAAAATTGACACAAGTAATTCGAACCCATGAAGACAAACATATTGATAAAACATGGAAGACAGATCTGTTTGATGACATTATTTGTTTGATGCCAAAACTCGATGTGTGTCTGTTTGAACAGGCAATACGTCAATACGAACATACGTCTGTTTCAACAGACGAGATTATGATAGCCCTGAAATCGACAAGTTCCGATTACGTTGTCAAATATTGCGGTAATACTGGCAGGTTCATCTACGTTACAGTTTTTTAATGACATATTAGTAAACGCAGTCTTAACAAGGATTGTCACCATTGGATGACATATGCCCCCTTTATCCACATTTTTCTAAACCTAAACGAAAATTGTTTTCCACATTTTTCGAAACCAAAACGCAAAGTGTGAATTTCAGACGGACAGACAGACGGACAGACAGACAGACGGACAGTGCGATCACTATATGCCAACTTTCGGGGGTATAAACATGTCAAATTATGATATATCACACTATTATTATAAAGAGGTATGGACACTATAGTGTACAATAAAGTCAAAGCATGATAGTATTCATGCTTTTTCTTTAATAAACGTTTGCACAAGGGATCTTAACATGTACTTTATGTCACGCCCTATTAACGAGGAAATAAAAGTTTACAAGGACAAAAAACTACAACAAGTATTTCATCTGCAATCCGGTAAGTATTGAACACGACCACAGGCATTCTTCTAATTCTCAAACAAATTCAAATATATAACAATTCTCCAAACAGAAATAGGTATTCCACTTTAAATGATGGATTCAATATTCAAACTGGCGGCAGAAATTTCAAGAATTGTTGAATGCTTCTATGACGGAGCATCTCCCTGCACGGTGGTCGATAACTTTATCATTATATACAAGGTGAGTTGGTGAATGAACGTGGTAGTCATCAGTTTTATACGGCAGCCCTGGGTTGATGTTTTTCGAATGGACTTAAGTGTGCTGAAGAAGTTCCAAGTTCCAATTTTGCTAAGCAAACTTAGCATAAACGTCACCGTTCAGCACTTTAAGCATAGTATATGAGATATAGTTAAAGGACACAGCCTGAAACTACTCAGCTATACAAGATATAAGAATATACCGCAAGAGTGTAGTTTAATGGCAAATGTGTCAGTTTATGGAGCATGTGTAAAAGACTACCGGTAAATACGGAAGAACGACATTGTCAGTTACTTCTTACGTTCCTGTACCGCATAAGCGCAAGCCTTACTCCACCAGGGCACCTTCATTCTGGCCTTAACTTTACCGGAAGAGACAGGGATGCTGCAATCTGCTATATATAGTATCTTATTAGTTAAATTAGCGCAAAATGTACTGGGTCCTCGGAGTTAACATCTACAAGGGAAAAAATCTGAACCGAAATCCTTGAACCGGTTCCAATATGCCTTGTCTTATAGAAAGTTCGGGTCCCCTTAGCTGCGAGTAACTGTCCTTAGTGTAGGATAGTAACACAAAGTGACTATTTGCGGAAATGGTCAGATCCATTAATTGTCGGACAATGTGTCCAAAACAGACGTATTGGATATATCGACATTAGTCACAGTCAGGTCAATACATGTTGTTTACTCTTTTTGGTTGGTTAGCCGTCATTATTGAGCAAACTTAGGTCGTGCTCCTCCAGCATTACATTACCACCCTAACTGCTGCATCTATATTGCTGAAACCCCAAGCAGGGTGATGTGCATTATAATCGCAAGTGGATTTACATCGCAGGGTCGTTGAATGGACCTTAATTCATAACATAGGCCGTTCAATGACTCAATATCACAGACACTTTAGTATAAATTGACCGAAAAGAGCCGGTTCTTCTTTGTGGCTATCTTAATAGTTAGTGCCTCAATAGCCGTACTACCATTTGCTTTAAGTT
The DNA here is from genome assembly GCA_007657795.1 of Dreissena rostriformis. Taxonomy (NCBI): domain Eukaryota; kingdom Metazoa; phylum Mollusca; class Bivalvia; order Myida; family Dreissenidae; genus Dreissena; species Dreissena rostriformis. Next base: position 79,737 of record VMBQ01001482.1, read on the forward strand.
GGTGGTTCACCCCAAGTGGCTCAGTATGCGAGAATTTGTATATTTGGATTGACATCAAGAAATGTTCTTTTTCTGTTAATTTATGGGAGGATAAACCTCCCGTGTTAAACGATAATATATTAAGATTAAATGTGTGCATTGATTAGCAATCAGTCTGCGCTTTAAAGAATTTATATTGGCATGAGAAGATTTTAATGCCATTCTATAACCGTTGAATTTCGCAGGGGTGCATACCGGCAGGATCATGATATTGTGGGCCGCGTTTCAAAGAGGTGACTGATGGGTTGTTTGTTGAAGAAGATATGCACCGCTGTCTGGAGTGGAAATCTTAGTGGCAGTATGTATCGGGGGACCGTTGTTGTGCCACCACCATCTAACATGGGGTCAGTCCCTCGGGAATCCACAAGAGGACATTTCTGAATGGGTGAGTCCCCTTGAATAGGTGGAACAGGAGCGGTGGTGGTCGTGTTTGATTTTGTTTGTGCATCCGGTCCGCTATGGGGGTTTACCTTTGTGGCTGTTGGTTGTCTACCTGTTGAGGTGAGGTTACCATACTCTCTGGCGTCCCAGTTGAAGGACCCGCACTGATATTGCAATAAATGTTGCCACAAGAGTGTTCACTTACTTTTTCTTTAATTCGACCTAGTGACCTTGTTTTTAACATCACATGACCCAGTTACGAACTCGGTTGAGACATAATTGTGACAAATAATGTGACCAAGTTTCATTATAATTTGGCAATAAATGTGGTATCAAGTATTCACAAGTTTTCACTTTAATTTGACCTATTGAACTAACGTGACCCAGTCACGAACTCGGTCGAGATATCATTGTGACAAATGTTCTGACCAAGTTTCATGAAGTTTTGGCAATAAATGTGGCATCTAGTATTAATAAGCTTTCACTTTAATGCGATCTTTCGACATAGTTTATAAACCCATGTAAAACAGATTCAAACTCGGTTGATATATTATTGTGAAACATGATCCGAGCAAGTTCCAATGCGACTTAGCATTAAAGTGACCTTCATAGTATTCACAGACCTTTTTCTTCAAATTTGACCTAGTGACCTACATTTCGATCCCATGAGACTCATTTTCGAACTTATCCGAGATATCATTGAGAAAACTGTTTGAGAGAGTTTCATTAAGACTAAGCAATAAAAGTGACGCCTAGAGGGTTCACACGATTTTACTTTAACCATATAAGGAAAACTGCTCGCCCCCTTGCGGCCATGTTTTTTGACAGACCAGAATCGTTTTTTTTTAACTCGGCAGAGATAAACTTAGAACAAGTTTTCTGCGCAAGATTCATGACCATTATGCAAACATTTGTAGACCTTCACATGGTCTTACTTAACCTTATATGCAAAACTGCTCCGCCCCCTTGCGGAAATGTTTATCAACGGACCAGAACCATTTTTTGAACTCGGTCGAGATATCTTTGGAAAAACAAATCTGCGCAAGTTTCGTGATAATTGGGCAAAATCGTGTTGACGACGCACGACGGACGACGACATAACAATGGACAAAAAGAGATTAAAATGTCTACCCAGGGCTTAAGAAGTTTAAAGTTCTGCGACGTTCCGTCGGGATGCTTCCATCATCAGTAATTTTAAAACCGGGAATTAAATACACACATGTAGACGTTTGTGTGTTTTTTTTAATTTCTTTTAAACGATGTAGACTTTTATGAGAAACTAAACAACACGGCTAGTTATATGACAATGTAATGAGGGAGAAATCAGTTGCTGTTGTTTTTCTAATCAAACATACAATTTCAAGGAATCCAAGACGGCCTTAAATTTGATGCAGTGAGAAATGTACCAGATCTGTATGCAGCGTATGGACGTCATTTTGAAAATACACACCGTATACTGACACATGTCAAACAAGCTTTACTTTCCATAAGTGAATTATGTTATTTCGCAATATTAATTGTACAATTCAATATTGATATAAACAAAATAACATGTTTCAAAGCGTGCATAGTTTGAGTTTTAGTTTATTTCGAACACATATCAAGTATAAAGTGCTCATTTCAATCAATCAATGAATATATGAATTTATTCATATCAGTTTAAATAGTGCTGTTAACAATTTCAAAGATAATAGCCTAGCTTTTCATGACTTCATGGAATTCGCTCTTCAGATAGACATAAAACTTTTACATGCAGTTTTTTTCGTCGTGTTAAATACATTGGTATATGTTCAACATTGAAATAAAATATCTTAAATAATAATGAACAATATGCATGCTTCTTATTACAACATTTACATATTTTGTATGTGTGTACTTGCTGAATTCGTAAGGGTTTTTGAATAAAAAACTTAATCAGAAAACGCTTAAATAATGATAAAAGAGATATTTATCGCAATATCTGTTTCAAACATATTCACGTTTGTTTCGCTATAACGTATTACTGCCGTCCAATAAAATTAACGGCTTTCATTTACACTACAAATAAAGTCCTCACTCGTAACAGAATAACAGGCACCCTATTCAATTAATGGAATCGTTGATTGACTGTTTGTTTCGCATAATAGGATATAATTACATGTTTACCGTTTCATCCCGAAATACTGTGTCTGTTAAGCGTCATGGGTGACATTTCATGTTCAGCTGAATTTAAAGTTATTTATAAGCAACTAATTGTTGTGCGTCGTAATTTACTTCGACGTAATGAGCTAGAAATGTTTTTCTCTTAAAATAAGCAGTATTACAAACAAACAAGAAAGAAGATAGGCAAAAGTCCCAATTCGTTCACCTGGTGCTGTAACAGAGTTTTATTGTTGTTAAGTGCCAATTGATGTTAATTAATGATTTTGTTGAGTGGCCAATCAGGGTTCATATTATAATAATACATAGTAACATATGATAGCAGTCCCTGCCAATAACTTTCAAAGACTTGGACAACCAAAAACCACAAAGGCCAAGCCATTTAATGTAATTCGTATGTTTAAAATGGCTCCGTAATTAAAGACGTGTGCCCTCACTTATTTGTATGTAAACATGCGCTTTTCACAGTCAAAATTAATAAAACTGTTCTGGTATATATGTAGATCTCGAGGTTTTATATATGGAAACCTGATAAGACAATTAAGGACATTTTATGAAAATATGTTTGTGTCAGATATATGTCTTCTCACGTAAAGATGTTACTTACTCATCTCATGTGAGTTTTCTTCAAAATGTGCACCTTCCAAACGTGTAATTTATTAATTACATTATACATGTAATAAACACATTTGTTGTTGTTTTTTTAATACAACAAAACATAGAAAGGTTAATAACCATTTACCTCATAGAATTGGAAATCAAATGTAAAAGAAATTAAAGAGAATATCCAAATAATTGTATTTCTATTTAATTACTCAATGGTTCAATATTCACCAGAGCAATAGCATTTCACTTTCTGAAAGGCGCGACGAACAAAGTAATACACGTATCACACAGATCCCTTCTTGTTAAAAAAATTTCAGAATCCAGCGTCATCTTGTACAAATTCATGGTCGTCGTAGCGTTCATGAGTTGTTGCAGTTATCGTGCGCGAATATTAATCAAAGTACTGAAAGTACTGGTGTGGCGATTTTGCTCAAATTTTGTGGTCGTTAAAACACTATACACCGTGATGCCAACCAATCACCTTTGTTGAATAAAACAGATGGAATTAAGGAAGGGTGACAGGCTGTCAACATAATATATGATTTAGCTATTGGGGTTAAAAGTAAATGCTGCTTTTAAAAACAAGTCATTGTCGCACGTGCCAATTCATAACTGCGAAACGCTGACAAAACAGATTGTCCATAAAAGAAATCCCTTTAATTCTCATGAAAATGAATACAATGAAGTTCAAATTCCAATAAAATCAGGCAAGACCAATATTGTTTGGACAACCCCTGAAATGCAAATACTAACTTAGACAACAGATGAAGTCTATAAAGCATTTTTATAGTTTGGTTCTTGCAAACCAACATATGAAACACTGGGATTTTTCATATACTTTGATGAGTGCAATGATATCTGGTTGGAAGATCATGCCGGAATAAAAATAGTTAAAAATACACAGGCTTGTATGAGATATTAAGCTATCAACTATGCCCATCTCTGAAGTTCTAAAAATATGTCCTTTAAAACAGAGTTTCAGTTAGTCACAGCTAGATAGTTCACTTTAATATACAGGGGTTTTCCTGGCCACTTTGGGAAAAGGAGTCTGGTCAAATAGGAAATTTGTTATCGACAAAGTGGACCGACGAAGTGGATCGAATTTGGATTTTTATCAACAAATATTGACACATCAAACCTTTATTTTGAATAAACAGCATTTGTTTTAACTTGAATTAACAGTCTGTTTACACAAAAGCATTATTATGTTTAACACATTATTTGTTTATTATAATTAATGAAAATAACTATTAACTCGCCTGTTTATGTATCCATTTACGTTAAAATACTGCATTACAGTTTAATATCTAAGATACGTTTTGCGAAATGGTCACATTATTTTATCTAAGTGAATGTGAATGGCATATAACAATGTGAAGTCCACAACGCTTATCCGAATGTAACTTCATGCATGGCGTATAATAAGCTGATGTGAAAATGACAACCACAACATGTATTTCGTCTGTAAGGAAAAGTTCAAAACTGGCATGAAAAGCACGGGCGAATTTTCATATAAAAACTTTGTAGCGCAGAGAACATTGAGATGTTTACTTTGACAGTAAAAAATGTAGCGCGTGGTAATTAAATGATGTCACCCATATCGCGAACGCAGTTGATTTCTTAAAACGAAATAACATAAATGCGCAGTATCGGTTTAGTGTAGATAGTTCAGTATTGAACCGATATTATGTCGCTGTATACACCTTCCATGAGGACTGCGTGTAACTCGATGCTAATGCCACAGTGAAAAGACGTTGCCATGGATGGAACGCGCGCTGTAAGCTGTTTGTGCGCATTAATACTAATACCATGCGATCGGAGCTATTTTGTTTGCGAATGCAGAATCTGGATGCAAAGTGGTTATTGCAGTAACGGACTTTATTCTTCGGTATACGTATATTAGGTTACCTATGGGGCGAATTGCAGAAGGCAATCGCCCCAAAATCATATCGCGTCACTATACCAGGGACCTATACATAGGAACCTGATTAAACCAACAAAGCATTTTCCTTTTTGTGTTCAATTAACTTGGCTTATTCAGTTTATGAGCCGCGTTCTGGGAAAACTGGGTCCAATGCATGTGCGTAAAGTGTCGTCCAGTTTAGGCGAAAAGTGTCGTCCCTGATTAGCCTGTGTGGACTGCACAGGATTATCTTGGACGAATCTTTATGCACATACATTAAGCCCAGTTTTTACAGAGCAAAGCTCATATAATGAAGAGTCATGTTCTGTTGACAGTTTAATTGAAGTCTCCTCAAAGGAGGAGCCTCTACAAAAGCTCAAAACTAGGTCAATTGATAGTTAGATTCTTGATTTTCGGATTAAAGCAAACGGTGGAGCCACTTTGTCAGTTTAAAAGGGAATAAAATACAAATACACACAACAAATGTTATTCACCATTTTATATATAATCAAATGGTTTGTTGTGTGACTTGAATAGCATGAATTATTAAAATAATTAAATTATTAAATTAGTGTATTTTATAGATTGAAGACGTTCTTCAAATTAATTTAAAAAAAAAATACAATTATAACACATTATATGTGACTTTGTTCAGGGTTTTTGTAAACAAAGTCAGTAGCTTATTTCCGTAGGCCAATAATACATGTTTTTGATTACAATTTTAATTATTGATGTTACTTCAACGGAAATGAAGTGAGTCCGAAAAAAGCATAAACGTGTACTACGAAGCAAATACCTATGGCTGTATTCTTTGTAAAAAGAGACAGCACGTGACATTTTACGTAGAAAATCATACATATCAGATTTTAAGAACTTAAAATGCAATGCATGTGTTATGTCTTTTAATCAGAGGCAATCGTGTAATTAAACATCAAAAAGCGGAGAAGGAACACTGGAGAAAAAAGATACATGTATCTAAAACATTAAAATTAGTCATACTGGAATATAATTTTAGAGTCTTTATCAAATTGCTGCAAAACATCTGAGAAATGTAAACTATCGATTGCCTAATGTCATTTCTGTAAACTCTTTGAAACGCGTTCAGAGCAGCATGAGCACTTGATCCCTCTTCTGTTACGTGAAATGTTTGTTTCAAGGACAAACCAGAACTGCAGAAGAATCTGGAACAGTGGGGCAGCATAACAGCTGCTCATGAGTTGTTATCAGTGTGTCAGTAATCAACTAAAAAGTAAATATGAATTGGCATCCATAAAAACTACCTGTACATTTAAGTTCCTGAAAGATGAGTTCGTTGAACGCTAGAACGTCATGTAAATGAAAATATGCGGTGAATATTGGGTTGCTAAAGGTATATTGGGGGTGGGTGAGTAAAATAACCGTTTAAGTGGCTTTCTAAAATAGAAATAGCGATGTCTGTGTTGTATCACACTTGAATCGCTGACAGAAGCTTTCCGTTTATAGCGGCAAATTTCATAGCAGCCTATATAACACCATTACGATTATTAATGTAGTAGAAAAGTAGTGATTACCGTTACTCGGTCAAAACAGTACTATGTAATCCTACATACACATATATGAATTTGGGAATAATGAGTAAGTTCATGAAAAACTAGCCGAAAGAAAGAATGCATACAAGTTCTAAAGAAATATGAATGGCTTCATAAAAACTAACATATTAAACCGGAAAATACGTAATGCCATTGCGTAAATTAATTTGGCCATATTTTTAAATGAAAATATGTGGTGGCTCATTCAAATAAAGATACGACACAGTGCCCTTCTATATCGACGATGCCTGTCCTGATATAGTGTAGGCATATGTTACTGGGGACAAAATGCATTAAGAAAAAATAATATTACTGCATGAGCATTTATTTCCTCAATAAGTAAAGATAACTATTCGACTCAACAAAATCGCATGTATAAAATCAGAGTTATTGATTGAACATTATTGGTAATACTGCGTTGTAAAGCACTGTGCGGGGGTTTACTTAAGCAGACGCACACTTGCTCGTGCCAAGTCAAAAAAAACTTGGGCAAGTCAATTTTCATAGCGACATTTGTTGCTGGTGTCTTTCTGTTACATTTAAGTATCTCCTGATATTTAATATCAATGTTATTAAGCTCCATGTTAAACTAATTTTGCCTGGCCATTTGCATTTTAGTAGCCAGTCAAACTGCGATCTGTTTGACATTGTGTCCAACATGGCAGAAGTTATGTTACGATTCCAAATTCAGAAAGCATTTAATTAAAATACGCACAAACCATAAAATATTTCACAAACCAATTTGCCTAATCTCATAAAAACATAAGTGGTAGAAAAATGACAATGTTATTCTAACAACTATAATGCTACATTTTGAGGGAAAAAAAACACAGTTTGAAAAACATGGATTATGCATGTTGTTTGTAGTTTGCAAAAGCAGTCCTATGAAATTGCTCTTATGTTTCACTATAGTTCCGAACTGTGACTTATTTATAGATTTTTATTAGAAATAATAATTATTAAAAATAATTGTGAATTGTTTCTGTAAATTGCTTAAAACTATTTATTTAGGCATAATTTAATTCAATATATGTCATTGTTTGCTTAATAACACCTTGTAATGCATATGTTGTTTTACAATTATATCAATCTAACATCGACTCAAAGATTTGGCAACCTTTCTTCACTGGGAGCAAGTAAATGTTCAAAGTAACTTGCACTCTGGTCAAGTGGAAGTAAAATCCTTAAGTAAACCCCTGAGTGCGTACTTTAACAAATATCAGATACAATTTTCACAAGGAATACAAGACGGCCTTAAATTTGATGCAGTAAGAAAATCATAAAATGTTATTTTGTGCTATCTGACTAGTAGCAGATCTTGATACAGCTTATAGACGTCATTTTGGAGATATACGGACACATGTTAAACAAGCTTTTCTGTCCATACGTGAATTAAGTTATGTTGCGAAATCAATTTAACAATTGAATCTTAAAAAAAATAAAAAAAAAATAAAAAAAAAATGAAAACGTGGAAACCAATTATAAGTTTGATTATGACACATATCGACTTTAAAGTTCACACTTCAATCAATCAATGAACAGCCGAATTGCTTCATGTCAGTTTAAATAGTGCAATTAACAATGTCAAGGACAAAAGCATTCCTTTTTTCGACTTGCTGTTACTCGCTCTTCGCCGAGACGTTATAAAACATTCACATAGATCTTTTCTCATCGTTTTAAAGACGTTGGCATATATTCAGCATTCAAATAAACAATAAAAAAAACTGTATAAATGCTTACAATTACAACATGTACATATTTTAATGGGTGTACTTGCTGAATTTCGAATCGTGTTTTAAAAATCATAAAAATCTGAAAAAGCTTCAATAATGATTCAAATGTTGTTTATCGCTATATTTGTTTCAAACATATTCACGTTTGTTTCGCTTTGAAGGACTACTGGCGTCCAAGAAAATGTACGACTTTCGAATACACTTCAAATTAAGTCATCCCTCGTAACGGAATGACAGTAACCATATTCACGTACTGGAATCGTTATTTGAATGTGTGCTTCGCATAATTTGATTTAATTATACCGTTTCATCCCGAAATGCTGTGTCTGTTTAGCGTCAATGGTGATATTTATATGTGAAGCTAAATTTAAGGCTATTTATATTCAAATTATTGTTGTGCGTTGTAATTTTCTTCGACTTAATGATCTAGGAATGGGTTTCTAAACATATCACCGGTATTTCAAACAAATAGAAAGAAGATATTCAAAAGTCCCAATGCGCTCATCTAGTGCTGTAACAGAGTTATATTGTTGTAATGTGCCTATGGCGTGCGAATGAGAGTCAATCAAGGATTTAGTTGCCCATGAATTTGTCAATTTGTGTTTTTATTATAATGATAATAGTAGCTAATAAGAGTTAATATCATAATTATAAATAGTAGCCAACCAGGGTTTATTTCATAATTATAAATTGTAGCACTTGATCTCAAAGTTAGTTCCCTTCGATAAACTTCAAAGACTTGGACAACCAAAAAAAAAAGAAAGACAAAGCCATTTAAGGAAATTCGTCTTTGTAACATTTCTCGAAATCAAACATGCGTGCCTTCACTCATTCATATAATAACATGCGCTTTTTCTTAGTAAAACTTAACAAACCTATAAGTGCACTGACTGCGTGTTTCTGGTATATATGAAGATCTTGAGGTTGTATGTGTGGAACAATGCTGGGGACAGCGACCTTTGATTAAAATATCTTAGTATCAGATCGATGTTTTCTCGCATAAATATGTAATTTACCCAGCATCATGTTGCAATTTATAATACGCGAATATGAAAATTCACATCGCGTCATACCACCACATTATAAAAAACAACACATTATCCTGTTTTGTCAAATTACCAGGCGTATTCAGTTAAAAATGAAGAGTCATGTTCTGCTGACAGTTTTATTGCAGGTTCATGTAAGACGTTCCTCATCAAAAGCTCATAACTAGGTCAATCGATACTTATATTCTTCCTTTTCGGATTTAAGAAAATGCTGGAGCCACTTAGCTAGTTCTGAATGGAATAAAATACAAACACACAGAAAAAGTTATTCACCATTTGTAATATAAACGAATGGTTTGTTGTGTGACTTGAATAGCATGAATTATTATTTACATGATTGTATGTTATAGATTTAAGTCTAACTTCAAATTAATAAAGTTAAAATTATAATTAAATAGTTGACTTGTTCAGGGGTTTTGAACACAAAGTCAGTAGTTTATTCCCGTATGATTTTAATACATATTTCTGAGTACGATTGTAATGATTGATGTAATTTCAACGACAATGAACTGATTCCGAAAAAGCATAAGAGTGTACTACGAAGCAAACATCAAAGATTGAATACTTTGTAAATAGACGAGCCACCTGCCTGTTTACGTAGAAAATCATACAGATCGTCCGCTTTTTAAAGTGCGTAAAACAGCGATGCATTCGTGTGTGATTCCAATTAATCAATGGCAATCGTTTACTAAAACAGCAAACCGCGAAGAACAAAAAAATAGAGAAAAAGACACATACATATATATTACAATTGAAATTAGTAATCATTAAATATTAGTTTAAAGTCTTTTTCAAATTGCTCAAAAAATAACATCTGAACAACTGTCGATAGACTCACAGCATTTCTATCGACCATTTGAAACGCTAAGAGAGCAGCGCGAGTACTTGATGCCTCTTCCTAAGAATTGTGTGTTTCAAGGACAAAGTCGAACTGCAGAAGAATGTGGACTAGTGGGGCAGCATAACAGCTGCCTATGAGTTATTATCAGTGTGTCAGTAAGGAACTAAAAGTAAATACGAATTGACATCTAAAAAGTACCTGTAGATAATTTTCAGAAAGGTAAGTCCAATTTACACTAAAACGCAATGTCAATAAAGGTATGTGGTGAATGTTCGGTTGCGTTGCTAAAGGTAAGGTTTGGGGTGGGTGGCTGGGTGTAATAACCGTTGAAGTGGCTTTCAAAATTAGAAATTGCGATGTCTGTGTTGTATCATACTCGAATCGCTGACAGGAGTTTTCCATTTATAGCGGCAAATTTAATAGAAGCCTATTACAACATAATGATTATTGAGCATGATGTAGTCTAAAATATATTTGATTATCGTTATTCGGTCAAAACAGTGCAATGTAGTCCTACCTAGAAACATGACGTTGGGAGTAAATACATGAAAACCTAGCTCAGAGAAAGAATGCAGACAAGTTCAAAAGAAATATGTATGATTTCATAAAAACTTACATATTAAACCGGAAAATACGTTATCCGTTTGTGTAATTTCATTTGGCTTTAATTTTTACTGTTACTGGGGACAACATGCATTAAAAACAAATAATATAACTGCATAAGCATTTATTTCCTCAAAAGTATAGATAACAATTGAACTCAGTAAAACGCATGTATATATAAGTGAAATTGAGTCAACATTATTTGTAATACTGAGTTTTAAAGCATTGTGTAGGGGTTTGAAGACGCCCGCTTGCCAGTGCCAGGTTAAAAATTAAGAAAGGAAAAACTATAAAATAAATACACACAAAAACTTTCTAAATCTCATGAAAACATTTGTGGTTGAAGATTAAAACAAAGTCATTCTAACAACTACAATGCTACATTTTGAGAAACAACATTGTTCCAAAAAGTTATGAAGTTTACAAAAGCAGTTCTGTGACATTTTTTTCATTTTCACTGTAGTTCCAAACTGTGACTTATTTGTAGATTATTATCAGAACTGATTATCACAAAAAAATATTTGTGAATTGTTCACGTAAATTGCTCAATACTATTCATTTAAGAATTATTTAGTTTATTGCATTTCCTTGTTAAATGTGGCTTAATAACACCTTGTAATACATATGTTGTTTTAAAATTATATCAAACATCGATCTAAAGATTGGGAAACCTTTCTTCACTGGGGGCAAGCTAAAGTTAAAAATAACTTGCTCTCCTTTGGGCAAATGGAAGTTAACTCCTTAAGTAAATCCCTAATTGTATACAGGTTGACAAGAGAAAGGTTATAATTTCTTTCAAACTACGTTTAACACAGATACTGCCTTCCATCCTAAACAATCTACTATTCTAGATATTATATACAGACTCTGCAGCAAACACGCATGTTTTGGAACATTTCAGAAAAGAGTTTGTTTCATTAACTAGAATAATAGGAGATACGTTAAAAATGTTATTTTTCAGCACAAATAAAACGACTATAAAACTATTTAATCTCATATGTGATATTAACAATTAGAGTCAATTTCTAACTATATACTGATTATCAAAGTTTTGTCCTGTTGGTGGAACTGGAGATTCACTTTGCTTTTATTACATACAAACACAACATCTCCAACATTATCATTCAATATCATTTGTCTAATTTACAATTCATTGTGATTGCATTATTATTAAACAAGAATCAATCACAATTGATTAACACATGCAATCGTTACTATAAGAAGCTTTATACCTACCCAATAATCTAATAATATTGTTTTCATTTCATTCTATTAAATTTCACCACGACACAATTTAAGTTCCATTAATAAAAACATAACATACAATTATTAGCAACTTATTATCAAGACAATATTACAGAACATATTAAATAATAACAATTCCATTCAAATTTTAACAAATCTCTAAATGCCACAAAGCACTTCAAAATATCAAGGTAAAATCATAATAATAACGATAATCATAATTATGCTAGTCACATGTTCTTTTACCAGCGACATAAAATGAAAAATACACAACTCTGCAAAAATAATTTTGCAAGACAAAACACTTATTTGCATGTCTGGCCCAAGTCTGTGGTTTATGCAGAGAGTATTTTTATCACTGATCAAGCAATGCCCACAGTTATCTCCTCTGTTGATTATTTGTCCGCGGTGAAAGCCTGTAGTCCTGTGATTGCTCGACCCAGTATCAGAGCATGAATATCATGAGTCCCTGAAAAGGAAACAGAACAATCTTTTATATTATCTTGAATCTGTTATATTACACAAAAACACACATTTTGAAGGTTGAGCGTGAAACGTTTGTATCTTATATGAGCGCATGAATATCACAAGTAGGCCTACCTGAAAAAAAATCATGTATTATCTGAAATTGTGTACACAAGATGTTATTTAAATTTATTCAGTTCCAATATCGTTGTCCATTTAAACTGGGAAAAAAGAACTTGTTAAGATGCTCATGGACGCAAAAAAAACCCAGATATAGACATGAATGTTAAGGAGTTAAAATGTATTCTGTTAAGCTGAATATTTTATTGTACATTACAATATTAGTAATTTCCAATATACTTTCGTCAAACGCTTATGCCCCTTAATTTGCAGCCAATACGTAAATTAAATGCCCCTGTAGCCTTGACCTTTGACCTAAAAATTGTCATCCTTTCCGTTAAGTAATCACCACACCAAATAACATGATCGAAAAAATATAGTGTGGAAACAGAATTTTTTACGCACGGACAGACTGAAAGGTGCCATCTCAATATTTCCACACTTCTTCAAAATGTGAAAAAAGCAAAATCAATATTTTCCCACTTATTCAAAGGCAGCTTTATGATACTTCACATAGATCCACTGACTTCCGATCAAGTTTGTGTCACTCATTTTCGTAAGTATTCACTGCCTCGAGATTCATCACGTGGCGTATGATGTGATATTCATCGCAGATCCCGTTTCCACCCAGCATGTCTCTCGCTGCACGTGCAATATCTAAAGACTTGCCGCAGGAATTACGTTTTATCAACGAGATCATGTCTGGTGTGGCACTGTAAAACATCACTGAGTTCTTTGTTTTGTTGATTGGATTTTAAGCATTTTTGGACAGTATTTCAGTCCTATCACAGCGATTAGTTAAACAAATACACACTTTTCCACTCTATGCTGATTTAGCAGTGCTTATACTTATTTTATTAATTGACAACTGCCCTACTTGAATCAGAGATTATAGAATGGCCGCAACAAGAATTTCATGAACATTTCCCATACAGGTAAGGTGGCTGGGCCTAGAACTGAAACTGCGAGTTTGTAACATTGGCTATTAGAATGTCAGCTTGGTTGATACAAATTGTCAATTAGGCTGCAATGAACTGTTCAAGATTAAACTGTATTCATTTCAATAGATTAACCCAGCAGAGAAACATTAAAATAAGCTTCTAACACTAAACCACTTACAACCCCTTATCCATGAGACGTCCAACTTGTAGACAAGACTGCAGACCAATTGAGATCTCGGTGACCATATCTGCCATCTTCTTTTGCATCAGCTGATTCTTGTCCAAGGGACGACCAAACTGGTGCCTGTAAATAAACAAGAATGAATTGTTTTCAAATGTGTTAAATGGTATATGTGTCATATAAATGAAAAACAACAGATCAAATTTACATTTTACCTTTAAAACTTGATACCATTTTAATGACTTTTCTAGTATAAGGGACACTAAGACTGATCTATTGTTATACTTTATTGCTTTATTAAACATATCCAATTTCCAATTGATAAAATTTGAAATGCATATACAAACATCACCAATAACAATCACACAAGTAAGCACAATTATAAATTATGAATATTTTAGAAATCAATTAAATTCCTAGCCCTTTACCTGCCCAGTGTATATTGGCGAGCATAATTCAAGCAGAATTCAGCAGCGCCTAGTGTTCCCCAGGCAATACCATATCTTGCTTTGTTTAGGCACCCAAATGGACCCTTGGAAGAAAAAATAAACTATTACTATATTCAACCACATATAAAACTAAAATATCTCCAGGAAACATGAAATTAAATCAGTATAATACTGATACAACCTGTGACCCGGTTAAAACACCTGAATGACCCTTAGAAAACACAAGAAAACATCAATTGTACTGTAACTTGCCTTGTTAAAAAAACTTAAAGACATGTATGTAACAAAAAAAAACAAATGGGCCAACAGAAAAAGACATACCATCACAAAAACTTGTACCCAAGTTTTAGTACAGAATGTATCCCTCTTTAACTGAACAATCAGCTTTATGTTGTGTGGTTTATCAAACAATAAATATTATTTTGCAGTTTGTTGTGTAGTTTATCATGGGCATACTTGGTAAATGTTGAAAATGTTTAAAATATTTGATTATTTAAATCTGTACACTTGTAACAGAAATAATTATGTATGTAAACAACTGAAAGAGATTGTATTTATGAAAAAATGCCTGGATTTGGGGAAATGGTATCAAGGCAACATGCTACAAATAACTTTAGTTTAAATTTGCATCCTTGCCTTTGATTTGTCACAGTTCTGTATGTAGTTATTTGTCATAAACATTGGTAATAAAATAGGTTACTTTATCTGAATATCTGAAATTGTATTGGTTGCACACTTTCTATCAAACGGTTATTTACCACTCTTTTGTTATAGCGAACAGGAAATAAATCATTTCTATGAACATTTTGCACAACCGTATAGGGTAATGACAATCCTATAAAGCCTATAAAGGGGATTAGATATTACCCAATGGTGACTTTCATCTCCAATGAGCCATAAACAGGGACATCCATCGTTGGACACATAAGGCTTACTGGTAATCAATCTTCCAGCATTGAATGCAAATGAAAATCTGATAGCCAAGGAGGACTTCTACAGAAGATCACTGAGAGATAAATCTGTGCTCCGTGTTCTGAGAAAACTGGGCATAATGCTTGTGCGCAAATTGTCATCCCAGATTAGCCTGTGCAGTTTGTAAAGGCTAATCAGGGACGACAATTTCCGCTTTAATGGAATTTTCCGTTAAAATGATGTCTCTTCTTAGGGAAAATCCAGTTAAGGCGGAAAGTGTCGTCCCTGATTAGCCTGTGCGGACTGCACAGGCTAATCTGGGATGACACTTTACGCACATGCATTTTGTCCAGTTTTCTCAGAACGCGACACAAATCTGTGCCCCGTGAGCCTCCGTCTGAACTGATACTTAATGTTACAGGAAGCAAGAGAAGTTGTAATTTGTAGTATGGATACAGGAAATTTCATACTCCTACATTGTAGTTAGTAATTATTGTCCAATTTCCGTACTTCACTGCATGTCCAGACAAAAAAGGTTACGATTCTTGATCAGGCCGTGGGAGATTCGCACAGAAAAAATGTGCACTCATGAATTAATAATGAGAAAACTAATTGGTTCTGTGCCCATCTCAGCATGAAATATAAGTCAAGCAATAAAACAAACAGTACTACAGTGTAAGTTCTTTAAGTTGAGCAACCAAAATCTAGACAATCTATGGTAACTTGAGCTTATCTTATAGTGCCGTCGAAACAATGTCATACTTCAATAATGATTACCACCTTTAAGCATAAATAACTCAATAACTTGAGCACATAACATGATATGTATGTCCATAATTAGATGCAGCATTGAAATTTACCCCCAATAACATGTCGAGGCTATTCTCACCTCAGTGTAGGGACTGTCTCACAGGGGCAAATAATTTACATCTTATGAAAACTGCTAACAAATTAAGTCACTTAATTCTCAATTAACAGAATTTAATTACCTTGAATAGCAAAATTGATAGGGGTGAATCTAAATCTCTTATATAATCTATTCTCTTATATATCTGACTTTAAAACGTACAATGATAAATTTCACTTCTTTTCAAATTTGTTAACAAGGTATTATTTTAAACTTCATATCTGTACACGCTTTAAAATGTACAATAATAAATAGCACTTAATTGTACCTTTTTATCAAAAAAGGGAGCAGGGTATTATTGTATTAAACTGAATATCATTTAGCAAACATTTTCATGGATGAGTCATAATCAATCTGATGTTTAACCATGTCAATGAGTTGTTTAACAGAGTTTGGTTCGCAAAAAATTGTTTGTTCTTGAGTTTTGTCCGATTGTTATAAAGTACCCTTGACTTGTGTTAATTTTTGCTTCTGTTGTAACTCATGGGTATATAAGCGAATAGTTTAGTTCTGCAGCCTTTTATGTCAGATTTAATAACTTCTGTTGACACTCATGATTATAAAATAAGGGAAAAGTATAGTTCAGCAATCATTTCTGTCATTTTTTTTTACATATTTAATTCCATTTGAATCCCCCGCAACGATATCTATTCATACGACACATGAACACTAACATGGTTCCATTTTAGTGTTCGTGTGTCTTATGATTAGATATATTCGAGGGAAATTAAAATGGAATTAATTATGAAAAAACAAAAATATATAAACGAGCATTTTGTATCTACAAACATCTATGTTTCCAGACCACATCTCGCGTTGAAATTTCGGCAATTGCTATAACGAACACTTATTTTTAATTGTTTAACTTTATTTTACGAAACTGTGTACGAAATTTATGTAACAGTTAATGTACAATATACTATACATTACATTATGTGTGGTATTTTATATAATTATTTAAAATATACCAGTGATCCATATGATGAACATGTTCACCTCTTTTTTACATTGAAGACATATTAGAAAAATTATATTTGCTATGCTACTTATTAAAAATGGACGTCTGTCCGTGCGTCCGGCCTTCGGATGTCCGCCCACCTTTCAATATTTCTTTACTCAGTCTGACAATGTATTTTATGCGTGGGATGGAAATTGTCTTTATTCATCCAAAATAAAGTCAATATATAAACACATTCGCTCCAATGTATGATGATCAAGACATGTCTTAAGATTTCGTGAAATGGAAATGATTCTCAATTTTTCTTTAAAGTGACGACCATCGCCCACCAGTCTTTGTTTATGTAATTA
>VMBQ01001482.1:97921-179904 GCA_007657795.1 Dreissena rostriformis
TCTGGTTTTATCGTCTGGAGATATTGCTAGGGTAAGCATAGGTGTTCACTACTAAATCCCTGAAATAGGATAAAGTTAGAGATTAAAGTAAAAATTGGCACTGAAAAAGGTTACAATCCACTAGAAAACGGCAGAAAAAAAGAAGGTGCAAAAACAGTCGACTTTGATTTGAGTCGAATTCTTGTTTGGTTTGAACATGACATATCTTTTTTATTGCTTAAATCGATTCAGCTAAGAATGCCCGTTAAGAAAAGGTATGGTTATGGGGGTCTCTATGTGCAAAATGTTGTATTTATTTTCGGTCAAAGTTGTCGCTTTTACATTGAAACATATAAGGAAACTATTTAGTATATTTTGACCTAAACGCAAAACAGGCCCCGTAACAAAGGATCAGTATTTTCATAAAATCACCATTTTCTGTGCGGGGTTTCGTGCTTTATTGTAAGTTTCACGGAACAAGTGCGTTTTGTGGCATGAATTTAACGAGAATTTCGAATTTTAAAGAAAAAAACAGCTTTTTCAGTGGAAAATACAAAAAAGGTACAGAAACTCGTCTTGAGTATCTCAAACCGCATCAATTGGTGCTGAAAGAGGCCAAAAACACTTTTAAATAATAGTTTATTTCTTCGTCGACATAGCATGTACACATATTTCAGTATTTTGACTGATTTGTATTATTTAGGTGTGTGTTTTTGCTCTTGAACGCCCATTATAAATCAAAGCACTGACAGCACAAGCCAGATGGCTTATAAGGCGTTATTATAAAATGCATTTTCAAGCATTTCTTTTTGAAAGATCGATCTGAAATTTGGCATGCACATTAAAAATAGGTAAATTATTATTCAGAAGAGAATATTTTACGCGATTTTAACAGTTCAGGGTGTCTAATAGGTTACAATATACTTAATAATCGAGTCATGAAGGGCTGTACTCTCTAAAAAAAACATCATATTTTCCTCGAAGACATGTTTTACACTTTAGGCTGTTGTTCTGGTTTGATCGTCTGGAGATATTGCTAGGGTAAGCATAAGTGTTCACTACTAAATCCCTGAAATAGGATAAAGTTAGAGATTAAAGTAAAAATAGGCACTGAAAAAGGTTACAATCCACTAGAGAACGGCAGAAAAAAAGAATGTGCAAAAACAGTCGATTTTGATTTGAGTCGAATTCTTTTTTGGTTTGAACATGACATATCTTTTTTATTGCTTCAATCGATTCAGCTAAGAATGCCCGTAAAGAAAAGTATGGTTATCGGGGTCTCTATGTGCAAAATGTTGTATTTATTTTCGGTCAAAGTTGTCGCTTTTACATTGAAACATATAAGGAAACTATTTAGTATATTTTGACCAATAGCAAAGTTATACAAAAAGGCGTCCAAGCTATTTTTTAAAGTCTTCCCTTCTCAATGTGTCAATGTCCGAAACATTTAAGTCTATGTCTTACAAGAAGAGATATTCAAGTCGATACAACAGATAGTGCTATGAATTTAGTCTACCCCTGTAGCAATATGAAAATGAAACGAAATAAGTCCAAAATTAACCAAATCTATCCATAAATAGCATAGTTATAGAAAAAGACGTCAAATCTATTTTTAAAGTATTCGCATGCAAATCTGCAACCGCAAAAAACTTTCAATATAGCAATATAATAACCAAATTATCTGCAAAGTTAATTCGTAATTGCATAAATTATTGCCGTTTCCACTTATTGATACAATACAGAGATAGGTGGTTAATTGATATTAGATAATACTACCATTAAAGTCAATAAAGACAGGTGTGAAAACGATAACGATGATGGCAATTATTTTACACAATTCGGCTTCAAAAAGACGTCTGCTCGATTGATGTCACGTGATATAGATCTCGGTTCCGCCGCTTGAATTTCTGATACTTTCTATTGGTCTGAATGGATGTTTCCAATCTTTGTATATTGATAGGTCTTCGATATAGTGTAGAGTTATGTACTGTTGACAGTTTTATTGCAGTTTCCACTATGAAGTGCCACTACAAAAGCTCCCAACTGTGTCAATTCACACATACACATGTACTTTCCGGTTATTTGAGCCACATTGTCAGTTTCCAGTAGAATAGCATCATGTTTGTCTACTATGAAATAGCATTTCTTATTGAATGTTCATCTTAACATGTTTCGTTGTTGAAATACACGAGTGTTATTTTGCTTAGCTTCGAAACATTATTGTATTTACAAGTACCATCCATCTGAAATTTTATTTCTGGTATTTTAAAAACCGGTAACCACGGATATTTGAATTAAAATCTAATAACATCGACATGACTTTGCAAGTGTGCGCATAATAAATTGCAGAACCTACCAGTGCATTGTGTTTTGTCACTAGTCCATGTACCATAGCCAACTGAACCGATATGTGTTTCTACGGATATTTGTTTTTGTCATGTTAATTGTATACAAGAAGCAACCTTGAAAAGGTATACGATAAATATTTATGTCATCCATAGTTGAATGTGTCTGTTATTTTTTGCAAACAACGTGTATTTATGCGAATTGATACACTGTAATGAAATAAACGGCAATGCCGACAAGGTACTTCCGAAACATTTGACTTATGGATAAATTGTAAAATAAAAGATAACTACAAGGCAATGCGGACAAACACACATGACAACACGGTTAAACAGAAAAGGTATCGTAAAACAGATTTTAATATTTCACTACAAGTAAATCCGGACAGCCTATTTTCAAAAATATATTTAACTACACTACAGTCATTCGCACTTTAACATTTGAATATCTGACTTTTATTAAAGTAGGAAAAACTATTTCCAAAAGCACACTTTTACTAAACTATAGTCACAAGCATTTAAAATTTTTACTATAGGTAATTAATGGCAAACACAACGTAATTCAAAGTTATGTGAATCTCCGTTTCCGCGGCAAGGGTATTTTCAGGCCATTTGACATTTTGACAAGGCAATTGTCGAAAGGTCTATTTTTTCGAAAATACCTGTTCGACATTGATGTTAATTTTCGACTGGGAAATACTTCTATTTTATTTATTCATACATTTATAACTAAATATATATGTATTAAGCACGAACTCGTTATTTTGTGGATAGTTTTTATCATGAAGGTTGCATAATATTAATATTTGCAGTAATTATAGATGTATATCAATTGACCATTGATTTACGACATTGTTTTGTAACAATAAATGATTAACGAAATTTCGATCATGTTTTACGTTTATAAGTTATTATCAAGGAATTATCACGCATTTATAAACATTGTGCTAAAAAAATTGTGAAGTTGTAAAGAACGGTGTCTCACAACTAGTTCGGGGTAATTGTTTGTTTCGCGCTGCTCTTTGCGCATCCGTTTAAAAAAGGAAACATGCATGCGAAAATTAGCGAACAGAAGTACATAACATTCTATGTAGTGGCCTTCTATTATATTGTTATTCGGAACTTGTCATCACCTAAACATCCAATGTGCGAAACCAAATAGCAATTTCTGAAAGAACGGAACTGTAAATTATGTGTTCGCACTGCCACAGAGTTCCAGTGGAGCGCATGATTCGAGAACATCTGAAGAGCCTTGCCTGATAGCTCGCCTTTCATTGGGAGACACCAGCCAGCGATTCCGTATATATTAATTCGCGAGGAGCGCGCTATTTGCATTTTCCAGCCGACTTAATCTGCAAGGGATTTCTTGCGCGCAATGGTTCTTGTAGGAGGATTTTTTATTCCGTTGCTGAGAAGAACATAGCAAATGGCAGATTTGTTTTAGATCTCTAACAGAAAGGACAAATAATTGAACGTCACAACGACAAATATAAAAAGGTTTTAATTTAATTCATCTAGACTTTGCTTGGATTTGAAGATTAATTATCTACTTAATTTCGGATATGAAAAAAAACATGAGTTTAGCGTATTTTTTTGTTTCATGCTGGATTTTAAACGAAGTCAGTGCGCATCTGAACGGAAGTTGTAAACCGACATCATCCGATATTCTCGGTCCTTATTACTATCCGAACGTCCCTCGTCGGCGACAGATCTGTGAGCGCGACCGAGCGTTCCACCAGCAACGCCACCTGTTGGTGGAGGGTAGAGTGATGGACGAAACATGCCGGCCGTTGAGCGGAGCACGCATCGAAGTCTGGCAGGCGGACGTGGACGGTCACTATTTATTCAAAGACATGTGCAGGGGACATTTCTACACTCAAATCAGGGGCAACTACGCCTTTCTGACACTGCGACCGGGAAAATACTCCACCGACCCAACGGGGCGTTTGTTCCGGCCGGCGCATATTCACTTCCGGGTGGTCGCACCGGAACACGATATCTTGGTGACGCAGATGTACTTCGAAGGCGACTCAAGTCTGGGGGCAAACGACTCATGCTCAACGTGCTCTTCGGACCATCCGGAACTGGTTGTGTCCACGCACGAAATGTGCGCAGACGACAGTGGAAAATACTGCATCGACATCGCGCACTTTGACATTGTTCTCAAACGCGGCAGTGGCGTTGACGTTGTCCAAGACGTGGATGACTCACTTCCGGAACTGTTAGACGTGGCCGAAGAAGGAAAGTGAACGTACACACGTGTATGTGTTAATTCGTATGTAACTGTGATTTGAGTGATACACTAAATACAAGGATATTTCAACACACCAGCGCTTATGTAGCAATGCAACGAACATAGGGCAATTCATTTAGAGACAATTTCAGAGTTCATCTAGATTTGTATTGATTTTTTCCCAATACTATTACATATTTGTTTAACGCATAAATTGTACTATTTTGTTTCTTTACTTTTAAAAACACCACTTAAGTTGCCTTAATGTAGATTTCATGTTATGTGTATTAGGTCCTTAAGTTAGAATTTTCAATAAAATAATGAAACTAAGAACATCGTAGTATGCGACTTATAGTTGATTAAGTATCGCGGAGATTAACATTATTTATGAAGACATGTATATTTATATGTACTGACTTATTTAAATGGAAACGACAAAGCAGTTTTATTATAATCAAAGCAGTCGCTTAGAATCTAGAAATAACATATTGTGTATACAATATATATTTTTCGAAAAAAAAGCGTTCGATTTAATTGATTGTTTAAAAAACTAAAAACGGTAGAGTAACAAAGTAATTTGTACAATTGTATAAGAGAAAACGTATTTTAGCAAATGTGTTGTTGTTGATTGTATCACTTTATTCACCGATTTATGAAATCGTTCCGATAAACGACTTATATATATATTTATAGCTTTAGCTTGAATATCATATTTTATTTACATGGACTAAATCGATCACATTTTTACGATACTGATACTTTATGTTAATAAATAAGTGTCGATTAAGGTGTGTTTATAGGCTACCGAACAGCGCTTTGGTTTCTAATGCATATATATAACATCTTGTTGGCGCTGACCGAAAGTGCAAGGTAGAGCTAGTTTAATGCACTGCACTCATTATAGAGGCATACATTTCAAAATTAACAAAAACTAAATGTGCATATACAATACGATATATGGTGTTTGTTTTTACACTTTTGGATTAGCTGGCTATTTGTTGGAGTCCAACCAACGACTCTGTCTATTATATGTTTCATTAGAAAACTGATGTTTTATTAGTCTGTTATTATTTTTATTATTTTGACATATTTATAATTTAAGTGCTTGCTCTTATGACAATTTAAAATATTGTATTTTACTTTTCTTAGCATAGATAATTTTCATCAATATATTATTAGTACTATTTTCCTTCCATAAAGTAATAATAATAATGATTTAATGTGCTTGAAATTAAATATATTTCTCATAACAAAGATTGAATTGTACACACTAAATATACATGAATTAATTTATGCTAGAAAAATAAAGAACCCAACTTAATATGTTTAACGTATTTTTTTACTTTCAACCTTTAGAAACATCCTTATTTCACACACACATTTTTATTAAATAGATGTTATTGAGATTTATGTAACCATATATAGCTTACTAACAGTTTAAGTTTTAAATACTTACATATTCGGATGTTAGTCGAATTTTCTGCACCTAAAAATCATAATTAAAACAAAAATACCGGGTAGCTTTTTATTGCTGACGCATTTTGCCCAGCACCCAATTATTGTGCTGATCGGCAGCTGATTCTTACGCAAAATGGGTTTAATAAATGTGTAAAAATGCCAAGTAAAGTAGCGGTACGGTGCAAATAACACGTGTATGAAGTGGAAAATTAGCAAGGTAAAACATAATACATAACATAAAAACTACTGTGAGTTTATTTAATAGGCTCTAAATACTAACTGTGGTAGATCGGATTACATTTTTGAAGGAAGGTCTAAATTAATGACATATACTATTTAAACCTGACAGAATGACACAACTTGTTTATTAACTATTATATTCCCTTATTGCATAATTCATGAGTGACAACACAAATAAACATTAACACAATTCAATAGTTTTTTTTCAACAATCACTGACAAAAGTCCATGATAAACTGGATCAGATTGTACTAAGAGGAAACTACAAGTATTGGCAAAATATAAAACTGCGAATACTTTTCCCAGAAATATTCAATAAATATGGTCATGATATTTTCATTCCCCACTTGTTGCTCGCCTCTTATGAATCGAAAATGGAATACTAATATTTTTATTGCGCTCGATTTCTCATATTGATAGGCGCCAACTGTTTTCGAACAAAACGTCAATATGTTGTAGCCTAAAGAAAAAAATACCATAAATACATTCCTTTTTGAATAAAATACATTAAAGCAGTTTGACCATTGGGTTGTATGACATAATTTTTCATACTTTCATTTTGTATGTTTTGGTGTTCATCTACACACATGTTTTTTTTTTATATGCATTTAAACAAAGCGACGGGTTTATGTTTTTCCTCAAGACTATCGCGGTCCACGATTCAATAGTAGTTTCATATAGATTATTATCACATTTCGATGTACAGCATGTAGTTTAGGATGAATGCAACTGAGGTATTTCCACGATACAAATATAATTATTCTATTGAAATTGCTTACTGTTTTGAAATGTTAAATATGCATAAAAATTGTTTCACTTACGTTTATTAACCACCCAAATGTTGCAATGCTTCATTTTAAAAGCCGATGTATGGCACCTGAATCTAATCGTTTACTACTAGTCGGTGCGAAAGTCGTAATTTACAGCGTTTAACAGCTACCGGGATATCGGTCTTGAAAAACCATTTGACCTTAAACTAATGTGTGGCTGTCAAACAATGTGATTTTTTAAATCAAATTTGTGTTACACACATCATCGGAATGCTCATCAGAAATGCAGACTTTGTTCTTCATTCACCATATTTTCTCATTATTTCTTTGACAACATATCAACATATCAAATTGGGTATGGGATCACTGTACTTAGGGCGTCTTAAACCATCCAGGATTTACAAAGCAAACAGAAGAAAACAATAACAGGTCTGTAAAAAAAAGTTCAACGCAACACATAAAACATTAAGCATGTTATGTATTTTAAAGAACTTACTACTAATAAGATGTATGCAGCCATAAAAACATATTTTATACAAAATAAAACCAAATAAAAAGTTTATAGGACTAATAAAACTCAATTTATCTGCTCCCCGTCAATCCTGAAAGGGTACGTGAAAGCATAATTAAAGTAATAATAAATAGTAAATATTTCGAAAAATAACAAAGACGGATTAATAATCAAATGTTATGATTAGTTTGCATGCTTTGCAAGAGGATTAAAAAGTTAACAACATAACATTCTTTGTTTCTAATATGTTCCTTTAAAGAATGTCTTCTAAAATCAAACTTAAAAAAGAGTAAATGCGACTAGAAAAATAGACACTATAAATTGTGTGTAGGCGCAAATTTATAAAGGTTAATTACTTGAAAAACAAAATACAACCATACCAGCAGCCTGCGAAGGTTGACTGGAGGCGGATAAATATGGAATTAATACTTATGTAATGCAATTACCAAAAAGCCATGAGTTGCCTGTAGGGAGATTACTGGGCGTTTATTACTTCTATTTTGCTTGTTATACTTTCTAAACCCATTTTATTGTAGTCGGGAAGCAAATAATAATCGGTTTATTAGTTCATTTAAAGAACCTGCAAAGATGTATGGACGCAGAAGAATATGTGTTCATTATTTATTTAGTGCAAGAAAGACCGTAAAAGTATACTCTAAAGGTTGACTTGACGCATATTGATTGGGGTCCATTACGTCTACAATACAATGAAGACCCCCTAGCACATGTGAATGTTCAAAAGGCGCAGATTAATAGGGGCACATTGCCTTACAAACCTGAACTTAACCGTTTTAGCACCCTGTGAAGGTTTTCTAGTCGCAGATTAATAGGGGTCCATTAATTCTCCCTCGCATTTAAAAAGGTATACAAATCAGCAATACTTGTATTGGCGCACATTAATAGGGGACCAAATTTAATTGATGTATAACAACACGTATAATCACCTTAAATTGACAGGGACTCATGACTTATATAATGGTATAAGACCGTATATGCTCATATGAAAGTTATCTGGATACAGATGAATATGGATATATCAGTAATATAATCGTGTGTACCGTAAGAGCCCCATTTAAAGCTTGTCAGAGTGCAGATTTCTAGGGGGTCATATTTTCTTAATTTCTCTAATGCAAACACGATCGTCTTTTGTTATGGGCGAAAGGTTGGTTATAATATGTGTTTAGCATTATACTTCATTAAATGAGTGTATGCAAATCATTGTATAAACTATTTCTACCCAAAACTTTAACCGTCTTTGGTCATATGCTAGACTGCCTTGCAAGATTTTTTAGTTCATTTTTTTCATTACAAAACCGATTGGCAATTATCGGTTGTAACGTTGATCATTGATTTCATCTTTTTGGTCTGTCGTACAGAAACTGTTTGGGTACAGTTATATCGTCCTGTATAATGTGCTCTTTACTGATATGTGATGTCAATCCAATAAATTTTTATCCCCGTAAAAGGAAATTAATTAGATTGCTAACATGTCATCAATTCGTTAGTAAACTTTCGTTAACGTAGAGTGACCTTTAAGTTTTTTACAAGCGATCAGGAAACAATCACCCCAATCATTTTCTTTCTTCATTCGTGTATACCACAGGATACAGAACAACACCAAACAAAACAAAACAGAACATAGATTTATAACGACTTGTTCATCGTCAGTCTTCATCAGATTATATATTATATATATATATATATATATATATATATATATATATATATNATATATATATCATATATTAAAAGGTCAGTTGGAAAGGTATTGATCGTACAATCATAAGTATTTTACATAAAATAAAAGAATCAGTGATTAAAAAAAATCGGACATTAATATAATATTTTTGTAAAGGGGGTTTAAATTCTTTGTTAACATGTTCCCATAAGGCTCAAGAATTTATATAATGATGGCTGCGATAAATACTTAGAGTTCAAGTATTTTTCCGGATGTCATTATTCCAATGAAAAATAAAATCGGTACAAGTCTTCACTCACATGTGTTGCTACAAATAAATATATTTCTTCCCTATCAAATTATCACTCAACCTTTTAAGGGTTTTACAGACGTTGTTGGTGTAAATAATTAAATCTTAGAC
This sequence comes from Dreissena rostriformis, assembly GCA_007657795.1. NCBI lineage: Eukaryota > Metazoa > Mollusca > Bivalvia > Myida > Dreissenidae > Dreissena > Dreissena rostriformis. The sequence continues at coordinate 107,557 of VMBQ01001482.1, forward strand.
TTTAAAGTAGGAATCTAAATATGTTCATATTTAAGTGATATTTTAAATTCTTTGCAAATTATTAATACTTGATTTTCAAGTATATTCAACAAAACTTGGGAGCAACCCTGTCCGAGAATGGCATTAGTATCGCTGATACATCTATTACTGTGAAACGAAATTCTGAGAGAAATGTGTTATTGTTAACATACACGTGCGCAAACCCATATTCCTTTAGGAGTTTTGTTTACATTTGTTACTGATTTGTTTCTCTTCTATATCTATAAGCGTCTTATTAAAACTATTAATATTAAATAATCACTATCTTCATTCTTAAACCGGTACATAACACATTTTTGTTTAAACATTCACCAATTCATATGATATGATGAATTAGGTTTAAGAACGAAGTTGGTTGCCACTGAGCAAATACATCTTGTTTGTTCAATGCGAATATTTTTTTCTGATTTTTTTTTATATCTACCTATCTTTTATTTGATAATATTGAGCATAGTATCAATGTTACAATGTTCATAAAAAATTATTTAAACTGTAAATAATAATTTCATTAAGCTGCAAAGTCATGCTTAAAAAATATTCAGAATTACAACATAAAACCACCGAACCAATATCCATTCAACCTTTAAAAAAGTACCCAATGTCTTAATGAACTTCATTAAAAATGTATATACATAATATATCTCTTTTCACACGTACCACAATTGAACCCTGTCAATATTGGCACTTTAACTGTTGATGTGTTCAATAAAAAAAAAAAAAAAAAAAAAAAAAAAAAAATGNTCATAAAATATAGCAATTTGGCTAAACCCAAGTACCGGTACATAGATTGCTAGAAATATGCATACACCTTAGAAATTATTTATAATCTTAACTGGGATCTCAACAGCTTACCATTAAACAACAACAATAATACAATATTGAATCACAAACATAAGAAAATACGGTATCAAAGTCGACATTAAATATCAATAACTTACAGGGACTTGTTTACAGATTTCGTTATGTTTTGAAGTTAGTGATAAATGCTTTAAATTTATAAATGTAAACAATAGAACTAAAGAGCTAAAGAATAAAACAAGAATTTAATTGAAGAAAGGAAAAAAAAAGTAAAAAAAAAGTTAGTCGAACCTGGGATCGAACCACTAACCTTTGTTTTATGAACCCACTCTGTAATATTTGATGATTCTGATAACAAAAATATTGGGTTGTGATAATAGCGAACCGGTGTTGCTATAAATTTATCCTCGGTTAAATAAACTGCCGCAACACCCCTTAATATTAATATAAATGGGTGTCGTTTTGGAGTACATTAAATCGATATTACATCCAGAAAAAAAAATGCTTATAATAATATAAGCTTTGTAAGCAACTTCAATGATCGCTTTAAACGCAAACGCCAAATACGCACATTAATTATTTCCATCAATGAGAAATACAAATGACTAATTAGGTACAGCCATCTATGCCCATTGAAATGTGAAGTCAGATTTATTATCCATCTGCGTCTCACACGGTTTCCGCCTTTTTAATCTTTATATATTATATGGTTATTCTGAAGATAAAAAAACTATTTTACCGAGTACTATATATGATCACGTTTTTTATGATGTTGCCTTAGCTTGGTCACTAAATGAAGAAAGAAACACATATTTTCATGAACCATTAAACTTGATACGATATTGATGGTTAGTATTAAAGAAGCAAATGATAATCCGCTTGATGTGTTCAATTACGTAACTATGGATACGCGAACAGAGTATAGCTGGTTGACATTTCAATATCTATCTTAAAAGGTCAATAAACAATTATTGTATTTTTAACAAACACATTCCGTGAAGAATTCCAATTGAAAACATTCTAGCACCATTAACGGAGATTGTCAGTTATCCGAGATTATTTTCGATTGTTAAATAGAAAAACCATGAAGCCAATACACATCGTTGGATAATATGATATTTACTGCAGCTTTGTGTCAAGCTAATGAAATTAAATGACAGAGTTAATCTGATTAAAGACACGCTTATTCTTATAAAAGCCTTGATAATAGTCATATTTCACGGAATTATGCAAATGTCATGGGAGATCAATTTTCCAATAGTTTAAGATTATGATTTGGATTAAATAATTGTGTCACTAGCGATTCTTCAACATCGTACACAGTGTTTAGTCTTGCTCACGACACAATACAAATTAGAAGAACAATATCTTTTGAAGATTTTGTTCTATGTTATACAAGTACTATACATACAATATGGTTGAATAGATTTGAAGATGCACATTCATTTGTTTTGTAACCACAATACTAAAAGTAACGGAGTAAATATACATTGTGCTAAGGTATAAAGCTACAATCGTTTAGTATATTATCGATAAACAGACAGTCAACGTACCTGCGTATTTGTATACTATTGGTCGCCATTTTCTCTGTGCTACAAGAGCTTCTGGGACTTTGACTTTACGATGTAAATAATGGTATGCAATTATCGTTACTAAGGTTGATCTTGAAAAAAGAACCAGTCGCTTTCATATGACTATTGTAACGCTACAACTGGTTGTATGCCTGAAACAAGAACCACTTATCAATGTGGCTTGGTACGGTATTACATAATCAGGATGTACGTCCGCTTGGTTTGTGGTATTATTGTTCAAGGGTTTATTTACAATTAATAGCGGCAGCGATGTTAAATGTATACACTTATTAAATTCAAGAAAAAATGAAGCACATTTTAAATATAATGATTTATTTTATTATCAAAGTCATCGTACGAGAGAGAGGACATACATTGCGTCATTTGAACAGTATTTGAAAAAAAAATGAAAACGTTCAGAGAGAATCCTTAAACTGTTAATCCTAACGGAACTTGCAAAAGTGTCCCATCCTGCGTTCTAGTATCCCGCGTGTTAACCCATTCTACTTATGACGGGCACAAATATTTGCTCGCGTCTTAACACGCTTTCCCTGTCCCACACGTATTCAGATAAAATCATATTCGGATGCGTTGATTTTGGTTGCACAACATGCGTTTATCACTTTTTCTGTGCGTCCAATGTAAGCAGATTATAGCAGTATTATAGCTAAACGTTCTATGCGGAAATCGTTGTGTACACACCGGTCTTACTTCTAATAAAGTACCGACGTCACCATTTATTTATGCGTGGAAAACAAAATTGTCTATTCAAGCAATTAAACATATGATAATGCTACTGAAATCATATCCGAACATCTGTTCAATTTAAACAGTACTACTTTGTTCGGTTCTAAGTTTTAAGGTAAAATAATTCAGTAACATAAGTTGTTCGCAAGTGAATAACTGAAAATTGTACCTAAGACCAAAACAAATTGAGAGATTGGGAGATCTAGTTCAAAAGGTATACATCATTTAATGTTCACATATTATTTCTATGAATTATTCATAGATACATTGTCGAATTCAGATAAGAAGGTAACATGACGGATTGCTTTAAACATATGCAATGATTATGAACTGTTTTATGCAATTATATCTAAAATATAAATCATTTTAATGATCACATATTCCAATGCGCTTGCATGGAAGCATCTTTGATATTTTGCATCTTGCTATATTTGAACGAAATCCAAAACAACTCTTCACAATTGCGATTCTTTCGACTTGACATGGTCGCATTTCCGTCTTCCAGTCAGACGTGTTAAGTCGCTAGTGACGAAATGCTAAATTCATAACTTTTGGTAACATAAATCCGATACTTACTAAGTTATTAATTATATTTTTTTTTAAATAATTTTCATATCGTAATACAATTTCAGATAATCGTAATCCTTTTTAATACGTTTATATCAATTACTACATGTTTAGCAAACAATTCACAGATATGCTTTGGGAATACAGTTACATGTCAATTTACGAGACTGTGTCGCAATACTAGCACATTCAAGCTTTTGTCGGTTAACACGTTTCCTGTTGTCCGGCAATTGACAAATGTATTGTCCCTATAACTTGACGGCAAATGATCGTAAACATTTTGTTGATTTTAGTATGTTCAGTTGACACAAATGTATGCTGTCATTAGAAACCATCCACAGAATGCTCGGAGGTATAATACATTAGTCTGACATTTTGTACGCCTAATTACGATGATTCGATAATATGAGTTTTTCGGTTTGCACTCGTTTCGTAACACTTTATTCCTATTTTTCTTTATTTTTATGACAGTAGTTAAACAAGGAATTTACTACATGTCTATTCATTTGCATGGATAATACATAGTTTGAGAGGATAATTTCCTTAATTTTCGTTTTATTGTTTGCAATACACAGATTACATATTTCTACCCATAGACGTTTTGTTTATGACTTTCTTAAACTATTTTTTAAATCTAGTTTTAAGATTCCCACTTCATTAGATGGTGTCAAAATGTTCAAATAATCTTTAAATAACCCATGCAATTCAAATTGATTTTCTCGCAAGTTATACAAGCTGTTTAACATGCATTTATTATTATTTTTTTTCTATGCATTTGCTATGTTTTCTTTTACAAATGTCTTTTGTGCCGGTGGCCGTTTGGTACTGAATTCCAGGCATTGTAAGTTTGTCTGACGTCAAACTTAAAATGTTAAAAATAGCTATAACAACGCATTATTCAGTATAGTATTCCTATTTATTTAACATCTAAGATTAACATTAATTAAATTCCTTACATGCAAACAAACAAACAACTCTTGTTTGAAAGGTTACTTGAAATATGAGTTGCTTGAAATATCCTTATTTATGTTTATACTATGTGCTTGATTTATCATCTTTTTTGTTAACATATTTGATAATATCTTTGACATCACCCATTATCTAATATGTGATTCTTAAAGCCTCACAAGCATCGGGAACTGTCCATACAATGGTATTAACCCTTGTTAACCGAAATATATCAGGTATTAAATGAGACAAGGATTTTAAAAAAAAAGTACCGTAAAGTAAATGGACATTTTAATCGTAAGTAAGAATTTTGAATGTTATGATGGAAGTGATTTGATAAGAGTTAATATAAATGAGATACTATAGTTTTATGCTCACCTGCAGTTTGAAACGGGCCAGAAAGAAATGGTGATCCCCTTTAATTTTCGGATTAGCCGAATACAGCATAAATGTATTCATTCGACGCTACGTTGCGCAAATGATCAGAACATTTGACTGGACCTTGAGTAAGGGTTACACAGAAACGCCTAAAAAAGAACTTAAATACTCCAAGAACGATAACATTGCTCAAAACAGTGCAATTGTATGTAATTTTCATATTTACTGTAGTGTGTGAATATAAACTACGAACTTGCTATGATGATTATATAACATATAATAATTATAAACTACTGATAACTCATGACAAAATATTCATTAAAAAAAAGATTTTTGATTGATTAGTTTGACATAGCCAGCTTAATTCTACATGTTAACATTTACAAATACAATGAAATCCTCTGCAACTGAGTATGGTTTAACGAAAACGATTGTCTTAAACCTCTGCATGATTCACACTTCCGAATCCTAATTCAAACTGATGTAAGTTGGCGGAAAATATTTAAAGCGACCTACAGTCAGTTGAGGAATTATCAAACAGCCTAAATGTATCTCGAGTGCAATCACTTTCAAACATTTCTGTTTCAAACAATTTCGTTTTTAGCAAATCGAGTTTGACAAAACAAAAACTTAATTGCTTCTGTTCCATAGCATTTGCATCCATATGTAGCATATGTATCCCGTTTAATTGCCTCAATTACTGTTGGTATTTCCTGATTGTATTAATATTCAGTAGAAGACTAGGACCAACATATTGTACAACTCTCGTATTTTATTGTCGTTGCATTTAATTTGTTATTGCAAATGGAATGGTATAACAATGGTATTAATTACATATTGGACGGTATTTAAAATACCCAATTTAACTGAACCTTATTATACGGCAGATTCAAATGCTGTAACAAAGTTTCAATTCCGAGAACGGTCTTATTCAAAACAGAAATTTGATGAAGAACATTTTTTTTTTCTTGTTAACCACTTTAACACCGACAAAGTGATTCTTATACATGTATTGATTAAAGTAAGCGTCTTTGTATCAATTGACCTTGTTATTAGCCTTTGGAGTGGCACGTTCTAGTGCAGGCTGCAATAAAACTGTTAGTAGAATGACTCTCCATTATGTACTGAATTCTTCAAGTGATTTCTACTTCAAGATAACAATTTGTTGTCTAGTCTAGAGTGGATGTATAATGCGTTATGATTTTTATGTACATGTATTTCAAAATACAACAACATACGATTGAAAATACCGGTAGGATATTGCATGGTTTTATTGCCAACGATGAAGTCATACAAAGTGGACCGCATTTCGGAGAAACGGTAGCGAAGCAACGTAAACTATGAATTGTGCATTTTAGAAAGCATGAAAACAACATCAATTAAACTGTTATAATAGGAAAAAAAATACAATATATCAATAGCGTCACATAACTCGCCATCGGAGAGTACAATGGATAATTTTGTAACTGTAAAAACAAAGGTGTAAAACTAGTATGTGTCAATAACAGTTTAACAACTGCATTGAACAAGTATACACAGTTTGAGTTTTTCCATACAACCGTAACTGGATTGAATGTTGCCCAGACTGGAATTTGATCTCTTAAGAAATCCCACATTTTTACAGAGTAAAGTTTTCATATGTGGAGTCAGAGGCTACAAGTTTCTCTTAGCATCGACGAAACATGCACACTTTTGAAAACAACAAAAACAACAACAAAAAAAAAACAAAAAAAACAACAACAAAAACACATTAGTGTATGACCATTAAATATCATTGGCCTTCAAAGACTGCAGTATATGCCACACATATTCAAAACTTTATATGCTGACATATGACACTATTTTTAAAATTGGCTGCTATATCTCTAGCCGTCGTCTGTCCAAAATGGTGGAACAATCTACCTGATTATCTCAGGAATTGTCAGACTGACGCCACTTTTAGATCAAGACAGAGAACATATGTATGGACAATTTTACTAATAATGAACGTACCAGTCGGACTCATATTAAGTATGCATTTTTATGAACTATAATAGTAAATTCTGATTGTTTTAAAGCTATTGGACAGAAATGTATATTGTCTACAATTGCTTTATATAATTGCTTTCTTTTTGTATTTGTATTTATTTAATGAGAATCGGATATTGCACAATCATCACGTATAAAAGCGTGTCTATCCAACGTGCACAAGTATGAGTAGTATGCGAGCCGTTTTGGTTTATCCTCAACATCTTGCTTGTATTTGAGTTTGTACAGAAAAGAAAACAAGTTTTTATATTTATTATATTAGAGCTGGTGATAGTTAACTTCATATGAAATAGTTTTGAATTACCTTCTGTTCCACGTGTATGCAAAACCCATATACAAAACATCATGCATCGCTAACCAGAAACAAACAGTTTTGAAGAAACTTTACTATAACAATTTATGCAAAACAAACGAAACTTCATTAACGATTCGAGTCATTGAGAGACTAATAATTATTCGGTTTTGTGGGAACACGTCATTTGAAGTTGAAATGTTATTAAAAAACGAAATTTTCGTCGATGCCAGTGTTTATGAGAATACCGTTTTTACATTGTTACGTTGTTACGAAATAAAGCTTGTGTGATTATTGTCTTTTTTAAATCTCATTATGATACTCTTTAGACTTGTCGTATATGTATATTAACGACTATATCATTTTTGTAAAAAGGGTAATAATAATAATAATCAGCATTTAATTGTGAATTAAACACGTGTATGCATAGCATATTTTGAAGTATTGTAAAGATAATTTACACTAAATTGTGGTGTGTGGTATTTTGTACAATGTGTCTTTAAACAATTAAATGCATAACATCTTTTGAAATATTGTAAAGATTCTATATAATCAATTGTGGTGTGGAGTATTTTATATAATTATTTAACATATACCAGTTATCCATAAGATGAAAATGTTCGCCTCTTTTTGTCACTGAATACATATTAATGGTATTTGTTATTCTCACCGACAAGAAGTATCGGGGGAAATACTTATTTACCGTGGACGTATGTATGTCCGTCCGGTCTTCTGATGCCCGCCCGCCCTTAAATATTTCTTTACTCAGCGTAACAATGTATTAACATAATTCATTATGCTGGGTATTAAAAGAATGTATGTTCGCGCGCACATGTAGAATATTTACCTCATTCCATAGTGCAGAATGTGAACTGCATTTAGAACTTTAGTTTTCATACTTTATCATACATAACAAGACGTTTATTTCGTAAACTTGTGTCGGATACTCTGACTTTGTAATACTAGTATTATGATTGTTATAAACGCAAAGGGCATAGAACACGTATCAGAACTAACATACAAAACAGTACGGATCACTTTCCATTTCTTTTGTTCTAAATATCTTTATTTACATTTTTAAATTATTAGTTTTTATTTTTGTAATTGTTATATGAATGGGTGATCAGGGAACCTGTTGACCTTATTGTGTAACTCGTGGAAAGTTTAACAATTCTCGAATTCTCTTGCTTTTGTCGTCATCTATGCATCAATCATTCTAAATATCTAGTAACAAGAAAATAAAAATATATATATTCATGCTATACGAAGTTTCGAGTTTGATACAAACATTATCATATCGCGTCAAACGTCCACGTTTTCCAAGAAACTTATTTTTAACGTTGGGCTCAAATTACTACAAATTCCGTATATAACGTAGAGTTATGTACTGTTGACAGTTTTATTGTAGTTTCCACTATGAAGTGCCACTACAAAAGCTCCCAACTGTGTCAATTCATACAAACACATTTACTTTCCGGTTATTTGAGCCACATTGTCAGTTTCAAGTAGTAGAATAGCATCATGGTTGTCTACTATGAATAAGCATTTCTTATTGAATGTTCATCTAAACATGTTTTAAATTTCGTTTTTGAAATACACGAGTGTTTTTTGCTTAGCTTCGAAACATTATTTTATCTACCCTCCATCTGAAATTTGATTTCTTGTATTTTAAAAACCGGTAACCACGGATATTTGAATTAAAATCTAATAACACCGACATGACTTTGCAAGTGTGCGCATAATTTATTACAGAACCTACCTGTGTATTGTGCATTGTCACTAGTCCATTAACAATAGTCAACTGATCCGATATGTATTTCTACGGAGATTTGTTTTTTGTCAAGTTATATGATAAATATTCATGTCAACTATAGATAAGTGTGTCTGTTATTTTTTTTTGCAAACAGGGTGAACTTATTTGGAAGGATACACTGTAATGAATATTAAGCATAGTTTTTAGTGCATAAGTTACATATTGAGTTAATTTAACATAAAGATTGTTGGGCTTATCCAATCCGGTCATAAATAAAAAATGTAATTTGATTTCATACTTAACAACAACCATGTTATACAATCTGTTTGCTCTATTAAAGACAATTTCAATTCCAAATGTGTGTATACTCATGCTGGATTTGTTGACCGGAAAATTGTGCAATTACCACAGCGTTTAGTCCGTCAACAAAAACAGTTGTATTAATTTACACTTCTAGTTATATATCTTTGCTGTAAACATATTAGTAATATGTTCACCTGGTTTAAATATATCGATTTATTTAGTGCTTATATGACTTCAGTTACAAGGTTGTTGGTTTAATTTAATGTTCTTGTATATATTGTGATAATAATTTTTATTTGTTTGCAAAACTAAAATTGTTACTTGCAAATATCCAGCAAAGTTGAATTTAAATCGGCCGCTCTGGCCTCATAAGATTTCATAGTGTACGTTTGACATAATCATGTAGCACAGAAGTTGTACACTACTTTGCAAATGTGATCTTTTATCATCTGTTTTCCATGATGTTATTGTTTTGGTTGTATTTGTTGAACAAAATAACGACTTTTGATAAAACGTGTACAAATATATCATATCTTAACTACGTGTTAATAAAAATGTAAAGATCTAGAAAGCTATTTGTTGCGGATTTATTCTGAGCAAAGCAACCTTTTTTCCGTGTACGTGTTGTTCAAAGTGTAAATTGGTCAATGCAATTGTGTAACTGTATCGATGGCGATAAATACTTTAAATAAAATGCCACTTCGACCAGGTTAGTGGTGCCATGTATAAAAAAGTATTAATGTTATTCTAAGGTCTTTGCATGGGCAGGAAAGGAAATCCTATGCATGCTAAGAAGGCAATCCTATTTCAACGTGTGTAGAGCCATATGATAACGGATTAAACTGTGCGGTACCTTGAAAATCGTCTTTGAAATCTGTGAAACTCAACGTAGAGAACCAAGTCATTTAATTCAGCCCTAGCTTTAGGACTGAAAATGTTGTTAAATGCTTTGTCAAAAAATAAAGTCAATTGGAGCATCCTAATATATTTAATATTTTATTTAAAAAATACCATTTAAACTGAGAAAACTTGAAGACTTAGTCAGTGTTGTATTATTTCTTAGAAAATGATTTATCATAACTGACCTAGTTGTACGGTAAAATCCGAGCCGTGTGTCTTGGAATGCCTAAAAAGTACAAAGCTAATAAATTTAGGTCACTGAGTATTCTTCATGTACATGTACTCAAGGTTGAACTGTTTCCAAGTTGTTTCGATTTATAAATTAGATATTATAAGAGAATTCGAATAAAAAATTATCGTTTTATGTAAGCATGTACTCTAAAATAAGTAACATGCCATTACCATGTAATGAAAAAACAATATATATATTAATTTCGTCACGTTGCTAAAGCAGGAGAGAAAAATTGTTATAGCATGTGGTGCTTTATTTATGGCAAGGAACCAATAATCAAACGGAATGACAAAACATTTGTAACATAAAGGACATACAAATACACAACAAACAAAATGACGTCGTTTTCGCGCAATTTGTCATACGAACATTGTCCAATATGGCCTCTGACTCTGTCACAAAAAAAATATGCGAACAACGGGCTAAATAAAGCCTTTAGTGACCGAGAGGTGGACGTTTTAAAGAACTTAATGAAAGAATATCTTCAAACACTGAAAGCAAACCAAAGCGGCCACTCGTTACCTAATAAGTAATGGACACCATGCTCGTTGTAGTCTGAAACTTGGTAGAATACACTTTTTTTTAGCCACATTTAACCTCACAATCAACGATTATTTCGTAAAATATTCCGTAAAATAAAGTTAACACATACAAAATCAGTGTTCCTTAAAGCAATAGCCAAAATGTGAACGCTAGATGTGGTCTGGTTACTTCGATTTAACAAGATACAGTGTTACCAGGCCACATCTAGCGTTGAAATTATGGTTATTATATACGAAACACTGATTTTGTATAGGTTAACTATATTTTACGACATAATTAACGAAATATTGGTTGATTTTGAGTGTTAATGGGGCTTTTAAAGGATCTGTCTGGTTATGATGTTTACGCATTGAAACACAAAACTCATAAATTTATCGTGATGATATACCTATTGTGGTTAGTCTACATTAGCGACACGGTAATTCACATGGACCGAAGTAGGCCGGGTGCAACGAAGCAATAACACGAAACGAACACATAATTAAAAAAATACGCTGTCACAAGATTTATTATCGAATCAAGGGTAAATACAGTTTCATGCTTTTGTACATAATTTCACGAAATTTATGATCAAATCCCGGCTGTATAAAGTTTGAAGCAATGAAAGTGTGCGTTTTGCAACACTGCGTTTTGCAAGATAGAATCTATATGTGAAATAGGAAAAGAGTAAAATAGACATAAAATTATTCTTTGGAACGAAAGCACTTGTATTGAGTATCAAATTAACTGAAGTTTGTATTTAAATAGCTAATATGTAATAAGTCACTAATCAATGAATTATCACGCATTTATGTACATTGTGCTAAAATAATTGTGAAGTTGTGAAGAACGGTGTCTCACAACTAGTTCGGGGTATTTGTTTGTTTCGCGCTGATCTTCGCGGATCCGTAGAAAAATGGGAACATTCAGGCGAAAATAATCGAACAGGAGCACATGACATTCTATGTAGTGGCCTTCTATTATATTGTTATTCGGAACTTGTCATCACCTATACATCCAATGTGCGAAATCAAAATAGCAATTCCTGAATGAACGGAACTGTAAAGTATGCGTTCGCACTGCCACAGAGTTCCTGTGAAGCGCATGATTCGAGAACATCTGAAGAGCCTTGTCTGATAGCTCGCCTTTCATTGGGAGACAACAGCTCGCGATTCCGTATATATTCATCCGCGAGGAACGCGCTTTTTGCATTTTTCAGACGACTTAATCTGCAAGGGATTTCTTGCGCGCAATGGTTCTTGTAGGAGGAATTTTCTACCGTTGCTAAGAAGAACATTGCAGATTTGTTTTTAATCTCTTCAAGAAAGGACAAATAATTGAACGTCATAACGACAAACATATTTGAATTTTTCTTAAATACATAAAGGCTTTTCTGGATTTGAAGATAAATTATATTCTTAACTTCGGATATGAAAACAAAAATGAATATATCGTATTTTATTGTGGTTTGCTGGGTTTTGAACGATGTCAGTGCGTATCAAAACGGAAGTTGTAAACCGACATCATCCGATATTCTCGGTCCTTATTACTACCCCAACGTACCCCGTCGGCGGCAGATCTGTGAGCGCGACCGAGCGTTCCACCAGCAACGCCACCTGTTGGTGAAGGGTAGAGTGATGGGCGAAACATGCCGGCCGTTGAGCGGAGCCCGCATCGAAGTCTGGCAGGCGGACGTGGACGGCCACTATTTATTCAAAGACATGTGCAGGGGACATTTCTACACTCAAATCAGGGGTAATTACGCCTTCCTGACACTGCGACCAGGAAAATACTCCACCGACCCAACGGGGCGTTTGTTCCGACCGGCGCATATTCACTTCCGGGTGGTCGCGCCGGAACACGACATCTTGGTGACGCAGATGTACTTCGATGGCGACTCAAGTCTGGGGGCAAACGACTCATGCTCAACGTGCTCTTCGGACCATCCGGAACTGGTTGCGTCCACGCATGAAATGTGCGCAGACGACAGCGACAAGTATTGCATCGACATCGCGCACTTTGATATTTTTCTTAAACGCGGCAGTGGCGTCGACGTTGTCCAAGACGTGGATGACTCATATTCGGAACTGTTAGACGTAGCTGAAGAAGGAAAGTGAACGTTCGCAAGTGTATTTGTTAATTCTTATGTAACTGTGATTTGAGTGATACACTAAATACAAGGATATTTCAACACAGCAGTGCTTACGTAGCAATGCAACGAACATAGGGCAATCCATTTAGAGACAATTTTAGAGTTCGTATAGATTTTTATTGTTTTATTTTCCATGACTATTGGTTAAACGCATTTATTTTAATACATTATTTCTTTATTTTTCTTTAACACTACTAAAATTGCATTTATGAAGATATCAGCTTATACCATCATCTACTATTTTCAAGGATTGCAATATATTGACAACATAAGCCTCATAATTGATATCTAGATGTTATTTTTAATTAGTCCTGAAGGTTGAATTTTAGATAAAATAATACAACTAATATAAGAACATCTTAGTATGCGACTGATAGTTTCTTTTCTAGTTTTTTTTTTAATTCAGACATGTTTATTTTGATATTCAGACTTGTTTTAATGGAAACGACAAAGCTGTTTTGTTATAATCAAAGCAGTCGCATAGAATCTAGAAATACCATATCATTTATACAATATATTGTTTTCAAAAAACAGCTTTTGATTGAATTGATAGTAAACAAAATTGAACACGGAAGAGTCTTTTGGAAAAGTCTTTAAAGTACCATTGTATTAGAGAAAACGTTTTTTAGCAAATGTGTTGTTGTTGATAATTATTACTTCATTCAATAGTTTACGAAATCGTTCCGATAAACGCCTTATATAAAAATGATACTATTCAAGGTTTAGCTTGAATATCACATTGCGAAGAATTATTTTATTTACATGGACAAAATCAATCAGATTTTTACGATACTAATAATTTGTGTAAATAAATAAGTGTCGATTAAGGTGTGTATATGGGCTACAAAACAACGCATGGTGTTCTAATGCAAAGATATAACATCATGTGGGCGCGAGCCGAAAGTGCTGGGTAGAGCTAGGTACAATGAAATCATTTTATAGGAATACATTTCGAAATTTACATGAAGAAAAGTTGCTCGTACAATGCGATCTACGGTATTTTGTTCATAATTTTGGATAAGTTGGCTGTTAACTGGAGTCTAACCAGCGGCTGTGTCTAATATTTCTTTAAAAAAAACAACAGATAATTTATAAGACTGTTATTTTTTATTTTGATATACTTATAAGTTAAGTGCTTGCTCTTATGGCCATTACACATATTGTATATTATTTTTCTTATCATAGCTAAGTTGCATCCATAAATTATTAATATTCTCATAACTATAAAATAATAATGATTAAATGTTCTTGAATGATAATATATTTATCGTAACACAGATTTAATAGTTTTCACTAAATTTACATGAGTATAGTTCTGTTAGAAAAATTAAGAACCCACTTTAATGTGTTTAACGTACCCTTTGTACTGTTCACCTTAAGAGTCGTCCTTATTACACAGAAACATTTTGAATTTAAATAGAGATTTATGTAAATATAACTAGCTAATTAACAGTTCAAGATAACAATACTAGCATTTTCGGATGTTCGTCAAATTTGCCAAACCTAAAATTCATAATAATAATAAAAAAAAAATGTATTGCTGCCACAGGGTCCATTTTGCCCAGCACCCAATAATTGTGCTCAACGGCAGTTGATATTGACCCAAAATGGGTTCAATAAATGTGTAAAAAGGCCAGGTAAAAAATAAAACATTACATACAAACTACCGTGAGTTTATTTAATAGGCTGTAAATACTAAATGTGGTAGATCGGATTACATTTTTGAAGAAAGGCCTTAATTATTGGCATATGATCATAAACGCTGGCAGAATGATATAACTTTAACGATAAGCCTATGTGAGTCAATTGATAACGTTTATGATAAACGTAAACTGAGTAAAAACTAAACCGTGATGACCACATTATGCCTGGTTTTAATATGTAGACTACAACACATAAAGCATTATTGTTGGACAAACTGACAACGTCGGCTATCCGCGGTCCTTATTACATCGAAAATGCTCTGAGAAAGAACTGGATTTGCCATAGGGGACGCGATTTCAACGACCCACGTGGCCCAGTAGAATAATGCCAGTTTCTGTGCGACAATTTCTGATGACAGCGCGAGTCAAAATACGGCAAACCGTTCCTTTTTGTTAATTGAATAAAATACTTTAAAGCAGTTTGACTATTGGATTTCAAGACATAATGTTATATAATTTGAATTTCAATGTGTTTGTTTGTATCTAGAAACATGCTTTTTGTACATTCATTTCAAGTGGTGAGGTAATTGTTTTTACTAAGGTCTATCGCGGTCAACGTTGCAAGAGGAGCCTTATATATGTTATAATGATATTTGATGTTCATAATTCAAATACACAACACGAAGTGTGAGATGCATGCAATTGATGTTATTTCACGGTACAAAATTAATTCTATGTTTATGAAATCGCTTACTTTTTAAATGTTAAACATCCATTTTAATTTGTTTCACTTACGTTTCTTAAGTATCCAAATGTTACAATTCTTCATTTAAAAAGCCGATGTATGGCACCTAAGTCTAATCATTTACTAGTAGTCGGTGCAAAAGTCGTAGTTTACAGCGTTCGAAAGCTACCGGTAAATTGGTCTTGGAAAAGCATTTGACCTTAAACTAATGTGTGGCTGTCGGAAAATGTGATATATTCCTTTGAAATAATTACTGCCCCATTACCCAATAATGTTTGTTATCCGAGATTTTGCAAAAGAGAAACATTTAACCAGGGTATTAGTTTTTCTGGATAATTTGCTCTTTACTGCTTCTCTATGTCAAGATAATGAACGGATAAATTCGAATTAAGACGCATCTTACTCGATAAAAATCCTGTACGATTGTTATAATCAGGGGAGTCTCTATAAGAATTCACGGAAACGTCACCAAAATGTCGTAACGCATTATTAGATAGTACTATACGATGTCTTACATCTGTCTTCAGAACGGAATTACTTTTACTCAGAAACACACTTACTGGAAGAACATGTACACGTTTAAGATATGGGTGTACTGCATTCAGGAAAATTACCGGCATACTAATTTTCATATTATTCGATTGTAAATAATTTCTTGAAAATTTAATTATGACATAAGGGACATATTAACTTTACTTCACTTCAATATATATGACCATCAAAAAATCATCAGGGGAGTGAATATTATTTGTGTTTAAGTATTAAACTGAATAAAAAGATTCGGCGTTCGTAAATGTAATACGAAAAAAAATTGTCTTTAAGGAATCGTCGTGTTTGTATATGTAAAATGACCGGCTCAGTAATAATTCGGTCAGATAACAATGTCAAACAGGGCTATGTCATAATGATGAAAATGGAAGAAAAATAACAACTAAACCCTACTCTGTTGTCAAATTCATTTCAATTTTATATTCAATTGTTTTTCCTTCCAATAATTTTTATCATAAAATGATAAAAATCGCCATGCATTTTAATACACGGCAATTGATTGTTGTTTACCGGAACTCATCCGATGTCATGGATCAGATATTTTTATGACGACATATTTACTACAAGACTAACTCTATCGCACATGCTGTTCAACTTCAAAACACGAGATTAAAACATATACTTGTTTTAGCATTAATGTATAAAACCACAGAAAAACACAATGTTTATTATGTTCACCTGAATTAACATTGAACTAAGTAAACTTTAGGTAAACAGATGGTTATTTTAAGAAGTTATATTGTCTGCAGTAATTGTTTACAATAATGAAAGTCACATTACCGTCAATTTTCTTAATAAGGCCTGACCTTTAAAATTGTGTTGTTTAAACACTATCACTTTATTGATGTGTTTTCTCATTAATGCTGTGACCAATCATAAAAATAAACGCATTAAGCATTATTATAACAAATAAATACACCAAAACATGAACCATGCGTATTGTTTAAAAACAAACACTTAACCATTTTCCGAAAAAATAGCATAACATACAATCCTATAAAAAATATGTACCGATTAACCAAAGTAAGAGTTAACGAGTGTACTTAAAGATTATAATGGAAATAAGCGTATTCAAGGCAGTACATTTTCTAGTATTTTAGCAACCAGGATAAACATGGTAAAACAGTAAAAAACAATTCCATGTATGTAAAATATACAAATGCAAATCAACCCACGAACAAAGAATGCATGTACTGGATATAAAAGAACTTACAAGTAATAATGAGTATGCAGCCGTAAAACATCTGAAATAAAATAAATATCTATATTCAAAATCTCTGAAATCAAACAAAGGAATCACAGCAGTGAGTAAAGATACATAAACACGTTCATTGGTGGCTCTGAATAGCTGTTCACATACAGAGCAGGTAGAGGTTCTAATAACAATTGTTAATTATGAAACAGATTCCAGCCACAGCAACTGTTTGACTGTATATACCTGACATTGGTAAAGTGATAATGTTGCCAAGAAACTGAAGGTTAATTCTTAACTTAAAATAATTTGTTAATATGGTTAAACATGTTCTCATATTTTTACCTTGTTTTTATTTATATTTTAAACCTTAATATTTAAAACCAATTGGTATGGAAGGGAATTTAAGTACAAATTAGATTACTGTTGATTACTATTTCTTGCGTATAAACGACCAATTTTAATATTATATTACATATATTTTTCAAATTACAATTCAATCTCATATACATGACTATTATTGGCTTATATTTTGTTTCTTTATGAGTACGGAATTCAATAATTATATGTGCTTTCTTGTAATTTCATTTTAAATGCTAGAGGTGTAGCTTGAATTATAATAATCTGACTAGCATCTAGTCCTAAATACACGTTCATTCAATATATGTTATAATGTCATGTACATGACAGCAACCTCCGCTTAGACTTCACATGATTCATAGCACCATTATAACACAATATGATTTTGTTTGACGGCAATAACTTGCTGAGGTCTTTCAAAGTCGACGAATATATGTGTATGTACGAGTATTTGTACTGGCCCCCGTCATACGACAGCAATGTAACAGAACATCGAGACAGACAATTGCCGTAGACAATCGATACATATTAAACAATTATATAAAAAACCGAGAACTCACAAATTTACACAGACACATGTGTACTCCTCAGTAAACACTGGCAATCGGTAACAGGATACAGATCAGTCGTTTTGTCAACATGGCATCGATTCGAAATACCGATAAATGTCCGAACAGTTATGGTATATTCAATAACGAGTTTCAAGCAAATATTTGTAAAGACCATAACATTCTAAATACAAACGGGCCTAAAAACATGGCGGCGGTGCCTGAGATACAATTAATTGTTTTTTTTTAGCTTTATCGGTTTAAATATCATTATGGGACAAACGTCACTCTATACATCTGCATCCCAGAAACCCTTTTAAAATCTGTATTTCGACAAATACTAAACAAATATTAAGCATCAAGTGATAATAATAATAATAATAATAATAATAATAATAATAATAATAATAATAATAATAATGATGATAATAATGATAATGATAATTTTGATGATGATGATGATGATTAATATGCACTGAATTGTGAGAAATTACCCAACAGAATGCATGTCGATTTAACGTTAATTTAATTTCGACTTTACAAACTGTTTATGTAATTGTAAAAAGCTATGATTGCGTCGATGTTGAGGTATCATTTCATCTGAATTTTTACTCTTGTTTTTTATTCATCAACGTTTTGAGTGCTCGTTACGTCAATGCGGTGAAACATAGTACATTATTTGTAAGTTTTATAAATTAAACCTTATGTGAATTGTTTATTCATTATTTGTTTTCATCATTCGGTACTTAAAAGGTATTCGTAAACAATGATCAAAACAGAAAAAAAACAACCACCGATTTATCAGAAATACAAAAAATATACATACACTTTAAACGTTTATTCGTTTATAAGGTACATACTCATTAAAAAGACACGACTGACACGAATGCAGTGCTGCAAAAGCCTGTTATAGATGAACATCACGAGGCAGTCCGCAAAACAACCGGTTTATCAGTAATTCAAAGTACATACAAACACTTTAAAAGACATACGTTTTAAAGTACATACTCAGTCAAATGGAACGACTGACACGAATTTATTGCTGAAAAACGTGAACTCGTATTGCTGAAATCTTTATATAGCCTTGATTCGATCATTAATCTTGTGAAAATATGTAAGATAAAAAAGCATGTTTACGCTTCGTTGCTACTACGCTGTACCTTATGTAGGTCCCCGTGAATTAGCAGGTCATTAAAACAGTTAACGCGCCATGCATAATTAATGAGTATAGCGTTTTAATGTGTAGATATTATAACCTCACAGATCCTTCAAAGTAATGTCATGCACCAATGTATATTTGGATTCAAAATCATGGTTCACATTAATTATTTAACGAGTGGCCTTCATAACTTAATACATCGGTACTTACAATAAACGATATTTAAATTGTTACCATAATTATTTATTTGATTGGGGTAAAAATAGCTCAAAATAGTACTAATGAACAATACATTATGTTTATTTTGTCATTCTGTCAATAAATGTAAAATATTAAATCCACTTATAAAATCTCGAATAAACTATAGATTTTAGAAAACAAATAGGCACAGCAAATGTTGCCCTTATCTGGATTCGAACTCGGAATCTTTGGGAGCATATTTATACTCATTAAAACTTGGACATCAATGTTTAAAGCCCCATTAACACTCAAAATCAACGAATATTTAGTAAATTGTTTCATAAAATTAAGTTAACCTATAAAAAAAAATATTTTTCCTTATAGCAGTAGCCAACATTTAATTGCTAGATGTGGTCTGGTAACATTGATTTAGCAATAAACAAAATGCTCCTTTTTTGTGGTACAATATAATATGCTTTATATCCAGACATAAGTATAAGAAGGCATATATTGAAGGTCAAGTTCGTTTATCCCACTAAATGCAGTTAAATCGTACTTATGTATAAAGTCAGACGAATAATCTTTCTTGCGGAGCTCTAGTTTCAAACTGAAATTAATGGTACGTGTCAATTATACGGCGAACATGTATACTATTTTGGAGTACATGTATTGCATGTAATATGCTAATTGAGAATTGCTATGAATCAGTTTTATGCCAATGTGTCTCTTATATATGACACACACACACATTGTGGCCGCATAAGACACACGGTTATACGTGTTTCTTAAAATGAATTCATGTATCATGTACGTATTCTTTT
This sequence comes from Dreissena rostriformis, assembly GCA_007657795.1. NCBI lineage: Eukaryota > Metazoa > Mollusca > Bivalvia > Myida > Dreissenidae > Dreissena > Dreissena rostriformis. Next base: position 127,984 of record VMBQ01001482.1, read on the forward strand.
GCACAAACGCGATACCAATTGAGTACACACAATTTCTTTTCAATAAATGCGAAAAATACAATTTAATACATGTCTTATACATCTATATACAAAAGAACATAATTTTACATTTTGCTTAATGTTTTTTGATATAAAGAACAAACGATTTTCAATCCGAATATCAANAAAAAAACGTCCAAAAGAGACACCTTTATAGCCCTGCCGTGATCATGTTGACCGTCAAGAAGTGACCTTGACCGTTTGTTGATTTGAAAGCATGCTCTTTAATTTAATAAACACGTGAGACAATTTAATGACAATGCATTTGATATATAAAACAGTCTTAAAGATACATTTAGTGTGACTTTGAACTTTAGTTTGCATTACTTGCCTATAATTAATTCCGTTTTCACATGGTCGAGCGAAGTTTCAAAAAAAATCCTTCAAAGGGTATAGAAGATATGAAGCGGACACAACAATAGAGGATAAAACAGTGTGCCATTGCTAGTATGCGTGTGTGATTCATTCCTTCGGTGCATCGTCTCAATGACCTAAACGTTTCGTGAAAATAATTGTTATGGTTAATGAGGTACGGAGCAGACACGATAATTGAGGCTCAAACTGTTAACCTTAAAATGTGACGTTGAGCAAGCGTGACTGATATGCCTTCTGCATATTGTCTCAATGACCTAAACTGTTTAGCTAAGTTTCATGAAAATCCTTCAAAGGGTGGAGGAGATATATGGCGGACGCGAAAATGGTACAGACATACGAGCTGACGGTTGAAGGCCATTCCTACAACCCCATCCCATTCCTTTGAGGATTTACAACTTAAGTACAATTAAAACATATAGGGCATGCATTTTAATACAGAGAAACAAAAACATGATTGTAATCAGTCTGGCACTCCGACCCATCTTGTTATCAATATTTGAAAAGACATCCATTCTTGACAAGGTAATGCTCGAGAAAAAGTGGTAAGGACTTATTTCCTTAATTTAACATTTGACCTTAAAACTTGACATTGACCTGTAACCTGGAGTATGAGCGCGACACTTAATCCCATCACGCTTATCACTTCTGTCAAGATATTAGATAATCGATATATGATAGAACATGGTTCGCTCAAAGTGGTAGGATTGATTTGCTCATTTGACTTTGACCTAAACATTACACATATTGGCCTGGGTCTTTCCTGAGTCTCCATCCTCCCGTCCACATCATGGTAAAGTTATTTGAAAATCCATCAATGCTGGGCAAAATTGTGCGCAAGACAAAGTGTCAGAACGAATTTTTTATTAGAGATTTGACCTTGTATTGTGACCTTTAACTATGGGCATTGGACTTGTGCGCGACACTCTGGCCTATAATGCATATCAATACTGTCAATTATATAAAGAGCAAACCATGCTTCGATACTCGTATGCTCCGGAAAACTGTTATGGATTTATTTCGTAAATTTGACCTTTGACATTAAGTTGTTACTTTTAATTATGGATCTAAGCCATTTGGTCTTGTGCTCAAAACCCCATTCCCATCATGCTAATTATTTTTTATCAGTTTATTTGAAAATCAATTCATAGTTCACACTTTTCAGACGAAGTAATTAAAATGAATTCCTTATATTGTAGCTTTTCCCTTGAAATGAGACATTGCCTTGGAAAACTACTTACACATGAGGAAACTAATAATTGTGGCGCCGTACATCTTGTTGAACACGCTGAAAGCAGAACTCTCCTATAATAACCATTGCAAAATGGGCCCATGTATAACACGGCAATTTCAAAACACAATTAATGATCGGTTAGTACAAAAGTTATTTTATGTTATCATAACAATATACGCCGAATACGGCTTTTGCTTTTTTTGTGGGTTCTTCAAATTGTATTTCCAATCTGTATTTTAGTCTACATAAAGTTTAAGCTTACCAGATGCCAATTAATACAAATCCGCATTACTTTTGTAAATATAGAAACAAACATGAATACACATTACCCGTTTGTTTACTTTAGTGTCTTTGATGTTTCATTTAAAACAAAAGCAAAATTGAAGAAAAAATATAGAGAATACTAGGTCGGTGCCGAATAAAGCGAAGTTTATTTTGCGAGGCTTAGAAAATCTGAACCACGAGCCTTGGCGATGGCGATTTTCGGGCCGAGCAAAATACACTTCGCTTTATCCGACACCGACCTAGTATTCAATTTATCCCATCAATTTTCTTAGTCGTAAATTATTTCTTTAAAAATATATTACCGAACCAGCTTTCCGTATTTTATTTTCATCACTTGATTACGCGATTTATGACGTATCTCGTGTGACGTCATTTCGGTGACGAAACATTTTGGGACAACAATATGGACGTGGTGGATTTTTAACAGTTAAATATTTGTTTAAAGCATCGAACGAATCCAAAACGTATTTCGGATTGTGTGTTTGTCATGCAAAACACTTTAAGAACAGACACTGGAAGTGTATATCGTTGTAACTGTTTTGTTATTAGCATTGGATTAAAGTTGCCATTGAGGTAAGCGTGTCGTTTATACTAAATTTAGTTTTTTATGACTCCTGTCAAAGCTTAAATAATGGCATCAATCTATTCTACAGCACAGTTTCAGCTGCAATCGATAGTTTAATTATCCAAATTATGTGCTACGTGTAATTATAATTAAAAGTAAAACTTCAGAACTGCTTTTCTTCGCGCAGAAATAATTAATAACAAAACCTTAAGGCGCGGGTAGTAGCTGTTCCCGAAACTAAGATTACAACAGGTGTTGCCGCTATAAAAGCATACGATTCTGGGTTGTTTTTTATGCTCGGATATGTTTTTATTGTTTCAAATCAAAGGACAAATATAAATATAAGGATTGATTTTTTTTCGGGCTTTTATGCAGTATGAACGCTTAGGGCTAGCGCGCTTCACGGAATTTTTCAAAACTCACCCTGACCGTTCATACTGCATAAAAGCCCGAAAAATAAGAATCAATCCTTAATACTGAGAAACAAGTTCACGACACAAAGTACAAATGTACAATGATGTAAATATAAAGAAATTGCCTATGTTTAAGGGCAGATAATTCTGCAAATAAAATCGCGACATATACGATGCACGTCTCCGTAATATAAACAGCGTATCTATATAGCTTTATGTTCAGGCAAAGAAAGAAAACTGAGAGACGAGACCAGTTCAAGACACAATGTACACATGTACAATGTCGAATATATTCAAATTTTGCTTAAGTTCACGGGCACATAACTCTGCCTGACAGACCAACGGACCGACCAACCGACCGACAGGGTGATTCCCGTACACGTTTGCGAGGGTAAAATAATAATAAACGCAAACATTGAATTTACAATTATGATGTAAACATTACACAGTGCACAAGATAAGACAAAAACGTTTTTTCATCGGAAGAAAAACAACTATATATAACGATATAATTAAATGAGAACAATAAATACGTAAGTAAAATGTTCATAGCAAACCGTCATACGCTATTCCCATATCACAGGTTTATAATAATATGAACGAACACACAAAAAAAACAATAACATTCATAAAAATCTCAGAACAAGTACTTAGATTGAAGTTTAAAAAAAAAACTCCGTATAAACCAATGTTCAGCACGACACTAGGGCTGTAAACACTTGCAGTGGTTATTATCTCAATCTGCAGGCGTGACAATTCATGGTACTTACAAAACACTTCATTGCCAACACGGAGGCATTCATGCTATGTTGTGTCGCCATGGCTAAAGATATACAGCAAAGAAATATGATTCGTAAGTTGGAAAAAAATAATGAAACTTTAACTGGTATTTATGTCTTTTGAAGATAAACCATCCATGACGTCATGCGTCGCCACAATTAAGCGATTCAAACTATGATCAATAATTAATGTTACATCGGTCATTACATTTATAAAGGATTATAAAAATATTGTTCATGTGCTTGCTCAAAATATACAGTGATGATATTTAAACAAAGCGCAAAAAGTAATTTACCAAAAAAATCACAGACAATATGTTCTTTTCGTATATTCGTGATACATGTCTCGTGTGTATTTTTACAACCTTAAATTTGAATCCACAAACATGACAAGTGAGAAAAATACTGGTAGTATATAAGGGGAAAATAAGGTTATTGTTCATTTACAAGTGCAAACAGGAAATAAATCTTACAAAATTTTAAGAAACAGGAAATTACGGCGGTATAGATGAGACATGTTTTTCGTTCCCGCGACTTATTGACTTGTTCCCACGACTAAGTAACTCGATGGGAACGACTAATATAAGCCGTTGGAACGAGAAAACGATCTTGTCTGAAGTCATGGTAACAAGTTACAATGTCATGGCATAGCTAACTCGTGGGCACAACTAAGTAACTAGATAACTGTCTTGTTATAAATACATAGCAAGTCGTGGGGAAAAGATATGTAGGGTTTGATAACGAGATAACTAGCCAAACAGAATACATGTTGTGTAACGCATGTTCCAAAATGGGTGATACACGGGAGTCTGACATGCTCTAGTATGATATAAATAGGACATATTCACGCTTAAATGCTTTGCAAAGTGCTTTTATTCTGATTATATCGATACCACACGTTAGTTAGCTTGTTCACACGAGTTAGTAATGTCGCTACCATGACTTAGTAATTCGTCAAACGACAAGTCGTTTCCACTAGTTATCACGTCCCACGACTTTTAAAACATGGGAACGAGTAAGTAAGTCGTGGTAACGGCAAAGCTAAATGAAAACATGTACATGTCATTTCTGTGCCACCTATGGAAATAACATCGCCCGTTGCCTTTCAAAGTTTTAGTTTTTTTACACTACGAGATATATTACACTGTATTTAGTAATATCCCTTGCACTGCATTAAAATAATCTCAAACATTTTTATAATTAAGAGGTCACTCAGTAAAGACCCCGAAACATACCAGCACAAATTATTATTGTAAAAAAGGAATACATGTGAACATAAGTAAGGTTTAATTCTTTAATAACAATACTGATTTGATGACATACCTGTTCAGTGTCGGGACACATACACAGAGCAAGCAGGTTACTATGACTCCAATCGCCATTCCAACAAACAGCAGTCCAATAGCTAAACCAAGAGAGACTCCATCTTGGCGTTCAGTGTCACATGACGTCCGGCTCGACTGCGCGCCGTTATTGTCAGCTGCAATGGTGGTCATCGTACTCGCATTGGTTACGACAGTCGGTGAATCTTCATAACTATGTGTCGGACATGAAGGCGTTTCGGTTGTTCCCGTAAACTAATTAGAAGAAAAATATGGTTGTTGGTTATTGTAGATTTTTGTGATTGTTAATCCTTTTTTACATTATATTGAACATGACGAAGCTATTAACTCGAATTATACTAAGTCGTTCTACGTCATATAATATTAAAACAGTGGTGTGTACGTATAACAGTAGTCTATACGTGTTTACTTACAAAAAGACGAATATATGTAAACATATGTCGGCATTATAGTGCATATGGGAACGGTTACTGTAGGGTATTTGGAAATGTTATCAATTTTAGTAACAGACATGCAAACCTGTTTCGAAGCTGTCGAAATCAAATTTGTGCACCCTGAAATAATAAATACATGTTTACAAGTCTAGAAGCTTAAGATGTTGCGGTCTAGTCTTTGCATTCGCATATGTGTTGCTTTATAAGCAAAATATGTGAATAGAAAACAAGAAACTGGGCAAGCTTTTAATCTGTATGCGTTCGTTTCCTCTAAGGCGTTAAGCGGTGGTCACACACGTTACTTGGCAACCATAAGACTTAAACGGCAGTTTAAGCTAGTTTTGGAATGGTCGATAAAAACAAATGACAGTTGCAACATTTCCAGTCATTAATGTTACATTTGGATTATGCTTTTGCTTGACATAAATCTGTTGCAAATGTAATGATAAGTTTAATTTATCATCTTATTATTTTTATCATTATATTATTGTTATTATTATAATTATTACAACAACTGTTTTAGTATATATATTTGCATTTTCTACGGTGAAAATGATGTTCTACATATGATGATGTAAGGTATATGTACTTACATTTTGAACAATACAGATCGCTGCACATCTTCAATACATCGTTTACACAGTTGTCTATGTTTTTGGTGTTGAACGTTTCCTGTTGACAAAAACACAAATACCAATTGAATGATTTTTTTTTTAATACATAAAAAGCCATGTCCGAGACGAAGAATGCTTTAACGAAAATATATTTAATAGAGCAAGCACACATGTCTGGAAAATTAAGGAAACTCTAAAGGGTATGGAACACACAAAGTAAGAGTCTGTAAATTACAATCAATTATGCTACAGTTTGATCATTCACGATTGTCCACGGTGAAAGGTAACACAGTACAAACGGACACTATTCCCATATATTGTACAGTTGGCATTGACTTGTAACCTTTTATTAATTGATATTCATTATGTACTTGAGGCATCGTTGGGTCAAGTTGAGTTCTACGCTTAAATAATATAATTCTACAAAACATGATGTTAAAGAAATTTGCAAAATAAACACATATTTGTAATATGGCCTTAAGTTAAAACCTTGAACTTAAATACCTAAGTCATGTACGTGACAAAGCGTCTGTTTATATGAAATAATAACCTACACAAACTTAAAACCATTTAAGCCACTCAAAAGTTATAAAGCGGAAAATAAATACAACAGATCAGTGCATATCCTTCTAAGAGTTCGACGATAAAAAGCAATAAATGGATCCTAAAAGAAAATATAATAAATGTATTAATTGTTTTATAATTGTAAACGAGAGCGGATATGCCGCTTGATTAGTGATTCTTATTGTCGCTATTTAATTTAACTTCAATTCGAAGTGTGGGTAAACAATTTTTGAGTCATGTCAATGTTACATTGCATAATCATCTTTCTCCAAATGCTTGTTATGCACATGAGCTGTATTTTATTTACAAATAGATACAAGCAGAAGTGTATGATATTCATACGGAAATCAATTTCCAATTCGTAAATAAACTGGCAAATAAGTCATAAATTGGATGATTGACGACCCTTCTCTTATAACAATTTTTACTTTAAACGCATCAGTATTATGTCATGTCCTTCGTAGGTTTCGATGTGTTTTGCATCCATACAATCGAACCTTTTGACTTTATTTTACCATGTTTACATATTTTAATTGTTTAAAAACAAAGCACGCATATTCAGTTTCGGGATTTGCAAATAGTTTAGAGCATGTGATGCCCTGCTTTATACGCAGATAAAGGATACTTTTACAACAATACGGAAGTCAATATGTTTACCGTGTAAAATATATGATAACACTAACTTATTTGCTTTAATAATAACATTCGCGCTCCAACTGTTTGCAGGGTATCGATATAAAAGTGTATAGCATATTTAAAAGGTAAAACGCGAACAGTTGGTTTTCGTTTTCAATCAAAGCACGAACGTTACAATGTGCCATTAACGAGTTTAAAAATTTAACAAAGTGTTACGAAACTAAGATGCATCCTTGCATACAGACGGTTTCAATTTGGTAAAGGTAATAAACATAAACATTGCATACAGTATACTAAACAAGTACATTGCTAATATTGGCCATATTTTTTTGTATATATGTTCTTGGCCAAAGGCAGAATGCCGGATTGCCAATAAACTTTGTAACTTTGCTTATGTTGAAACAAATACAAACATAATTTAATTGGCTTACCAAAAATCATAGCACATAAACATATTATTACAGAAGAGTTTTTAAAATAAAATAACTATGACAAGATGTTTATTGCACTGACTTTTTTTTTAATGTGTTGACGTGTTTTCTTAGTTCGCTTTTACTACTCACGAGTTAATGAACCATGAAAGATATTAAATGTAACCAACGTTACTATGTTCAAGACACAAAGTAATATTTCCAGTGTTTAAGGAGATGTATCGACACATTAAACTGAACAAAACTGGTGTATGTATTCATAACAAACTTTATTTAACATTGAACGTCCTTTTCCGACCTTGAGCATATTGTTTTATTAAATATGTGTAGATTACATGTTACTATTTATGCCGATATTCATATGCATACTATCAGAACAAAACACAACAATACTTTATTTGTATTCACAGATTACCGAACAGAAACATTTATCAAATATACATGTATACACTGTCATCAGAGTAGAATAAAATTGAAAGTATAAATACAATGATTTACTTACTTTACTACATATGAAATATGTGAAATAGAATAATATGATAATGGTGTACACAAGATGCATAGAAGCACAGGCAGTCACAATAAGGGACGCATACAACCGATGAAACGCGAACATTTAAAGCTAGCATACGCACTTTACATTTAAAACAAAGCAATCACATTTCTTGTCTGACAACTGAAATAACGTGCATATTCCCCATATAGCTCTCTATAAACATACAGAGTTTCATAAACCTAGCGGATGTTAAAACAGGATCAAGAATGTAAACGAAATTAAACGACACAAAATATATATGAATTCATGAAGAAAAAAACTGATATCAGTGCAATTGATTGTAATTTCAGTATTTTATGAAGTGTGCGAATAAAAACTACGAAATTGCAATGTTATTTTTAGTACATATAATAATCATTAACTACTGATAACTCATACCAAAATATCAATCTTTAAAATAGGATCTTTGATTGATCAGTTTGAAATAGTCACCTTCATATTCTACATGTTTACATTTACAAATACAACGAAATCCTCTGCAACTAAGTATGGTTTAAAGCTGATGGTTGTCGTAAACTTAAGTATGACTCGCACTTCGAGATTCTAATTCAAACTGATGTTAGTTGGCGGAAAATATTTGAACGACCTACAGTCAGTTGAGGAATTATCAAGCAGCCTAAATGTATCTCGAGTGCAATTAAAATAATTTTCAAACATTTCTGTTTCAAACAATTTCGTTTTTAGCAAATCGAGTTTGACAAAACAAAAACTTAATTACTTCTGTTCGACATATTTTGAAGCCACAAGTAGCATATGTTTCCCGTTGTATACCTCAATTACTGTCTGTATTTACTGATTGTATTAATATTCAGTAGCAGGATAGGACCAACATATTGTACGTTCTCTCGTTTATGATTGTCGTTGCATTTAAATTTGTAATTATAAATGGAATGGTATAACAATGGTTTTAATTACACATTGGACGGTATATATATTGCCCCAAATTAACAGAACCTAATTATACGTCAGATTCAAATGCTGTTACAAAGTTTTAATGATTTAAATTGTTAGTTTCTTTACGATGTTTTTTAATAAAGATAATCAAATAAAACATGAAACCAATTTAATTAGAATATAAATCCACCGAGAACGGTCCTATTCATTACAGAAATTTGATGCATGACATTTTTGGGTTTCTTTCTTGTTAACCACTTAAACAACTGAAATCGTGATTCTTATATTGATTTCGAGAAGTAAGCGTCTTCGTATAAATTGACCTTGTTATACGCCTTTGGAGTTGCACGTTCTAGTGCAGGCTGCAATACAACTGTTAGTAGAATGACTCTCCATTATGAACTGAATTCTACAAGTTATTTCTACCCCAAGATAACACTGTGTTGTCTAGTCTAGAGTGGATGTAATATGCCTTATGATTTTGTATGTACATGTTTTTCAAAATACAACAAAATTCGATTGAAAAAACCGGTAGGATAATGCATGGTTTAATTGCCAACGATGAAGTCATACAAAGTGGACCGCATTTCGGAAAAACGGTAGCGTAGCAAAGGAAACTATGAATTGTGCATTTTAAAAAGCATGAAAACAACAACAATAAAACTGTTTGTAATACGATGAGAACAATACAATATATCAATAGCGTCCCATAACTCGTCATCGGAGAGTACAATGGATAATTTTGTACCTGTAGAAAAAAATGTGTAAAAGTATTATGTTTTAATACAAGTTTAACAACTGTGCATTGAAAAATTATACACGGTTTGAGGATTTTCATGAAGCCGCAACTAGATTAAATGTTGCCAAGATTGGAATGTGATCACTTAAGAAATCCCATATTTTTCTGAGCAAAGTTTCCATATGAGCAGTCAGAGGCTACAAGTTACGCTTTGCATCGACGAAACATGCACAAGTTTGAATATAACAGAAACAACAATAACAACAAGCACACAAACTCTTCATATTATAAGAAAACAAATGGACACAAGTAAGCTAAACAATACATTGGCGTATGAGTCCAGAGCTCCAGATAAGAGGTGTATCTGCGTATTTACGCATTGAAAAAAAACGCATTAAAAATCGGCCCACTACGTAACAAAACGCAATACAAAGCTTGGAACGTATTTTAAATCGATTAAAGTGCGTAACCGGTTTAGTCAATAATCCAGTTGAGGTTTAAGTGTAAGTTAACCTTTGACTCAAAAGTAGGTCAATCAAAATAAGATTGTAATAAAAATGGCGGCCCATCATGTTTGTTGATCAAAAAGAGACGTTTTAAGCGACCAGCGGCTGTTATTTTCAAGAAAGTCTGTTCATATCATCATTTTAAATTCATTCTGTTTGCATTTAATAATAAAAATAACAAATTATAATATTTCTAGATAAAACACGCCCTGTACTTTGTCATTTTTCAATGAAAATGGAAAATACCCCTACATATTCCTAAATACCCTTTATGGCTGAAACAAAGGAGTAACATACGCTTTAACATAAATATCAGGGGGTAAAATACCCTTTAGATTAAATCCTTATCTGGAGCTCTGTGACGGTATGACCATAAAATATCATAAGACTTCAAAGACTGTACTATATGCTACAACTATTCAAAACTTTATATGCTGAAATATGGCACTATTTTGAAAATTGGCTGATAGATCTATTGCCGTCGTAGGTCCAATGGTGGAATAGTCTACCTGATTATCTCAAGAATTGTCAGTCTGAAACCACTTTTAGATCAAGGCTGAAAACACATTTGTATTGACAGTTTTACTAACAATGAACGTACCAGTCGGACTAATATCAAGTCTGCATTTTTATGAACTATAAAAGTAAAATCTGATTGTTTTAAAGCTATAGAACTGAAATGAATTGTGAACATTTTTTTTGTCCTAATGCTTTATATGTTATTATGAAGCGCAATAGAATGTGTTGATAATTGTTTGCGCTATATAAATGCTATGTATTTGTATTTGTATTTATTTACTGATAATCGGATATTTCACAATCGTCACGTGTAAAAGCGTGTCTATCCAACGTGCACAAATATAAGTAGTATGCGAGCCGTTTGGTTATATCTTCAACATCTAGCTTGTAGTTTAGTTTGTACAGAAAACAAGACAAGTTTTTATATTTACTATATTAGAACTAGAGATAGTTAACTTTATATGGAATAGTTTTGAATTAACTTCTGTTCCAAGTGTATGCAAAACCCATATACATAACATCATGCAGCCCCAAGCAGAAAAAATACAGCTTTGACGAAACTTAACTATAACAATTTATGCAAAACAAACAAAACTTCATTAACGATTCGAGTAATTAAGAGAATAATAGTCATTCGGTATTGTGGGAACACGTCATTTGAATTCGAAATGTAATTAAAAAAACGAAACGATGTCAGTGTAAATGAGGAAACCGTTTATACATGGTTACGTTTTTCTCGAAAAAAGCTTGTATTATTATTGTCCTTTTTAAATCTCATTATGGTGCTTTATCGAGTTTTCGTATATGAATATTAACGACTATTTCATTTTTAAAAATGGTAATAATTATAATCAGCATTCACTATTGTGAACTAAACAATTTTATGAAAAGTATATTTTGAAATATTGTAAATATAATTTACACAAGATTTTGTTGTGTGGTATTTTATATAATGTTTAAATAAAAAATTATATGCATAACATCTTTTGACATATTGTAAAGATTCTATATAATCAATTGTGGTGTGTGGTATTTTATATAATTTAATTTTTATTTTAAGCATCACTTATGTAACAGTTACTGTCAAGATACTATACATAGCAATATGTGTGTTATTTTATATAATTATTTAACATGTACCAGTGATCCATAAGATGAAAATGTTCATATCTCTTTTTGACATTGAAGACATATAAGACAAATGGTATTTGTTATTCTCAACGACAAGAGGAATCATGGGATATATTTATTAACCATGGACGTCTGTCCGTCCGTCCGGCCTTCGAGTGTCCGCCCGCCCTTCAATATTTCTTTACTCAGTCTGACAATGTATTTCATGCGTGGGATGGATCTTGTTTTAATATTTGTCTTTATTCATACCCAATGAAGTAGATATATGAACAAATTTGCTTCAATTTATGATGATAAAGAAATGTCTTAAGATTTCGTAAAATGGAAATGATTCTCAATGTTTCTTGAAGTGACGACCATCGCCTACGAGTCTTCGTTTATGTAATGATATGTTTGGGCATAGGAACAATTGACGACTACCAAATAAAAGCGTCTAATAACACTTATTTTGCGCCCACACAATGTTAAATAAATTAAATCAACAACATATCTAATGTGTGTACTGTGTTCCTTGTTTAGTATTTACTGATACTCGAAGAATGCTGGTGTACCTTCGTCTAAGAAGTTTCAAAGGACTACCGCATACATTTACCCATTCCTTCGTGTATTGTACCATGATGCAATCGACCACCATGTAGTAAGAGAGTGTAGGAGGTATTCACAAAGTCGTAATTATTGAAACCTATTTATCATTCAGTCTTGAATCCGGCATTTCAAGTGGCACACACTGTTCAGTTTGGAAACATAAATAATTTATTTGGCTGAGTTTTAGAAGAATGTATTTTCACGCGCAAATGTCGAATATTTACCACATTCCATAGTGCAGAAAGTGAACTGCATTTAGAACTTGAGTTTTCATACACTATCATACATAAAAAGACGTTTATTTCATAAAATTGTGCCGGATATGTGTAATATATGCCTTGGTACTACGAAAATTTTGATTTGTATCAATGCAAAAGGCGTAGCACACGTATCACAAATTACATATAAAATAGTACGGATCACTTTCCATTCTTGTTGTACTAAATATATATTACATTTAAATTATGATATAATGATTTGTTATGTGTGTAATTGTTCTATGAATGACGATCAGGGACTACGGTGACCTTTTTGTGCAACTCATTATTAAACGTGGTACAATTTCTGAATTCTCTTGTTTTTGCCTTCATCTATTCCCATATAGTTCTAAACCTTTTGGTTAAAAGCGTATAAAAAGAAGTATATTGGTGGCGTGCGGAAGGTTTAGTTTGATATGAACAATATCATAAACGTCCTCGTTAAACCAAGCAGAATGTTTTTACTTTGAGTTCACATCACTACGAATTTAGTATTTGATTTAGAATCATGTTCTGTTGACAGTTTAATTTCATGTTTAACTATGAAGTGCCTCTACAAAATCTCACAACTAGATCAATTGATTCATAAACACTTGCTTTCCGGTTATTCGAGCAATATTGTCAGTTTCATGAAGAACAGTATAATTTTTGTTTAATGTGAATTAGCATTTTCTTATTGAATGTTCATCTTTACATGTTTTAAATTTCGTAGTGAAAAACAAGAGTATAATGTTTCTAAGCTTCGAAACATTATTTTATTCACCTTACATCTAATATTGATTTTATGAGGTATTTTAAAAAGCGGTAACCATGTTTATTTTAATTAAAATGTAATCACACTAACATGACTTTGCCAGTGTGCTCATAATTACTTTCAAAACCTATACGTGTATGTTGTATTGTGAAATAAGAAGCTTTGAGGCACTAATGTATCACATTAAATCCAAAACTATTATCTGACTCTCGATCCATCACTAGTCATTGTACCATTTGCCAACTGATCCGATTGTGTGTTACTACAGATATTTTGTGTTTGGTATGTGAATGGTATACAAGAAGCCTCTTAGAAATGTGTATGAAACACATTATTTTTATGCAAAGTGGAACATGTATGTTTTTCATGCAAACAATGTGAACTGATTTGAATCGTCATGTAGATCAATCAGAGTTTTGTGAACACATATTATATATTGAGTTAATCTAACATATAAATTGTTCTGCTTATCGATTCCGGTTATAAATAAAGATTCAATATCGTTGTATGATAAACAAAAATAATTATTATACAATCTGTTTGCTATAATAGAGTAGATTTCAATTCCAATTTTTAAGTGTTTTCATACTCGATTTGCTGACCGGAACATTTGGCAATTACAAAACAGCGTTTAGTCTGTCAACTAAACAGTGTTATAAATTCACAGTATTCGTTATGTATATCTGGTGTGAACAATTATATCTATATGATAAGCAACTGACTTTGCAAATTAGTAATGTGTTTGATTGGTTTTAATATCGATTTATTTAGTGCTTATATAGATCCAGTAAAATGTTGTTGGTTTAGTTTAATATTCTTGTTTTGTGTGTGATGCTTATGAGAATTTGATTGCCAGAATGAAATTGTTAGCTGCTAATATAGCACAGTTCAATTCCATTCGACCAGAGCGCTGGCCTCGTAAGATAGCGTGACATAATCATTTAGCACATAAGTTAAAACATACTTTGGATATGAGCTCTTTTATCATCAGTCGTCCACAACGTTATTGTTTAGGTTGTATTTGTTGACCAAATTAATACTTTTCGATGAAACTTCTACAAAGATATCTCATCTTTAAAACATTAAGAATAAAATATTAAGATCAATTAAGCTATGTGTTGAGGATTAATTCTGAGCAAAGCAACCTTTCTTTCGTACACGTGTTGTTAATAATAATAATAATTATTTTCGTCACGTTGAATAAGGTACATATGACAAAGTTTGTTTTTACAGTGATTACACTGTGACCGCTTTGGGTCTCTTTATTGATTTACTAATGCTTAAATATTAACAAAGTGAAACTTAAGCTACACCAGCAGGAGATAAAACTTATTAAATAATATTGTCCTATATTTATGTAAAAAAATGCCTAACAGTATAACACAAACATAATATGTAAAAGAAAGGACATACAAATACACCACAAACAAGCACACTAAATAGCACTGTGGCAACGCCTTTGAACGGTCAATGCAAAACATTCGGAATTAAACATTTTTTCCAAGAAGCTCCAAACCTCACACTTTGCCTAGAGTGTTCAAACAATCTTTGATTGTAAATAAATATTCATTTAAAGCATCACAAATCAAATTTGTTGAAAAATAAAAGAGAACCCATTTTAATTGCATTAACATTTAAATATTACATGGCTGGATAAAAAAACAGAGCCACATAATAGTGTAACTGTTTGGGACATGATTACACGAAAAGACTGCCGGTTGAATAACTCTCTAAGATATATGAAGCCAAGACTTCACGCAATAAAACCGTCTGCAAACATAATCTTCCAAGTTTAAATTTTAATATTTCACTAGAGAAGTAAGCGTCTACGAATCAATTGACCTGGTTATGAGCCTTTGTAGTGGCACGTTCTAGTGCAAACTGCAATTAAACTGTCAGCAGAATGCCTCTCCATTATATACTGAATTAGTAAAGTCTTTGGAACCACCCAAAAGAAACATGTGTTGTCTGGTCTAGAGTGGATGTATTAGGCGTTATGATTTTTTATGTACATGTTTAAAAAAACACACAACAGCATACGATTGAAAATACCGGTAGGATTTGAATGATTTGATTGTAATCGATGAAGTCATGCAAACTGGACCGCATATTTTAGAATCAACGGAAACGATGCGTTTTGCATTTTAGAAACAACCGCAATACAACTGCTATAGGCGGAGACAAAACAAGATATCAATAGCGTCCCATAACTTGTCACTAGAACCTCGATTTGATAACTTTGTAAATATCATACGAAATTGTGTTAAATAACTATGTTTAAATAACAGTTAAACAACAGTGCGTTGACAAATGTACAAAGTTTGATGATATTAATACAATCGCAGCCATATTTTTTCATAAGCAATTTCAATTGTGTACAGTAAGAGGCTACATGTTTCGCTTAGCATCGACAAAACATGACCGATTTTGAAAAACACAACAACACCACAAGCTATCCATCTATTGATGAAACAAAATGACTGCACAAACATGCTATTTTCATCGTAAATAAGGTAATTAAGACATTGGTGTATGACAATCATATATCATAAGATTTCAAAAACTTCAGAGTATGCCACTCATATCAAAATACTTTATATGCTAGGATATGGCACTGAGATTCGGATATTGCACAATCATCACATATAAACACGTGTCTATTGAGCCTGCCCAAATATCAGTAGAATGAGAACCGTTTGGGGGTATCCTCAACATCTTTTTTTGTAGATGAGTTTGTAGGGAAAACAAAACAAGTTGATATATTATTTATATTAGCACTCGTGATAGTTAACTGCAAATAGCTTTGAATTCTACTTCTGTCGCACATATTTGCAAATTCCATATACATTCATCATGTGGAACTTACCAGACAACACAGTTTTAAAGAAAATGTATTATTAAAATAATGAATGCAAAACAAACAATGCATCAACAAGTCTAGTAACTGAGGAAAAAAGCATTTATTCTGTACTGTGGGAAGCCTTTACTTGAAATTGTCATGCAAATAAAAAACGGTTTTTCCTTCGATGCCAAATTAAGTGAGGATAACGTTAATACATTTGTATGCTTGTTTTCGAAAAAAAAAATATGTTGTATTTTCATCCAATTATGATGCGCTATATGAATATTAAGGTGGATTTAATGGTGTTTTTATTGACGGGTTTGAATACCAATTAGAATTATCTATAATGAATTAAACGATTATATGAATCATATCTTTTGAAATGTTGTAAAGATACAATACACTAAATTTGTTTGTGATATTTTATACATTTATAAATCATTATGGATATATAATGATTTTAAAGATATTATACGCCACAATGCGTGCGTTATTTTGTATACTTATTGAGCATTTATTACATTGTTATTATAAAGATGCTATAAACTACATGTATGTTGTATTTCATATATAATTGTAAAGCCTTAATTATATAATAATTATTGTAAAGATACTATACACAACATTTTGGTATTTTATATATAATTATTAACCATATACTAGTAGTCCATAAGATGAAAAGTTCAGCTCTATTTGACAATAAAGTTGAAGACGTACTAGAAAGATACTATTTGTTTATACTCACCGTCAAGAGGTATCAGGGGGTATACTGCATTCACCATGGACGTCTGTACGTTCTGCTGATGCCAGTCCACCCTTCAATATATCGTAACTCGGTCTAACAATGAATGTTATGTGTTTGTTTTAATATTTGTCCAGTCACATATTATATATATAATAAATACGTTTTAATGTATGATGTTAAAAACCTTGCAAAACTGTAAAAGTTTCTTTACAGTAACGACCGTCGTCGCCTAGTCTAAATGTAATGTATTTATACGTTTGGGCAAAGGAACAATTGAACTCCCAAATCAAAGGGTCTAATAACACTAATTGCACTCTTTGTGCCTCATTAAATGAGCCCACACACAGTTAAAAAAATTAAATCAATGTGTCTACTGTGTTCCCTGTTTGATATTTACTGATTATCGAACCATGCCGACAGACTTTCAACTGACTACCTCATAAATTTATCCATTCCTTAGTGTATAGTACCATAATGCAATCGACCACCATGTAGTTAGGCTGCGTAGGAGGTATTCATAAAGTTGTAATTCTTGAAATTACTGACGCTAAGAACCTATTTATCATTCAGTCTTGAATCCGTCATTTCAAGTGGAACACGTAGATCGGTTTGGTAATAAAAATAATTTTATTTGGCTGAGTATTAAAAGAATGTATGTTCGCGCGCAAATGTCGAATATTTACCTCATTGCATAGTGCAGAATGTGAACTGCATTTAGAACTTGAGTTTACATACATTTTCATTCATATTAAGACGTTCATTTCGTAGACTTACTCGACTTTGTTATACTAGAATTGAGATTGTTATCAACGCAAAGGGCGCAGAACACGTACTAGAAATCACATATTATACAGTAAGGATCACAAATAATTTAATATTATTAAACCAGGAAAATAATTAGCCGCTAATAATATAAACATGTGACAATAGCGCAAATGGTAAACCTTTAACGACAGAAATCAGCTGTCAAACGCAAGGAATTATCACGCATTTATGTACATGGTGCTAAAATAATTTTGAAGTTGTGAAGAACGGTGTCTCACAACTAGTTCTGGGTATTTTTTTGTTTCGCGCTGATCTTTGCGCAACCGTATAAAAATTGGAACATGCAGGCGAAAATAAGCGAACAAGAGCACGTTACTTTCTATGTAGTGGCCTTCTATTATATTGTTATTCGGAACTTGTCATCACCTATACATCCAAAGTGCTAAATCAAAATAGCAATTCCTGAATGAACGGAACTGTAAATTATGCGTTCGCACTGCCACATAGTTCCAGTGAAACGCATGATTCGAGAATATCTGAAGAGCCTTGTCTGATAGCTCGCCTTTCATTGGGAGACATCAGCCAGTGATTCAGTATATATTCATTCGCGAGGAGCGCGCTATTTGCATTTTGTAGCCGACTTAAACTGCAAGTGATTTCTTGCGCGCAATGGTTCTTGTAGGAGGATTTTTTATTCCGTCGCTAAGAAGAATAAATCAAATTGCAGATTTGCTTTAGATCTCTAACAGTAAGGACAAATAATTGAACGTCACAACGACAAATATAACAAGGTTTTCCTTTAATCAATCTATACTTTGCTTGGATTTGAAGATAAATTATCTAATTAATTTCGGATATGAAAACAAAAATGGGTATAGCGTATTTTATTGTGGGTTGCTGGATTTTAAACCAAGTCAGTGCGTATGAAACAGGAAGTTGTAAACCTACATCATCCGATATTCTCGGTCCGTATTACTACCCCAACGTCCCTCGTCGGCGGCAGATCTGCGAGCGCGACCGAGCATTCCACCAGCAACGCCACCTGTTGGTGGAGGGTAGAATGATGGACGAAACATGCCGGCCGTTGAGCGGAGCCCGCATCGAGGTCTGGCAGGCGGACGTGGACGGCCACTATTTATTCAAAGACATGTGCAGGGGACATTTCTACACTCAAATCAGGGGTAACTACGCATTCCTGACACTGCGACCGGGAAAATACTCCACCGACCCAACGGGGCGTTTGTTCCGGCCGGCGCACATTCATTTCCGTGTGGTCGCACCGGAACACGACATCTTGGTGACGCAGATGTACTTCGACGGCGACTCAAGTCTGGGGGTAAACGACTCATGCTCAACGTGCTCTTCGAACCATCCGGAACTGGTTGTGTCCACGCACGAAATGTGCGCAGACGACAGTGGCAAGTACTGCATCGACATCGCGCACTTTGACATTGTTCTCAAACGCGGCAATGGCGTCGACGTTGTACAAGACGTGGATGACTCACTTCCGGAACTGATAAACGTGGCTGAAGAAGGAAAGTGAACGTACGCACGTGTTTGTGTGAATTCGTATTTAACTGTGATTTGAGCGTTAAACTTAATATGAGGATATTTCAATTAAGCAGCGCTCATGTAGCAATGCAACAAACATAGGGCCATTCATTTAAAAACAATTTCAGAAATTATTTGCATTGTTTATTGTTTTAAAAACGTTTTTATCAATACTATTACATATTAGTTTACCGCATATATTGTAGTTTTTTGTTTCTTTATTTTTAATAACACTTATTAAGCTGCCTTCATGTTGATATGATGTTATGTGTATGAAGTCCTTTAGTTTGAATTTTCTATCTTAGTATGCGACGTATGGTTTATTTAGTATCGCGGATATTGAAATTATTTATGCAGACGTGTATATTAATATGTACAGGCTAGTTTTATTTGAAACGACAAGGCTGTTTTAAAATAAGCAAAGCAGTCGCTTTGAGTTTGGAATGTACGTCTTGTTCTTTCAACATATTGTTTTTTGTTTTCGACAAAGCAGCATTAACTGATACTAAAAAAAAAATTAAAAACGGAAGAATAACACGGTAATTGTAACAACCTTTTGGTAAGGTCTTTAAAGTACCGTTGTATCAGAAAATGTATTTTAGAAAATTTCTTGTCGGATTTTAATTACTTCATTCAATTGATAATGAAATCGTTCCGATGAGCACCTAAATATATTAACACAATTATAGTAAGTATTCAAGTTTTTGGCTTGTATGTATTATTGCGAAGAATATTTTACTTGCATGGACTAAATCGAACACATGTTATCATGTTCTTCTTGAGAAAACTGAAGTCATGTTTGACTGTTAGTTAAAATGGTTTGATATAGTCATAATTTAAATGCTTGAATTTTTAAGTCTTGGTAATTTAAAATATTGAATTTTCTTTTGATTTGCATATGTAAGTTTGATAAATATAGTTTTATCATTATCGTACCATAAAGTAAATATAATAATGATTCAATATTCGTGTATTTAAATATATTTCTCATAACAACGATTTAATAGAATTAACTAGTTGTACGTGAATATATTTTTTTCAAAACAAATAAAGAACCCAACTTAATATGTTAACGTACTTTTCTTCTTTCTACCTTTAGAAACATCCTTATTTCACACACACATTTGTATTTAAATAGATGTTATTGAGATTTGTGTAACCATATAAAGCTTATCAACAGTTCAAGTTTAAAATACTTATATTTTCCAATGTTCGTCAAATTTGCCGCACCTAAAAATCCTAATTTAAAATAATGATTTTTGTATTGCTCCCGAAGGGTCCATTTTGTTCCCCACCCAATATTTTAAGGTGTTTTTTATTTTGCTAAATCGACACATTTAACGACAGATTTTTTTTCCTTGTGCATTTAATGATGATGCAAAAAGACAGTATGAAGCTGTCTGGTCCTGTCTTTAACCAGAATATCATTTTGGTTGTTCTGAAACAGCATGTTAAAAATATTTTGAAGCGTTATTTCGCTCAACGGCAGCTGATTCTGACGCAAAATAGGTTCAAAAAATGTGTAAAAAGGCCAAGTAAATTAGCTGTACGGGGCAAATAGCAAGTACATGAAGTGCGCAAAAATGACAAAACAATACATAACATTAAAAGTACTGTGAGTTTATTAAATAGGCTCTAAATTATAACTGCTGTAGATAATGGATAACATTGTTGAAGAAAGGCCTAAAATAAAAGGCCTATACTAATTAAAGCTGAGAGAATGACAGAAGTGGTTAATGAAATATTCCCTATTTTATAAAACATGCATGACAACACAAATTAACATTAACATAATTCGATAGTTTTCTCAACAATCATTAAAAAAAAGGCAAGGAAAAACTCAATCAGATTGTACTAAGAGGAAACTACTAGTATTGGCAAAACAGAAAACTGTGAAAACTTTTGCAAAAATATTCAATAACTATAGTCAACATATTTTTATTCCCCACTTTTTGCTCGCCTCTTATAAATCGAAAATGGAATACTTATATTTTTATTTTTATTGTGCTCGATCGCTCCAATTTATGGGAGCCTATTTTTTCGAACCAACGTCAATATAATGTGCCTTAAAGAAAAATTTACCATAAATTCATCAATATTTGACGATAAATACGGGAAACAGACAGTTGATGATTACTAAAGGTTGTGATCCAATAACAGATGATGCCAATATGCTGACATTACGGATTTCTTACAGCCAATAATGCCTTTAACAAATTAGACAAACACACAGGGTTAGTTTTTGCTACGTGTTTCTTATGATAACCTATGCATGCATTGGCGACATGTTAATGTTGATATGGTATCTACAAACCAGCGTGTGCACAGCTTTTCAGACCAAATAAACTTGAAAAATAAAGACACAAACGCTTTGCATAACATTAAATTGCAAACGCTAGTAAACCTCATTGATGAAATATATTAAATATTTTAATGTATAATCTCCGTTTTAGTTTCGATATGCCTAGATAATGTGGGTAAATCGCTAACATTTATGAAAAACAAAAACTGAGTGAAAACTAAACCTTGATGACCACATTTTGTCTGGTTTAAATACGTAGCCTACAATATATATATATAGCTTTATTGTCGGACTAACTGACAACCTCGGCTATCTTCGGTCCTTATTGCATCAAACATGCTCTGAGAACGAACTTGATTTATCGTAGATGATCCAACAACCCACGTGGCCTTGTAGTAGAAGCTCGGATTCTGGACGATAATTGTCGACCTTTCAGGTCGGCGCGAGTCGAGGTCTGGCAAATCGTTCCATCTTGGATAAAATACATTAAAGCCGTTTGACCATTGGGTTGTACGACATCATTTTACATAATTTTACTTTGAATGTTTTGGTGTGTTTCTTTATATGCATTTGAAGTCATGGGTTTATTCTATTTAACTCAATTATATCGCGGTCAACGTTTAAAGAGTAGTTTCATATGCCTATCATAAAATGTTATGTTCATAATTCAAATACACAAAATGAAGTGTGGTAAGAATGCAATTGATGTAATTTAAAGGTACACATATAATTCTATGTTTTTGGAATTGCTTACTATTTCAAATTTTAAATATGCATTTAACTGTGTTTCACATAAGTTTCTGAACCATTGAAATGTTTTACTGGTTCATTTTAAAAGCCAGAGTATGGGACCTAAATCTAGTCACTTACTACGAAAATGTAATGTATACCTTTGAAATAATTACTGCGCCATTACCCAATAATGTTTGTTATTTCGCAAAGAAAAATATTTAACCCGATATTAGTCGTTCTGGATAATTCGCTCTAAACTGCATCTCAATGGCAAGATAATGAACGGATAAATTCGAATTAAGACGACTATAAGGCGATAAAAAAACCTCTACGATTGTTGTAATCAGGGAAATCTCTTTAAGAATTCACGGAAACGTCACACACCTGTCTTAACGCAGTATGAGATAGTCATTTGACAATATATTTTATGGTATGTTGTGGATATAAACAATTGTTTTACAACCAAATCTACCATGTCTTACACGTGTCTTCAGAACGGACTTACTTTTACTCAGAATCAGCGTACAAAGCTGAGGAACACGTTTTATTGTATGATATTGGTGTATTAAAAACAGATGTAATACCAACATAATATTGGGCATACTATTCGATTGTAAATAGTTTATTGACATACATTTCTCGAAAATTTGATTAAGACTTACGTGACAAATTAAATTAAATTCACTGCAAAATATGTGGTCATCAAACAGTGACAAGCAAAGGTGAGAATATAGTTTGTCTTATATAATAAAACGGTAATTAAAGATTCAGTGTTCGTAAATTTAAAAGTTAAATAAATAGTGTCTCAATGAATCGTCATGTTTGCACATGCTAGATGGCCGTCTCAAGTATCATTTGGTCAGATAATAAAGAAGAACAGGGCTAGGAAGTGATGATGACAATGGGAAAAAACAACACAAATAAACGAAAATTAGTCAATATTTTTGATACTACAAAACTGTATTCTGTTGTCAAAATATTTACTGTTTTAAATAGTATAGACTACTTGTATTTTATTTCAATACATGTTATCATAAGAAAATCAAAATGGCGATGCATATTGATCCACTTCCATGTTTGTTTTGAATGGAACGCTTGTGCGAGGTCGCTGATCAGATATGTGAATGACGCCAAATTAATTACAAGACGTACTCAATGGTACTTGTTGTTAAAATTCAAAACACGTGATAAAAACAGATAATTGTATTATCATACATTAACAAAATCACAACAATAAAAGAAAACATATTTTTTAAAATTATATTCCCTTAAATTACCATTGAATTAAGTAGATTTTAGGCATACGGATTGTAATTTTAAGAATTGTCTGCAGTATTTGTTTATAATCATGAAAGAAAGTCACATGACATTCAATTTCCGTAATGAGGCCAAACCTATATAAATGTGTTTTATAAACTCTATTACTGTTGTGTTTTTATCATTTTTTTACACATATTATCAGCATGCTCATTAGAAAAACAGACTATGTTCTTCATTTACCATATTTATCATTATATCTTTGACCACATATTTGATAATATATAAACTAAACAAAGGGGTTCTTCTGTAGATTATTATAACACATAAATACATCCAAGCCAAGAAAAATAGAACCAAGTTAAATTTAAAAAAAATGCGTATTGTTTTCAATAAACAACCTACCCTGTTCCAAAATAAAGTACATGTATAAATTATAAGGTTATTAACAAAAAATGAGAAAGTGTTAGGTGTAAGTTAATCAAAGTGGGTATGGGTTTACTTAAGGCGTTACAAGTAAACCAGAGATGAGGGTTCTAATTATATCAAATAGGTACCGGTTGACAAGAGAACGGGTTAACGAGGGAACGTTAAGATTGAAATAGAAACAGATGTATTCAAGGCAGTAAAAAGGATTTAATGTCTGTTGTTCGACCATCCAAGTTTTACATAGTAAACAGTAGAAAACAATAGCAGGTCTGTAAAACATGCAAGTGCAAAGCAACACAGACAAACAGTAAGCAGGTAATGTATCTATAAGGACTTACTAGTAATAAGGAGTATGTATAATCTTTTATAAAAAAAAGGCATATTTAGTATACAAAATTTGAAATCTAAGAAAGGCATGACACCCGTAGGTAAAGATATATAAACAGCTCTGAATCAAATCGCTGGTCAATCTTGGTTTCATAATTTCTTATACAGACTCAGTGGTGGTTCGAATGACAATTGTTTATTATGAAACAGATTCAAGCAACAGGAACTGTTTGACTGCATATACCTAACGTTGATAAAGTGGGTACAGTGTGATGATTTCACAATGAAAGCACTGGTCAGACCTTATTAACAGCTTCCCCGTTAGATATGTCAGAATGGGTGATACATTTATATGTACCCATTATTATATCAGTGAAGAATAATTCTAAGCTTACACATCCATTTCATATAATTGTTTGTTATTTGCTTATATTTCATTTCTTCGTCATTAAAGATTTGAATCAGTATGTTTTAAACAATATGTGGATATAACAATTCTAATGTAATGATCCCGTTGCAATTTTATTAATTTAATTCCCATTGACAAGTTGCTATTGAATAAAACGAATATTCTGTCAGTCATGTTTTATTCGATCATATAAAATCGTTATATGCATTCCATATTTATTTTTACGCAACACTGATAATACACTGAAAAATGCAACACTTATTTTTAAAAGTGCATTTTTAAAATAGCATTTGTCATTAACAATTTCGAAGTATTAAGGCGGGAACCAGTCCAGCGCAAATTCTAGACGATCGATAACTCTGTAATCACAACGAAACACTTCGGTAATCTCCGTTACTCCACGGTTAGCATTATATGAATACGAGTACGGTTTTCCGAATATTTGGATGCAGATTGATAAGGATCATGTGTACGCAAGTTTATTTCGCGGCTCGAATTCATTTTTGCTATGGAAGTCTTTTACAGCGCCCAGAATTATTTATGATTACAAACTTTAAAAAAAAAACAAAACAAAAAAAACAGTAATGACACCATGACAAGAAGGGGTGTCGTGTGTATCACCCTTCTCCATAAACCAAAGGTCAAGGTCACACTAAGAGGTCAGAAGACAACTTTGGCCATACCACAGCGTGTATTTTATATCAGTGGAGATTGAGAAAAAATGGAATATGTGGCATCCGTGCCCTATGGACACATGTATTGTATACTATAAAAAAAAAAAAAAGCATTCAAGTTATGTTAAACATTTTGATTTAATGCTAGAGGGGTATCTTTAATAATAATAATCTTACTGGCAACTAGTCCTTACTTCGCAAAAATTCACTCTCTGATTGAAGGACATTTTCAACTTCCGCTTAAACATTCGACTGATTCAGCGCACACATATAAAGCAACATTGGTTTGTTTGACGGCAATTACTTTCTACGGTCCTTCGAAGAAGAGGCTTATATGTGTTCACGAGTATTCATACTGACCCCTTGGTTTGACTGCAATATTGCTGAACATCGAGACAAACTATTACCGTAGACAATGGATATATCCGACAATTATATTAAAAAACGGTAACTAACTGGCAAATGTATACCCAACAGAGTAAACACTTGAACGCGTTTCAAGATGGATCAGTAGTTATGGCAATATGACATCGATTTAAAATACCCATAAATGTCCGAACAGTTATAATATATTCAATTACGAGTTTTAAGCAAATATTTTGTTTAGACCTCTAAATTACATTTGAAAGTGGTCTTAGTAACTTGGCGGCGGTGCCCGGGATGCAATTAATTATTGTTTAGCCATATTGGTTTAAATCGCATTACAGAGCAAATGAAACTCAATACCTCTGCATCCCGTCAGCCCTGAAAGTGTACTTGATTGCATTAGTAAAGTAATAATAATTAATAAATATTCGAAAACTAATAAAAACATATTAAACACAAAATTGGTTTACATCGCAATCTAGGGCAAATGAAACTCAATATATTTGCAACCCGTCAACCTTGAAATTGTGCTTGATTGCATTAGTAAAGTAATAATAATTAATACATATTCGAAAACTATTAAAAACATATAAAACACAAAATTGGTTTAAATCGCATTATAGGGCAAATAAAACTCAATACATCTGCAACCATTCAACCTTGAAAGTGTGATTGATTGCATTAGTTTGGATGAAGCTATTATTATACGTCCGTCTGTAAACGAGTGTATAAAACTCAATGTATGCAATATTTCTACTTAACACTTTAACTTTCTTTGGTCATATTCTAGACTACCTTGTAAGATTGTTTATTTTATTTTTGATTTCATTACGAAACCGATTGTCAATGATCGTTTCTATAGTTGATCATCGATATACAGCCAGTTGATTCCATCTTTATAGTATGCCATGCAGAAACTGTTAATGATTTTTTTATGAAGTCTAAATAATGCAAGACAAGAACTGTTCGCAAGAACTATTTAATGTGATATCTTAACAAAAGTTGGTATCAAATCTCAAATAATCGTGAAGTTTGTGTAATAATTAAAGCATCTCGTAATAATGTATAGCTGTTCGATCATCTATAAGAGTCTGGTTGGTAAGGTCAGTGGATTGTACTGTCTTTTAAGCAATCATTGTCACACGGCATAGTAATCTTCGACTCAATATTTGGGTACAGTTATGCCGTCCTGAATAATTTGCTCTTTACTGATAGGTCAATCCAATGTAAGTTGAGCGGTTAGGCAAAAATCCCCCATATCCTGTCTTCATTCAAATTAAGCACAAGACACAGAACAGAACAAACAAAACAGAACATAGATTTATTACGACTTGCAAATAGTTCATCGACAGTCTTCACCAGATTATGGATATAGCAAAAGGTCATTAAGGACTTCAAAGCCTGTTGCATCGCAACAGACACCTGGGAGACTCTTGAGTATCGCGCCCCTGGCGTCAGTCCATACTGACATAGGCAACACGAAAGAGAAGCCTGAGAGAAGCGCGTGCCACCCTTACCCCGACTACAAGCACCCTTGTGGGCGCAATGTGTAACAAGGACTGTCACTCACGCATCGGCCTTCTTAGCCACAGCAGGCGTTGTCCCCAAAATTGTGACTAACTCAAGAGCGCATTAGTATAGTCTCCCGAGGCTCCGTTAACAACAACATTTTGGAAAGGTAGTGATCGGACTTTAATAAACATGTTAGTGATTAAAAACAATCCCATATTAACATATTATTTTTGTAAAAGGGGTTTAAATTCTTTTTATACATGTTTCCATAAGGCTTTAGAGTTTATATACTGATGGCTGCGAGAAATACTAAGACTTCAAGTATTTTTCCCTATATCGGTATAACAATGACACAAAACGGTACTCGTCTTCATTTCAGTGTGATGCAACAGGTAAATATATATTTCTACCCTATCAAATTATTACCTAACCTAACCGTTGGTTTCTTAATAGTTGTACATCTATTCAAAGTGTACAGAAGAAAAATCTTAGACTTTTTAGTATTAAATGTAAATATGTTTTATATGTAAATCATATTATAAATTCGTTGCACATTATTGAAACTGCATTGCTAAGTATCTTCAACAAAACGTGTGAGCAACCCTGTTCAAGGATGGCACAAGTTCAGTTGAGGCATCTTTTACTCTGCATTGACATTCATAGAGAAGTTTATTTTTTGTTCTCTTCTATTTGTATCTCCCTGTCCAATTTCAACTATAAACATTAAAAAATCACTATCTTTAATATTAAAGCATTACTTTATTTTTGAATGTATGTGAGGACATAATGGGTATATCTACCCAAGTTATAATTGCTTTTGAAATTTTCAACTGACAAACATTAACCTTTTCTGTTTTATTTTCTTAACAATGTTCTGCATTTTGACATCCGCAGGTACTATCCTACTGGACAAGTATGTTACTCCCAATTTCCATTTAAGAAATGGATATGAAATGTGAATGATACAAAATAATTACCGGTATTGGTTTACTAGAAATTCTGTTGTGACAAATTTATATTTTGCATGTTTTAGTATCATTTCAGATAATAAAAAGAAACGCGTATAGATAATACCTACTTCTATTGTCCAGTATCTGAATTATCAACTGGTAATTGTGTGTGTGTTCGCATTGCATCATTTGAAGAGAATACACAACATTACAAAATGTCATATGATATGAGGAATTAGGTTTAAGAACGATTTGGGGTGCCACTGAGCATAAACATCTTATTTGTTCAATGCCATTTTTTTCTGATAATTTCTACATATCTTTTTTCATCATCCTAAGCATAGCATCAATGTTTCATAACATTATATTTCAACTGCAAATAATAAATTCATTATGCTGCATCCAAAATATTCAGAATAACAATATAAAACTACCAAACCAGTATTCATTCAACCTTCAAAATATTACCCAATTTAAATGTCATTAAAATGTATATACATAATAATATGTTTTTTTCACACGTAGCACAATTGAAACCTGTCAATATTGGCACTTGACCGTTTGATGGGTTACATTAAAAAAAGAAACAACATAATTAAATACAATTTTGGTAAACTTGAATTTAAGAACCATTTAAATAGAGAAAAAGGTTAAATTACATGTTGGAAAAACTTCTGGCATCAATATTTAAGCCATTTCAGCTATACAAGATTGTAAAAGAACCCTATTGAAAACTAAATATGCCGAGTAATTGAACCATTTTGTAGCAAAAAATCACCCAACAAGCATCATTGAAACTGGCTTTCATGTCGTTTGGTACACTGAAATAATGTGATCATTAAGCTTGATATCAGTTAATATTAATATAAATAGGTGTCGTTCTGGAGTACATTAAATCGATATAAAATTCAATAACAATTATAATAATAATATTAGCTTCGTTAGCAACTTCAATGATCGCTTTGAACGCAAATGCCAAATACGCACACTAATTATATCCATCAACAAGCAGTACAAATGCCTTATTTGGTTAAGCCATCTAATCTCATGGCCATCTTCGTCTCACACATTCTTTTGATTTTTCATAATGGTTCATTTGTTTTGCAAATGAGGTCTACTGAATATAACACCATCCAAAGCATCGTTTCGCCGGTAACGAAACGTCAGTAACGGATTTTTTTTATATTTATGAACGTATCAGTACTAAGTAAAGGTCACACAAGCTAAGTAAGCCAAAAACCTGCTGTTAAATGATCATTCTTTGAATACGTATTGTGTAATTGTGTGAAAAACGATCTATGGTTACAGTGAAAGTATTTTCGCCTCTGATCAAAATATATTTTTGGTCCATGGTTGTAAGTATACCTTTTATAGACTGGTGTGCATTTGTATGATAGAGTTACTTGCAGGACTTAAATTAACAAATTTAATGGTGGTCCGCTTCTGTTACTAGATTTTAAATATATAACATGTTTATTCTGTAGACAACCAAACTGTTTCACCGATCTCAATGGCTAGTCACGTGCTGTACGATGTTGCCTTAGCTTGGTCACTAAATGAAGCAAGAACAACACATTTTCATGAACCATTTAACTTGATACGATATTGATGGTAAGTATTAAAGAAGCAAATGATAATCCGCTAAATGTGTACAATTACGTAACTATGGATACGCGAACAGCGTATAGCTGTTTGACATTTCAATATCTGTCTTGAAAGGTCAATTTACAATTATTGTATTTTTAACAAACACATTCCGTATAGACTTTCTTTTGTAAACATTATCGCATCATTAAATTATATTGTCAGTTAATATCCGAGATTATGTACGATTTGTAAATAAAACAAAAACTATGAAGCCAATAAACATCGTTGGATAAAATGATTTTTACTGCAACTTTGTATCAAAATAATGAAAATGTAATGGCTGATTAATCTCATTGAGGACACGCTTATTCTTAAGAAAGTCTTGATAAAAGTAATATGTCAGGGACATTTAAAAATGTCTTGGGAGATCAATTCTCCAATAGTTTTAGGTAATGGATTTGATTAAAGAATTGTCTCACCAGCGACTCATCAACATCGTACAAAATGTTTGGCCTTGCTCACAATACAAGACACATTAGAAGAAAAACATCTTTTGAAGATTATATAATACACGTACTATACATACAATATTATTGTATAGATTTAAAGATGTACATTCATGTATGTTGTAACTACAATGCCAACATGTAGGGAGTATATATACATTTTGGTTTGGTATAAAACGATTATCCTTAAGTGTATTATTGTAACCTTTTCTGATAAACGATGTTCTTTCATCAGTTGTCTTTTGTTCTCATAAATGCTCAGCAAATACGACACTGAATTCGATAAAAATGTAACGGAAACTACTTTTTTTGTGTTTACGTATCCACAGCATTTCCATTTGTTTAAAAGTTTCGTCGTTTACAGTTCTTAACGTCAAGAAGAAAAATGCACAAATCATGTCTTGTCTTTTTATATGCATCTGCATTGATAATCGTGAGGTTTACACTTAAAGGGACTTGTTCACAGATTTTGGCATGTTTTGAAGTTTGTCATATAATGCTTTAAACTGATAAATTTAAAAATCGGAACTAAATAGCTCCAATATAAAACAAGAAGAAAAAGTAAAGAAAAAAAGTTATCCACACCGGGACTCGAACCACTGACCCTTGGAGTAAAAGTCTAGAAATCCTTAACTGTCAAAAAAAAAAATAACTATAACAACAGAACTCTCCAAATTATTCAAGCGTTTCGCGTTTTTGTAACGCTTTATAATTTTCGGGCTTTTAAATCGACAAATGATGAATATGATGGATATTTTAGAGCATGGTTAATGTTCAGTATTACCGTTTCCTCGCAAATATCATAATTACAACGAACATTTGCAGATCTGAAACTTTTTTTCTTCAATTGTGTCAATATACCAAAACGTGAACAAGTCCCTTTAAGGAATGAAGCATTATGTTAAATGTTTACGAAGTCATTCTGGCACCAGTTATCAGGAACTGGCAAACATTTGCTGTTCACAAATGCGTTATCTCACGCATGCTTTTCTTTTTAATGCAAATGGATGTGTGTTTTTCAATTATATTTTGATGTCACATTCTATCAGTACAGCGAGTGCGTGTAGTCATCGATTTTGGTATCTATTTATAAGTATTACATTAGTTTTCATGAAATCATATCCCCGTATTAATAAATAACGGATTTTGTATCGCTGATCTTACGTTTGAATATGGTATCTTCGAAACGTAATATTATGTTTAAATGTTAAAATTATCGATTTTGAGCCTCGTCTTTTCAGAACATGAAGTATGCCACTCATGTTTCAATAATATAAATGCACGGGTAAATACTCCGGTCCTTTATTAGACATGATGAGTTTGCATGTTTTCACAAAGTGTAAGACATACTACAGCACAACGAGAATCCCTGTTTGAACGTCAGTATCACATGGGAATTGTTATTAGATAAGTTAATTAAATAAACAATTAAAGTAGCTTTACTTTACTTTCACTGTTGGTATAAACGAACGATCTATTTCTTGCCTGTCTTGTCATGATTTGAATGGCCTAATATGCAATTTTTGCAATTGTTAACATATTATTAAATAAAATATCATTAAAACCAGTGCAATTTGAATTGAACTGGTGTCTAATGTCAAGTTTCTTCATTGAAACTCTACATTCCTTCCGAAATTAAAAATAATAACAGCAACAATGATAAACGTGATTGATTTTGTAGAAAAATTGGATATATAGTTACTTATAAACATAATTACATATCATTGCCCAGTTTATATTTTGGCAATTGTTGAGTATGTAAGTGTTGTAAGTAAGTTACTGATAATGACAGTATGCGAATATAGAACACATATTGTAATGTTCGTTTGCCATTTTGGTCTTGGGACAATGCATTAGTCAAAATGTGGAACTTATCTTACGCCTGATAAATGTTATGAGGCAATTTGTCGAATGTGTATATCACCCCAAGTAAACGAATACAGAAATGGCAGGGTGTGTGTATGATCGTTTGTTAAATACTGTTCAAACGACGCCATGTATGCCCTGTCTCTCTCGTATGATGCGTGAAGACTTTTACATATTCATGCATCATAACAATGAAATTGTGCTTCAATTTGTCTTGAAGTTTATAAGTGTATACATTAAACATCGATACCGCTATTAATTGTTACTAATCTATAAAATAATAATACCATAAGCCAAGCAGGCGTAGAATTTAATTGTTTAATACTGTACGCTGCCATACTGTCAAGTGGTTCTTGTTCCATGCATACATCCAGTTGTTATAGCGTTACAATAGCCATATGAAAACGACTGATTGTTTTTTTTTTAAGATCAACCTTAGTAACGATAATTGATTACAATTATTTACATCGTACAGGCAAAGTCCGCAAGTCGGTTAAGCACAGAGAAAATTGGGACCAATAGTATGGAAGTGCGCAGGAACGTTGACTGTCTGTTTATCAGAAACGGTAACGATAATACACAAAATGATAGTCGTTTTATATCATAGCACAATGTATATTTACTCCGTTACTTTTGGCATTGCGCTTACAACATCAAACAATCATATTTTAAGTATAGTACGTGTATAACAGATAACAAAATCTTTAAAAGATGTTGTTTGTCTAATGTGTCTTGTAGTGTGAGCAAGGCAACACGATGCTGAAAACAATTCTTTAATCCAAACCATTACCTAAAAATATTGGCAAATTGATCTCCCATGACATTTTCATTCGCCGTGATGTATTACTTCTATCAAGGCTTTCTTAAGAATAAGCGTTTCTTCAATCAGATTAATTCTGCCATTAAATTTTCATAAGCTTGATACAAAGTTGCAGTAAAGATCATATTATCCAACGATGTGTATTGGCGTCATGGATTTTCTAGTCAAACATCGTAGATAATCTTGGATAACTGACAAAATCATTTAATGGTGCTATAAAGTTTTCAATAGAAAGTCTTAACGGAATGTGTTTGTTAAAAGTAGAATAATTGTTTCTTGACCTTTCAAGACAGATAAAGAAATGTCAAACAGCTATACTCTGTTCTCGTTTCTATATTTCCATAGAAACGTAATTGTACACATCAAGCGGATTTTCATTTGCTTCTGTAATACTTACCATCAATATCGTATGAAATATAATTGGTCATGAAAATATGTGGTCCTTGGTTCATTAAGTGCTAAGGCAGCATTGTACAGATCGTGACTATCCATAGTAATCGGTAAAATAGTTTAGTTATCTACAGAATAAACATATAATATATAAAGATTATAATGACGGAAACTGACCACCATTAAATGTATTAATGAAAGTCCTGCAAGTAAGCCTAGCATACAAATACACAGCAATCTATAGAAGGTTTACTTACAACAATCGAACACATACATTGTTTTATCAGAAACGATTATACTTATAATACTTGTGCAGTGACCATTGGTCATTGTTATACCAAACAGAACAGAACAGAAAGTTTAGTAATATAACTTGAGCAAGTCCAGTTCATCGTTATACCATTATACATTGTATACCACGCATTATTATTATACATGTGCATTGCCGTCGCCAGCAGAGTTTTTGGCTTAGTAAGATTGTGTGGTCTTTACTTTCTTTGTAATAATAAGTTCATAATTGAAAGATTCCGTTGCCGACATGTTCGTTACCAAATGTGTGCCCTTTATTCTTCAGTGGGAAGGACTGGTTCTCAAATGACCCATAAACTTATTTACAGCCAATAAAATATTGACATAACATACAATATCATTTATATGTAATATCATTATTTACGAAGAGAAAATGAAACGATGCTTAAGGTGTTGTTATATTGAATTGGGCTCATTTGCAAAACGTATGAACCATTAAAAAACATAAAAGGAATGTGTGAGACACAGATGGTTTATAAATCTGACTTCACATTTCCATGAGCTTAGATGGCTGTACCAAATAAGTCATTTGTACTTCGCATTGATGGAAATAATTAATATGCGTATTTGGCATTTACGTTCAAAGCGATCATACAAGTTGCTTACGAAGCTAATAGTATTATAAGCATTGTTTGACTGAATGTAATATCGACTTAATGTACTCCAGAACTATACCCATTTATATTAATATTAACTGATATCAAGCTTAATGATCAAAACATGTCAGTGTAACAAACGACATGAAATGATGCTTGTTGGGTGATTTTTGCTACAAAATAGTTCAATTACTCGGCATAATTAGTTTTCAAAAGGGTTCTTTTACATTCTTGTATAGCTGAACTGGTTTTATTAGTGATGCCAGACGTTTTCCAAAATGATATTTTACTATTTTCTCAATTAAAGTGGTTCTTAAATGCACGTTTACCAACATTGTATTTAATGATGTTCATTTTTTTTTCTTTTTTTTTTAAATTCAACACGTCAATTTCAAGTTCCAATATTGACAGGTTTCAATTGTGTTTCCTGTGAAAAGAGTTATATTATGTATATTCATTTTTCAGGATGATTTCTAAGACATATGGTGATATTGTGAATGTTGAATGGATATTGTAATTCTGAATATTTTGGATGCATGACTTTAATGTCTTTTATTTACAGTTGAAATATAGTGTTATGTACACTGTAAGATTGATACTATGGACAAGATAATCAAATAAAAGATAGGTAGACATTTAAAAAACATAATTAGAAAATTGGCATTGAACAAGTAAGATGTATATGCTCAGTGGCACCCCATTCGTTCTTAAACATAATTCCTTATATCATGTCAATTGGTGAATGTTGTTACGAAACTTTGTAATGTTGTGTCTTCTCTTCAAATGATGCCGTCTTAACACAAAATAAAACCAGTTTTTAATTCAGATACTGGACAATACTAGTAGTTATTATCTATACGTGTTTCATAGTTGTTCATCTGTTTATTATTTTAAATAATACTAAAACATGAAAAATAAATATGTATTGTTCACAACTGACCTTCGAGAAAACCAATAATTATTTTATATCATTATTCATTTCATATTCATTTCATTTATCTTAAATGGAGATTGAGAGTAACATACTAGTCCAGTAGGTTAGCACCCACGGATGTCAAAATACAGAACAGTGTTAAGTACAAAAAACAGAAATGGTTACATGTTTGTCCGTTGAGAACATAAAAAGCAATTATAATTTGGGAAAATAGGTCCATTATGTCCTCACATACATTCAAAAATACATCTGGTTTAAGATTATAGATAGTGATAATGTAATGTTAATAGTTGTTTTATCACGCTTAGAGATAGATATAGAATAACAAAATCAGTAACAAATATAAACAAAACTCCTAAAGGAATATGGGTTTGCGCACGTGTTTGAAAATTACAACTCTTTCAACAACAACACATTTCTCTCTTAATTTCAATGCAGAGTAAATGCCTTAGCGGTACTTATGCCATCCTTGGACAGGCTTGCTCTCAACTTTTGTTGAAGATACGTGAAAATCGAGTATGATTATGTGCACAGAATTTAGAATTTCCTACTTAAAAGTCTAAGCTTTTACTTCTGTACACTAAGAATGTGTGTACAACCCTTTTTAAACCAACGGTTAGGTTAATTCATAATTTGATAGGGAAGAAATATATTTATTTCTTTATTTGTTGCAACACACGTGAGTGAAGACGAGTACCTCTTTTTATTTGTCATTGTTATAACGAAATCGTGAAAAATACCCGAAGTTAATATATCTCGCAGCCATCAGTATATAAATTCTTAAGCTTATGGGAACATGTAAAAAAGAATTTAAACCCCCTTAACAAAAATATTATGTTAATCTGGGATTGTTTTGAATCACTATTATTTTTTTAAGTTAAACCAATATGTAAAATATTTATGATTGAACGATCACTACTTTTCCAAATGACCTTTTGATAAAAACATAATCTGATGAAGATTGACGATGATTATTTGCAAGTCGTAATTAATATATGTTATGTTGTGTTAGCTCTGTTCATTGTATTGTGGTATATGCGAATGAAGAAAGGATAAGGGGGTTTGTTGCCTAATCGCTTGTCAGAAAATAAAAGGTCACTCTACGTTAACGAAAATTTGCTAACGAATTATTGAGATATCAACAATCTAATTAATGTTCTGTCACTGGGATAAACGTTGATTGGATTGACATAACAAAGCAGCGAAGAGCAAATTATCCAGGACGAAATAACTGTACCCAAATACTGAGTCGAAGATTACTATGTCGTGTGACAATGATTTCTAAAAAGACAGTAGAATCAACTGACCTTACCAACCAGACCATTATAGATGATCGAGCAGCTATACATTATTACGAGATGCTTTCTTTTTCTTTCTGATTCCACAAACTTAACGACTTTTATTTGAGATTTGATACAAACTATTATATAGATGTCAAATTAAACGGTTCTTGCAACATGGCTTAGCTTACCTTATTTAGACTTGTACTAGCCATAAACAGTTTATGCACGACAGTCCAAAAAAAATGAAATCAATTGGCTGTATATCGAAGATCAACTTTATAAACGATAATTGACAATCGGTTTTGTAATTAAAATATAACCAAAAAAATATTGCAAGGCAGTCTAGCATATAACCAAAGAAAGTAAACGTGTTGGGCAGAAATATTTCATACAATTATTTTTATACACTCGTTTAAAAGACGGTGCATATAAATGGAAAGCCTCCGTCGGGAGGATGTCGTACATACGTTTTTTTTTTCTCAGGAAAACGTTGGCCAGGTAAACGATGTTCAATATTTTAATAAATTAACATCGGATCATCCTAAAATTTGGTGATACAATGTGTGGGCATAGCATCAGTTCGATTACCAGCCAGATCACACGAATCACTTCAGAATAAGGAACTTATAAACCGTGTCCTCTCTTTAACTCAAACGTATGCCTATAGGCATAATATATCGACACGGTTCGATAATAAGTCAGATCGCCTAATGCAGTTGTGTGTTATGGTCCTTGCATTACCACAATTTGCATAAAAATGATGTTGTTTTCTTTCTTATAAGTGGTTTCCGTTCAAAACCTTTGCATTGACCAATCTTGAAGAAACATAAGACATAGTGAGCTGGAATAAAAACCTAGCTAGGCATTGAATATCGGGCTCGTTAGGTCAAGATCAATGTCACTAAAATATAAAAAGTGGTTTCTTCTAAAAACTTGAAGTTTGAATGGAGGCAGTGCATTCATATTTTGGGTGTAAATAACTTGAATGGAAACCTAGCTGAGGATTGCATTTTATGCCGGTCGGGTCAAGGTTAAGGTCATTGTTACTCAATAACTTTAGTTTGCAAAATTGTGTTATATACAAATCGTGTGCGTATGTAGCTTACCTCCATACATAGTTTGTGATTGCATTTGAGGGCAGTCAGGATGTGGTCAAGAAAACTAAATATAGAAAAAATGTTTCCGTTCAATGACTTGAGTTTAGATTGAGGTACTGCACTAACAATTTGTGAGCAGGTTGTTTCCATTTAGACCTATCTTTGGAACGCATATGTCGGACAAGGGTCAGAACCACTGTTGCTCAAAAAGAAACAAAATGGTGGTGGTCAATAATTTGATTTTGTTTGGAGGTATTGTGCTAAAATCTTGTGTAAAGGTATCATACAAACATACCCAGCATTGGATTGCTTTTGGAGAAATTCGGGTCTAGGTCACTGTTTCTTTAAATAGAACAATAGTTTGTTTTTTAAGTAACTTAAGTTTAATGGAAGAATTATGTTGATATTATGTGCCGTGGTTGCTAACAACTTGCATACCTAGCATGGAATTTCATTTTCGGGCCATTCGGATCAATATAATGGGCACTCTTAATTAAAATTGAAAAAATGTTTCTGCTCACAAACTTATGCATGGATGACGATATAACGCTGACATTGTGTGTGTATGTAACTAACCATCAGACCTAACTTGAGATTTATACAATTATATTAATTAAACTAAATTATGTTATACGTTGAAAACCTGGTTTTATGTCATTACCATGTTCCTTGTTGTCTTCATTATTTTGAGTGCCAGTCATTTCTACAACAAAATAAAACATCACTCACATTTCACCCTGACCTTTTCTAAACTGACGTTTTTTTTGCGACAAGTTTGCACTCTTATTGTCCATTAATAAATGTTCACTATAATGTAAAACATGTTATTGTAGATTTTATTTAATAACCTATTATGACAATTGCAATGTTGCTCTTGTTTGTCTTTAAATCTGAAATTAACGAAAACCTATCTTACCACAATAATAAAAGGTGTATAAAAAAATAACTGCATACACAAATAAACCAATGGACAAATTTATCGGTTGTCAACAAATATTTCCCATCTATGAATAAACACCATTTATTTAAAGTAACATTAATACTTAAAAATCAACGGAATTTTCGGAAAGTATTTTGTAAAATAAAGTTACCAAATAAAAAATCAATGTTCCTAATAGCAAAAGCCAAAATTTCAAAACAAGATGTTTTCTGGTAACATGGATGTTTGTAGATATAAAATGCACGTTTTTAATTTTTCGTGTACACAATGAATTCCATTTTATTGTCCCGCGCTGATATCTATCCATACGACACATAAACACTAAAAATGGTACCAAGTTAGTGTCCATGTGTCGTATGAATAGACAGCAGTGCGGGGTTATTAAATGGTATTAATTGCGAACACGAAAAATTAAAAACGAGCATTTTATATTTACAAACATCCATGTTACCAGAAAACATCTTGTTTTGAAATTTTGGCATTTGCAATAAGGAACATTGATTTTTAATTGGGTAACTTTTTTTTTACGAAATACTTTCCGAAATTTCCGTTGATTTTTGAGTATTAATGTTACTTGAATGAAAATCGACAAGGTGTATATAAAAAAAGACATTAGCCGTTGAAATTGAAGGAAAAATAAAAAGGGGATTGACAAGTTTGAAAGTTTGATCCTATTTATTATGTTTAACAAAACTATTGATGTGTTGGCTGACCTATCCGCATGTACTCGACACAATCACTGAGTAGGTGCGTAGCTGTTGATACACTAGTATATCGAGACAAGAGTAAATAATAAACAAATTGTGTGAATGCGAGTGCTCTGTTTAGTGAGTTTAACATGTCGCTGACACAATAACCAACCAACTCATCGCTACGAGCCCCCATACATCTGCATCCAGACAAGCTTCAAATTATTGGATCTCACGTTTAACAGGTTGATAGTAGTAATGGATCCATATTAATCTGCATCTATATATGTTTATACAGTTGTATTGCATTGTAGAAGTAATGCGTCAGTAGCAATTTAATGTGATTATGGTTTGAACTGCATAAATAAATGTGGTCCATTATTCACCTCACCGGCTATGCAATCTTTACAAGTTCTTATACGGTTTAAATGTGATGTAAAACTAATGAACCCCAATTAAACTGCTACCAGAAAATTTCCACGGGCAGCTTCTACGGTTAAGTTCAGGTTTTAAATGCAATGTACCCCTATTAATATGCGCCTAGTGAGTATTCACATGTGCTTGTAAGGTTTTCATTGTATTGTAGACGTAATGGACTCTAATTAATATGCGTCGTAATAACCTTTAGAGGATACTTATACGGGCTTTCTTGCACTAAATAAATAATGAACACATATTCATCTGCGTCCATACATCTTTGCAGATTCTTAAATGAACTTATGTTCCGCTTATAATTTGCTTCCTGACAACAATAAATGGGTTTATA
Source organism: Dreissena rostriformis (assembly GCA_007657795.1). NCBI lineage: Eukaryota > Metazoa > Mollusca > Bivalvia > Myida > Dreissenidae > Dreissena > Dreissena rostriformis. The sequence continues at coordinate 168,278 of VMBQ01001482.1, forward strand.
AGGTTTTACAAGCAATATAAAAGTAATAAGCGCCCAGTAATCTCCCTACAGGCAACTCACGGGTGCTTGGTAATTGCATTATAGAAGTATTAAGCCTATATTTATCCGCCTCCAGTCAACCTTCGCAGGTTCTGGTACGGTTGTTGTTTGTTATTCAAGTAATGAACCATTATCAATCTGCGCCCACACAACATTTCTACTGTCTATTTTCCTAGTCGCATTTGTTCTTTTTCAAGTGTGATTTTACTAGACATTTGAAGGCAGGAACATATAAGAACAAAAAGAATGTTATCTTGTTTAATTTATATCTTCTTTCAAAGAACAACAACAACAACACCAAAAACAGCAACAATAACAACAACAATAAAAATAATAATAATAATAATACTAATAATAATAATAATAATAATAATAATAATAATAATAATAATAATCATAATAATAATAATAATAATAATATAGTTAATAATAATAAGTATAATAATAATAATAACAATACTTATACTCTTATACTAGAACTAGTAGTAAAAACTCGTGAACATATTAAAGCTTCTTCTTTCAAATACCTAGAAAGTCATAGCCGTTAAAATACTCATATTGTGTTATATTTGTGCGCTGAATCAGTCGAATGTCTAAGTGGAAGTTGCTGCTATGAACATCACCTAATAGCACATAGTTAATAAATGTGTATTAAAGACTATCTATCTATCTATATATGTGTTCTACTGTTTCACCATGTATAACCTTTGTGCTCGAAGAATATACATTTAATCTTTTCTAATGCCTCAATATTTTGGTTTCCAGTCCAATCTCTAAGTTCCCTCGTTAACTCGAACTCTGCTCAACCGATACCCATTTCAATTAACCAGAACCCTCGTATCTGGTTGACTTGTATCCCATTAATTAACCCTCATTCACTTGGTTTTACTCCTACCTATTTTACCCTTTTCGGTTTTTGTTTTATAACACGATGGTTAAAATTAAATGTTGAAACATGGTAAGTTGTTTATTGAAAACAAGACATTTTTTTAACTTCACTTGTTTCTATTATTCTTGGTTATATTTATTTGTTATAATAATATACATACAAATCCTTTCATTGTGTATGTTTATTATGAAATGTTTGGTAAATGAGAAATAATAGTAAATTAAACATAGAGTATATATGGCTAATGAAAGTGCTGAGGATGTGCCTTAAACAAACAAGTTTTGAAAACATTACTTCAGTGATAGTGTTTGTATAACACATTGTTGTAGGGTTGGCCTTATTACGAAAATTGCAGGTCATGTGACTCTCATTCATGATTATAGAAAAAATGCTGCAGACAATTTTTTTTTTAATTACCATATGTATGTCTACAATTTACTTAGTTCAATCGTAATTTAGGTGAACATAATATTTCTGAAGATTTATAAATAAATGATAATAAATTAATCTGTTTAAATCCCATGTTTTGAAGTTTGGCAGAACATTTAAATGTGTCGTCACTTAAAGATCTGATCCGTGATCACGCGAGGGCGTTGCATTCAAAACAAACATGGCCGTTGTCTATACAATCGAAACACTATTCAAGATTTTGACAACAAAATACAGTTTTGTAATCTCAAATACATTTTATATTTATCGTTTATTTGTGGGAATGGGTTCCATTGTCATCATCACTTCATAGCCCTGTTCTTCTTTATTATCTGACCAAAAGATTATTGAGTCGGTCATCTAACATATACAAACATGGCAATTCATGTAAGACAATATTTATTTTACGTTTTACATTTACAAACACCGAATCCTTAATTACCGTTTTATTATATAACACGAATAATATTCACTCCTTTGCGCTTGCCTTTTTGATGACACATGTATTGTACTGAAGTAAAGTTAATTTATCACTTATGCCAAAATTACTTTTTCTAGAAATTAATGTCAATACACTATTAACAATCGAATAATATGCATATTAATATGCTGGTATTTAACCTGTATGCAGTACACCAATATCTGAAAAATTATACGTGTTCTTCCACAAAGTGTGTTTCTGAGTAAAAGTAATTCCGTTCTGAAGACACGTGTAAGACATCGTAGATTCGGTTGTAAAACAATGGTCTAGATCCACAACATACCCTAAAATATATTGTCAAGTTGCTATCTCGTTATGCGTTAAGACATTTTGGTGAGGTTTCCGTGAATTCTAATAGAGATTCCCCTGATTATAACAATCGTAGAGATTTGTTATCGACTAAGATGCTTCTTAATTCGAATTTATCCGTTCATTATCTTGACACAAAGAAGCAGTAAAGAGCAAATTATCCAGAAAAAAACTAATACCCTGGTTAAATGTTTCGGAAAGCAAACAGTATTGGGTAATGGGGCAATCATTATTTTAAAGGAATATAACACATTGTTCGACAGCCGCACATTACTTAAAGGTCAAATGGTATTTCAAGACCGATATACCGGTAGCTGTCAAACGCTGTAAATTACGACTTTTGCACCGACTTCTAGTAACAAATTAGATTCAGCTGCCAAAGATCGGCTTTTAAAATGAAGAATTGCAACATTTGGGTGATTTAGAAACGTAGGTGAAACAAATTGTCATGCATAATTTGTTGAAACAGTAAGCAATATTAATAGAATAAGTATATTTGTACCGTGGAAATACCTCAGTTGCATTCATCCTTAATAACATGTTTTGCATCGAAATATTATAATAAGTTATATGAAACTACTATTGAAACGTTGACCCAGCGATAGTCTTGAGTAAAAACATAAATCCATAACTTTAAATGCATATAAAAACATGTTAGTAGATGTACATCAAATATACACAGGAAAAGTATGAAAAATTATGTCATACAACCCAATGGTCAAACTGCTTTAATGTAATTTATTCAAAAAAGAAAGGCTTGCCAGATCTTGACTCCCGCCGCCCTCGACAGTTCTCGTCCAGAATCCGGCCTTCTACAACAACGCTACGAGGGTCGTTGGAACCTCGTCATTATTCATATTGATAGATCTTTGGTATAAACAGCCTATTTAATAAACACACATTAGTTTTTATGTTCTATATTATTTTTTACCTTGCCATTTTTTGCACGTCATGCGCTTATTATTTGCCCCGTACATATACTTTAATTGGCCATTTTACACATTTATTTAACATTTTATTATTTACTAAAACAAATCAACAGCCGGTCACTGCTGAACTCACTGGCGCAACAAACTAAGGTTAACGTTAGTATAAAACTAGAGACCAATCACATATACTCATAAGGCCATAAAAGAAGAAGGTTTACACAATATTTACAATTTTCACAATTTTGCATATATAAAAAATAAATCAGATAAAACATTGGCTATTCATAAAATGAATTAAAAGAGAATTATTCTGTGTATCAATGTACTTAACATGACAATCAATATACACGTTAAAAGCTATATTGCCACCACCAATCTTACCCAATGTCATACAAATGTGTTGCCGTATATTATCCAACATTGTGAATTGTGACATTATTGGACAAACAGTTAACCAACTAGAAAGAACATTTAACCATCATGGAATACCATGATAAGATGATAAGTGGTGATAATATATATTTCTTACCTATTATAAACTTACAATCAGTCATCAGAATGTATACAATTGCTCTTTATCAGATTAAAGGGAAGTAACTCTTCAAACCCTATCGTTAAAATATCTACTTTTTAAGCCCTGGAGAGTCACCTTTCCTTCACATTCAAATGCGCTAAGAAGCAAGTTTAGTGCATTATTGTAGTCCCAGCATATACAATGTACTGTAAATGTCTTTTAAGATTCATAAAATTGCTCCATTGCATATGACCATTATACAAAAGCCTTATAAAGGGACTTTGATATACATACATATCAACATATTGTCCGTACAATCAAACCAACTAACCATTGCTAATCATTGTACAAACAGAGCTGGAAAATTTGAAAATGAAGTGATGCCTGATAAAAAGAGAATATTTGCCTAAATAAGAATACTTGACATTGTAATGGTACTAAAGGCAACACTGGACAATTTAAGAATTTGATATAGAAGAAGAAATTGTAAAGACACAAGTAAGCTATTGATACATCATAGTTTTCCAGTTTATATTGGTAGGAAATGAATAGCAACAGTTAAATATACAACCTTAAAACCAACTATTCATATCTACAACCATGATGAATACAATTACTCAAAGATTACAATACACAGGTGAATAAAATACCAGTTTACCAGGTTGTTAAAAATCCTCTATCTAGTTATTTACATAGATAAAATGAGCGTAATGTAAAAATTTCAAAACGGGATTTTGCAGTTATTTTTATAAAAAGTGGGTCGGAGAACACCAAAACAATCTTCTCTAACAATGACATATTTTCAAAGTTTGGATTAACTATACAGGCCCTCTGGGTAAGAACATTTGTAATATGGCTGTACACAGAACACTGAAACAGAACATGAGACTCATCTTCAATCGAGTCACAGAATGAACATTTGCGATCATTGACATCTAAATTTTCATAACGCCCGGTTTCGATCCTAAGTGGTGCTACACCACACCTGAATTTACTAAAAGCTGCAAGATGATTTAAAGGCAGGATCATTTTTCAATATGTTTCAGAACCATATACGTTTTTAAAGGGGCTGTAAACCACGAATGACGAAAAAAGAAAAGTTCCAAAATACCGTATTTTTTGCAATTATTAGTTTATATTGATTAAAATATCACGACTGGTATATAACATTACTTGAAAAAAGTTGTTGTTTTTATTTTTACTTTATTTTTTACTTTATTTTTTTTTGTATTTATTTATTTATTTTTACTGGGTATGTCTACCAGGTAACTACCAGTTAACTAAAGGTTAAAGGTTAAAGGTGCGGTTTATAGTCTGCTTCTATATACATATTCAGCCGACTTCACAATCAACCCCCCGATCACTGGGATCTAAGTCGTCCGTTTACATATGGCGCACCAGGCAGCCACGGCACATTGGCGTATTTCCCTCACAACTATAAATAACGCAAGTAGATTGATCATCATCGTCACGTGGTTAATTGAGGAATGCAAATTGTGCATGCGTAGTGAATTGTATATATTTTATATATAAAATTATCAATCTACTTGCGTTATGTATAGTGTGTATATCGTTATGTCAGCTTTTTTCGCGATGTACTTTCGATTTCACATCGCGAACTACCGAATATACTGAAAATATGATTTTTTTTTCAAGTAATGTAATATACCAGTCATGATCTTTTAATCAATATAAACTAATGAATGAAAAAAAGTACGATATTTTAGAACTTTTTTATCTTCATTCGTGGTTTACAGTCCCTTTAAACAAACAATATTTCCTTAGTTTATTACGTCCATTACCTCGACCACTTCGCTCACGATTAATAGTTGCATGCCAGTCTACTACATACTGTTCAAAAATCTTGTCTCTTACAATTACAGGTAGTGCATAGTGAACATGAATTCACCAATTACTACAGGTATACTATAGACAACAACAAAAATGCAATATAATCGCTAAACTTTGAAATAAAGTTTGCAATTTACATTTTTAAATAATTAAATTGAAAACAAAAGTTTAAGTTTTGTGTTTGTTAACTTGTTAGTCGCATATTCACCGCATAAATATACTACGGGAGTGCACATGATATGTGTCCTCACATGCCTTATTATGAGTGTTATTCTTCACCATCGAAATATATCGTTTTTTAATATTTGATTTACACGCAGTTTTCTTTCCACAAATTCAAATCACACTTTCATATCCGCGTCATGCGAAAATGGGTTTTATGCGGTTCGGCCAGCGTATCTTAAGCCCAACCTGTGCATTTGCGCAGTCTGGTCAGAGGCGATGCTGTTCGCTATAAAATCAGCCAATGTGTTATGGTCTCATTATGTATCTCCTGACCAGACTGAGAGATGCGCAGGCTAAGAGGGCTATACATATGATGGGCGCATATGGAATAAGACTCATCGCATGACGAGGGTCATTAAAAATCTCATTGCGAATTGTAAATGACACATCCTAGCACAATGCTTTTCGATACAAAATTGAATTTAAAATAGCGAACTTGTAAATAAGGGCATCCTATCCAGGCGTTTAGTAACGATTTCCAGACGTGCTGACCGAGTACGGCAAACATTTTTGGTTGGATAATTAAACGATTTTCCTCTTATCGTGACACTATACTATTTGTTTGTGTTCTCATCTTGAAAGCAAAACTGTGTTTATCGATAGTTAATTATATATTCCCCGGACGATTAAGTGAACGAGTACTGACCGTGAACTTTTGCGAGTTGGATTTTAACGCGTTATTTAAACTGGGCCACAATTTGTGTCGTTTGAACATACAGGGAGTAGTCCGGAATTCCTTACACTTATAAGTGATACATCCTTTGCGCTGAGCAAAGGCACAGTGCTGTAGCCAAAGTTCATTTGTTTCATCTCGAACCAGACTATGAAATATTCGAATATATTTATGCGTGTCTGCTGGCGTTATGTAAAAGTCATTTAAGGTGAAAAGCTGGGTAAAATAGCTACGCCGAAAAAGCGCATTAGTGCTCTATACCCATGTTTAGGTCAGAATTGTTGACACCGTGTGAACTACTAGGGTAACAAGTAATGCATAAACAACAAAGTACGAGTCAACAGGGCTGTCTTAATGACTACCTAATTCGTGAGTAAAAAGTATTGCTCGCAGATTTATTTTCATCAATTATGTAATTGTATATTAAGAATATGTATATATGGTGTCAAAAATCAAAAGATTTGTACAGGAATTTTCACAATGAAATTATGTTCTTAGTAAGATAGGTATTCGATATTCCAACAATATTCATTTAATATGATGATGATTGCAAATTGTCTTTATATTCAGTTTTTATTACCATTTTCAGCATACTTTATATGCTTTCTGAACGTCAAAAAAGGGCCATGTTGTTATTATTTTGTCTAAGTTATCTCTTTAAAGTAAATATGATGATAAAAAGTGCACACGAATCTCGATCCGTGCGTTAAGAGTAAGACACACTCTTTATAAATTAGAATGACTTGAGTTGATTTAAAACTTGCGATTAATTTTGAAAAAATAGTTGTGTCTTTAATTATTCAATAGCGAACAACTCCAGTGCCTTCAGCGCTTTGATTTACTTTTTGCGATGATTTTTTTTTTTTTTAATACGTGCAATGGTTTGAAGTCTGTCTAATAGGAGAAACAACGTCCATAATAGAAACACGATACTCCAGTTTTGATATCAATATAAGGAACCACCAACATTTTATTATGATCCGGTTGACATTTACCTACCCTAAAAACGGTGAATCAACAACAGTTCCAGACAACAAAGCTTCGTGACTGTTGTTTCGATATGCAATGTTGATGCTCTTTGGCCATGTTAACTAAAGGGGTAGCGATAAATAAAACTTTTGTCGAGGATTTAAATGTTATGAAAACTAAATGATCGTTGTCAATAAAGAATATTTTAGAACAATAAATGTCCTGCCAATTAATGTGTGAAATTTCAATTGTATCTGTCATCTTAACATTCATCGAATCTTTTGTTTGTGTAACATTGGGATGTTTAGTCGTCCTTATCGATGAACTTTGTTTAAAGTTAAAAATGTTTATGTAACAATTAAACCTCTTTATAAATGTCACCATATGTTTATATTTATTGATTTAAGGTTCTTTTAGCAGGCACATGGGGCTGTCTACACCCCAGTGTACGGTCAAATACATTTTTTGATAAAACAAAAACGGACTGTATGCTCTTCACGCGAAAAGGTTCAACATAATTGGGCATATCAATACTTTGTATATCAATATTTTCCATGAAAATTTGATCGACTTATGCCCAGACCATGGTGTTGATCCGGATCACCGAGTGGATGAAAGCGTTGTCTTTATATTGAAAGCATTCAGGTCATTCATTGTAAACGTGTGTTAATTAATGAGATGGTTAAGAGAAGGTCTTTTGCCTACGAACATGCGGAACCAGCAAGCATTTGATAATTATTATGTATTATTATTCTTGAAGCCAACTTGTAGCGACGCATTCATTTTTTTTTAATTCGGAATTTATACTTATTTTTCCCACTGCATTAGTAACAAACAGCATTGATCTATTATGTTTTCTTTCTTTTAAGAGTGGCACAAAGTTTCACAATAGTTTCCGACTAAAATGGTTTAACTATTTTTCATAGTTGTTTATTCTTAATGTATTGCTGATCTGAATTAAACTGATCATTTGCGGTAAATTTTGTTGCCTTAAAGGCTCGACATTTCAATGGATAGTTTCATTAAAAAAAGAGCCTGACAAAGTAAACAATGAAAAAAGGGAACAAATAATTGATAACGCCGATTTGACATTTTAAACCAAACATCAGCATGAGCTGTGGTAAAATTACTCGCATTTCGCGACACAGCTGTTCTTTTAATTTAATGTTAACTAATGTTTACAAATTCCTCTCCGTTGCGATAGTGTGACTTTCTCTTAGATTTCCAATAATGCATGAGAGCCTTGTTGTGGGAAAACGGGGCTACATGCATGTGCGTAAATTGTCGTCCCAGAAAAGCCTATGCAGTCCACACAGGCTTATCAAGGACCACTCTTTCCGCCTACACTGGATTTATTCCATAAAAGCGAAAAAAGTCGTCCATGATAAGTCTGTGCAGACTGCACCGGCTAATCTGGGACGCCACTTTAGGCATTTGCATTAAGCCCAGTTTTCCCAGAGCGAGGCGCATTTATAATTGAACACTGTGTACAATGTCAAAAGANGTAGGAAAACACATTTGAATGTCAAAGATAATTGCATTTCACATCATCACTTGTGTGGTATACATGCGAATGAGTCCCTCTAAACCAATCGATAAGAGTTCAAGTTTCAAACAACATACTATCAGCTTTCACACCGCTCGATGCATTTAATCTTTTATTATAATGTCACGGCAGTTGATAAAGGTCGGCTTTATGGCACCTAATAGAGCGGATGTTTTGATAATGTCACGTGCGCTGTATGCGTTTTGTCACAAAAAGGTACCGATTGGGTGTCTGTTCCCCACAGTCTCCTGGAAATTTTTAACAATCATGTCGAGGCAAGTTGAACTTATTTTGACTCATTTCATATTTCTTATCAGTTATAATCATCACACACAGTGCTGGCTGGTCGCAAGCAGATATCAAATTACTCTGCTCCCCAGTGTTTTATTGCCAAGCAATTAACTATGGATTTCTACCTTCATGATAAGGTGTTTGGTGAAAATGCTGCCTTACCCTTGTCCTAAAACTGACTGTGGCTAGCGAAGCCGATCTTTAAACTGTAATCGAAAGAGCAACAGAGGATAAAATGGCCTTCGATGTGAGGGGACGAGAACTACACTTCCGGGACAGTGACGAACTGAAAATGTTACGGAAATGGTGCGAAGGCCAGGGAATCAAATTTATTTGAGGTATGTTAAGATTTATATTCTCTTTTTTATTTTGGTATATTATAGGTTTGTATCAATTCTACGCATTATGACGTTACGCACCGAACTTGCGTAACTTTGCGTTGCGTTGAAATGACGTTAGATCAACTATTATTTAATAAAAAAGACGTTTCCAACCATGCACATATGTTGACATAATTTAAAGACAGTACATCTTGGTGTACTTAAAATTTCGATTTTCATGTATATGTTGTTAGAATTACCGTGTACATACATCAGTTAATACCACACTATCACGGTATCTTAATATTCGTAGTGCGAAGTTCTAGGTATTCATATGAAGACGCGTCGTTTAGGTTCATTATATAGCATTCATTGACGAATTTAAATTCACGCAATTGTATTCCAATATAAATTTAACATTTATAAAAGCATCAAACTTATTGATTCATAATAAGGACATATAGATATGCTTTGTGTGGTAATTACTAATGTTTATAGCAATCCATTGAAAATTGCAAAGTAAATGCTTATATAGATTTCGAAATGAGATAAGTGTGACTTTTCTTCGGACATGCATAAACAATCATTTTGATTGTACTTTTTAAGCAATTTGTAAACTGAAAACAGTTCTATGTAGCTGTTAAAAACTTATTTCGAGGTAAAATTAGTTCAAATAAATGAGAAGAAAATATGAAAAAATGCGAACTACTATTCTGTTTTTGCACAAAATAACATTGAAATATAACACTTGTGACAACAATTCGGACACGGCACATCTTATCTAAAAACACTAAAATCAATAGATGTATGAATTTTAAATAGCAAAGTCTATGACATCTTTTTAGGCAAAACAAAATGCTGTTCATCCCACCCTCATTAATGCCCATAAGGGTCCCATATAGGTCCCATATTACTGCGCTATCAGGGAAAAGATATAAACTTTTATTTATTTGATTAAAAACTCATTTCTTAAAAAGTATGAATGACTAACTTGATCTAAACTGCTAATATTTTACCCAAAAATAGAGAATCAATGCATAAGCAAATAATATGCAGCCCAAATGGGTCCCATACGGACCCCATGTGGGAGTCATTTGGGACCTATATGGGCTTGCCCATATGGGAATGCCCCTAAGGGTCCCAAAAGGCCATATTACTGCCTATCAGGAAAAAGATATTAACTTTTATTTATTTGATTAAAAAATCATTTCTTAAAACGTTTGAATGACAAACTTGATCTAATCTGCTAATATTTTACCCCAAAATAGAAAATCAATGCATAAGCAAATAATATGCAGCCCATAAGGGTCCCATACGGGTCACATTTGGGCCTCCCAACAAAGGACAAAATCAGCTACCGGGCGCATTTTTTTTTAATTCTGTTTTTGATATGGCTTTTTGTTTAATAATATATTCAATATGACTAATATGAAGTTATTTTCAAGAGATAAGTTTAATTTCAATTATCGCGCACAAAAATAAAGTATTTAAATAAAATGCGCATGCGCAGATAGATGTTAATTCCGCCACGACAAAACGTTCACAACACAAACACTCGAAACGGTAATTTATATTATACACGTAATTATAGATTTCTTTTGAAATCAGATAGCTGATCACGCATTATTTATTAATCTGTTACTTCAATGAATGCTTGTGTGTTTAATAATTTGAATTGCAAATTATAAGATATCTTTATTTGCTTTGTCTTGTATTTTCGCGACGTTAGTCGTAACGTTCGTTTGTCACCATAGATCAACCTCTTAGTTAAACTGCTTAATTCAACTTGTTTCTGGCTAAAATTCAATACATACTATTTATAGTAGACAGGCGCATGTCTGAAAAAATGGAACACTTGTCATGCCTATGCATGAGAATCTTACTTATCTCAATTATCATATCAAAACAATTATAAATTAGATCTATTCTTCTTCTTCTACATGTATAATAATGGCTATGTTCATTACTGATACATGTACATTATGGCCATGCGTGGGGGGTTAAATAGAAATAGGTTACCCGAGTTACTCAATCCACTCAGGAAAATCCTATCAATAGTGATAAAAAAAAGGTGCAAAACCTAACACCTTAAGCCCGTAAGACTTAAATATGTACATATACTAATGTGCATGTGATGAGAATATTAGTAGAGTTAAAAACAG
>VMBQ01001483.1:0-42177 GCA_007657795.1 Dreissena rostriformis
ACTACTACTACTACTACTACTACTTCTACTACTTCTTCTAGATCTTCTACCAGCACTTCTACATGTACTTCTAATATTTGCAATAAAAGTAAATAAGGTATCCTTTAAATAACAAAAAAGCAACTTACTAGTTGTTTTCTGGGTGTCAAAACATATTGGCACAATGCATCATAGACTGTAGCAGTTACCATCAACGCGACGAATACACAACATAGCACTCTGAAAATGTACGCTCAGTATACGAGTGTTAAAATAGGCACAAACACAAACCAGTTTACATATAAATATGAAAAAAAAAATGTTTTAATAAATACTTTGTTTTTATAATTGAATCGACATAAATCCCAATACACAATACACTGGATTGCATACTTTCAATTTCGACAATTTTTATGATTTTTTTTTGCAAAGATGGATGAAATTAGCTTTTAAGAGTTAACTCAGCAAAACAATTGTCAGTTTTTCAAGTATCTTAAGAACTACGCACAAACTTATGATTCGTGGAATACTTTGTTGTAACAGGGTTTGTTCGTGGATTATTATTAAGAGATCAATTGAAACTACATGTGCCTTATCAGGAGATAAACGTGTGTAACTATCCGCTGGTCATCACGACACACCCTTTCAAAATGGAGTCGCGTTCTGAGAAAACTGGGCATAACGCATGTGCGTTAATTGTCATCCCAGATTAGCATGTGCAGTCCGCACAGGCTAATCCGGGTCGACACTTTCCGCCTAAACTGGATTTTCGCTAAAAAGAGACATCATTTAAACGAAAAAATCCATATAAGCGGAAATTGTCGTCCCTGATTAGTCTGTGCGGACTGCACAGGCTAATCTGGGATGAAAATTTACGCACAAGCATTATACCCAGTTTACTCAGAACACAACACAATTAATTCTCAATCCGAAGCGCATTACACAAGTACGCAGACAAAGCCTTATGCCCTTACAGAGCCCCAATGGCGCTGGACGACCACGGCAAATGATTGTCCTGACAATCCATTCCTGGAGGCGGTATTGACTTCGTAAAGTTGAGCGGAATCATCCGAATCACTGAAACAATACAATACATACTATTTCTAGTATTCATATATTTAGATTTTACATAAAGGAAATTTTCAAAATACCTGATATTTCGATAGCAAATACTTTTCAATGATAAAGAACATTTGGATTTAATTTCAATGGTATATAACTTTATTTCCTCCAAATACATGAATACCTTAACAACTAATCAGACAAACGTTTATACTAGTTAATAAAAAGCATAATATGGATACTTAGTACAATATCTTACGCTTCGTCAGCGATCAACACAGTTTACATTGACATTATAAACAGAGTAAACTTACATTACATAATGTTGAAATATTTTTTATTATTATTTTTTATTTTTTGGATATGTTTAAATATTATTTATATGCATACAATAAAATCAAATTGATATTGTTTAGGAAAATGAATCAACTCGAGGTCAACGAAACAGAAAACAGCATAAATGTGGTTGAAACTTAAAACAAATAATATCAATTATGTATTGTTACATTTTAAACGTATCTTTTTTACAAACGAGTATTACATTTCAATACAATTATTAACATATTACTATTGTACTTACATCTCTGCGCAACAAGAGACGCGGAGTTATTGTCGCACTTATCAGGTAGACACATTCCAATGTTTACAATAATATACCCTCCAGTCATGACGGCAGCCTGTAATAAAAAGTTAATGTCAGCTGCATCAACAGAAACTTGTTTTAGCTATGATATCCAATATATGTTAAACCACCAATCTTAAAGTTACAATAATAACACGTCATCAATTCATTAATTATAATAAGCGTTCATACCAACAAAAGATCAGTGAATTTCTAGCTAAACTTCCAATTGATAAGCGTACACGTATGGTATTATATACAGATAATCAATACAATTGCTAGTACACGAAAGGTGTTGAATACATTTCCAAACAAAAATAATAATGCGTAACTCTACGACAATTTAGAAGTCACATGGAATAGAATCAACACGAATTTAACTTGAACTGATATTTGAAAGGTGATTTTTTTTTAAATATATCATCAGTATTTTAAGTAGTTGTAGAAGTAGTAGTTTAAATAGTGTCTAAAGAAAATATCAGTGTCTTCTGGTTCACACTTGAACATTTGTTGCGTGAATTAAAAATAAACGTTTGCCAAAATTTAAATAGTTCACATTATTTTCGTGCAACNAGGATCCGATAAGGATTCTTAACTACCCTCACACTATGTTAAAAACACCGCGGAAATCCGTTGGATCTAGAAGATAAATTGAAATTATGAATATTTTTGTTTATTAACAGGGAGATAATTATATTTCACAACAATGTTATGTCCTATTTCCGGGATCTATTAATAGATACTCGTTCACAGTCGATAATTTATATATAGGGAGAAAGGTGTGTTAACAACCAGATACACAAACATACAGACAGACTTACATATTCCCATTTGAGACTTCGGCGTTGTCTACTATATATACTAACGAAATATGGCCAAAGAGGGGAATCATACAGTATAACATATGAAAGATTGAGCCAAATGTCTCGTTACTTCTCAAAGCCCATTGGTCTCTGTTGACTGCGGCCTGCAGCATCAGGTTTGTGCTATTCATGCAGGCCTCCGATATGCCCGGAGCTCCTACGTCCGCACGCAGCGAGTCCAGCACGGACTTTATCACACTCGCTTGCTGCAACAAATAAATTGAGACTCGCTCTGTGAAAATAGGGTTTAATGCAAAGTGTCGCCCATATTATCCACTGCAGTCCGATCAAATCAGGGACGACACTTTCCGCCTATATCTAGATATTTGCTAAAAAGAGACTTTCTTTAAACGAACAATTTCATCAAAGCGCAAACTTTGACTGCACTTGCCAATCTTAGACGATCCTAAACGCACATTTATTAAACCCCCTTTTCGAAGAACAAGTATCAATTATATTCATTAAACCCCCTTTTCGAACACAAGGCTCAATTATATTTAAGATTAACTTTATCGATATATCTCTATATACATAAAACATGGTACACGGAATTGAAGGCCTAATCGTATTTAAAGCCACACACCTTGAAATGAAGTACATGTTAATCAAAACATATACATGCAATTTAAAAGTGTGCAAAATTGTCGTTAGATGTATAGCCTAGTAAGCAAGTAATTTATTATTTTTCAAACGGTACGTTCCGCTTTTAAAACCGGAGTAGGATTTCTCTACGTACACGTCCATTTCGACAAACGCGATTATTTAAGTTTTAAAGCACAAAAAAGGCGGATTTCTACCTTGTTACCACCAGATATATTCTAATTGGCATAGATAAAATTAAATCTATAGCCAAGTTAGCAAGTTATTTATTATTTTTCAAACGGTACCGCTTTTAAAACGGAAAGTAGGATTTCAAGACGTATACGTCCATTTCGACAAATGCGATTATTTTTAAGTTTTAAAGCGCAAAAAAGACGGATTTCTACCGTGTAACCACCAGATATATTCTAATTGGCATAGATAAAATATGTTTCTTATTTATACTTAAATTAACTATGCCAAATAAGGTGTGTGGCTTTAAGTGACCGACAAATCAGCGAAATATTAAATGACAAAGGTCTTGACTGTTAAATACGAAAATAATTATGGTAATTATAAAAGGAATAATATATATGTAAATGTTGTCATGTAATTATGTTACAAACTATATACATCTTTTGTGTTAATTATTTTAATTAACGAATACACAATCATAATAATATAGAATATTTAATTATACGTGTATTACTAATCTATAACTAACCGGACTCTGGCCGACGGATGAGAAAACACTACCTAGACCAGTCCTTGTTTTGATGTCACCAGCAACCACCTTAATATGTGCTTGACTTTTCTGTGCCCGCTGCACTTCATTAAAGAAATTTCCGCTTTGTTCATTCTGACTGAATACACAGCTCAACTCAAGCCACAGTAATAGTATCACTGACACCAGTTTCATTATTTATATTATCAAATAATGATTATTTTTCCTTAATTAATGTTCACAGTAGTAAATATTGTAAAATAAATGTTCTGTATCGTTGGATTAGTGTATTGTAATTATCTTGTACAGTGACCGTAGATATAGGTTACTTATATACCAACCAAGGAGGATAGTATCGTTGTTATCGCAGGTTTAAAGGCCCAGAACATAAATAAATCAATTACATGAAACTATGCAGACACTTTGGATACTTTGTTGTAATAAATTCAAAACACCGCATGTACAATTATACAACGAAATAAATTTGGTTACTTTTATTCTCATAGCGTTTGTACACGATATAGCTATGAAATAGATCGAAATGTATACTAAGTTGTAACATAAAAAGGAAAACATATTTTTCTTACAAACGAAGTACTTTACTGTGAATTACATGACAAGTAAATTTATGGGAAACTATTGTCCTTTTTAAAATGCACTAAAATATATACATATACAAGTGACTGGGACTTTACTTGATAAACGTACAGATATTGACTTTCCAAGGCGGTGATCCAAGTTTTAATCATTGAATGTTAAAAGTGTGCGTTCTGTTTAAAAACTAGTCGATAAAAACAAACAAAATCTATCTCAATATATGGAGCTTATTGTTTTCAATAATAATTACTGCAACACTTGGAACATATCCCCGTACATATCTTCAATGTTTTCTTATTTCTATGTTCCGAGGCTGTAAGCAGTAGATTATTATTTTTTGGTTATGTGGATGAAATATAGTTACTCTTTTTACACGTTGTTTCTTTGAGAATTGTTTCTAGATACATACTTTGATAGCTTAATATATATTATTATATATGGACCATATTTCTGTGTACACTAATAACTTACAAACCCGTTTCCTGATCGTGTTCATAGATTTCCGATTCTTTGATTTGACCGTTTAAGAGCGATGATCCCTGTTTTAACATTTTATTTTTATAGTCGGTTTTATGTGATAAAAGAAGCGGAAAAAAATAAACGGTGGTATGTCAATCCTAAAACAGTTTCTTTAGTTTGATTTCTTGCTCTATAACGTATGAAACATATTGGCGAAAAAAATAAAAAAAGTATTAGAATGAACGAAATTATACATTAAAATGAAGGCTGTTTGCACAAACAAGGATATGACTTGAGTCATGATAGTTAAAAATAGCTGACATAATTCTTTGAAAAAGAAATAGCATTTCGTTAAATCACTTATAATAAGAATTAAAATAAAAACAAAAATCCATATGAATAATAATTAATTGAAATGATTAAAGTTCAACAAACTTCTTTTTATGTTGAAGCTCATAATACATTTCAGGGTGCATGGGTTCCAAACAGATTTCAAAATAATTCGGTACTCTGTTATTGTGATTCATTTAAAACGTGACCCAGCAATGGCCCATGATTAATGAAATACATGTATAACCCAATACGAGAATATTGTATGTATCCACTTATCAGCAATGTTATCAAAAAGGGGTACCATGTGTCGAGGAATGTGTTTAAGAGTGCTTGAATTACAATTTGTAAACAACATGTACTAAAGAGCTAATTGTTTAAATGATCGATATTTATCGAGTAAATGATCGATTAATTGAATTGATTAGTTTACATTCGGGGATATTGACATGTTTTGCAATTAGTTATAAGTAGTCATGTCTTATGTTTAATCATTGCGTAACATGTTAAGTGTATTTTAACCCTGGAGAACTCTTGATCTAAAACTCTGTTAAACATGTGCTCATACCTAACCTTCCTTACAGATTGGGACAACACAAACACACGTTTTAATGGCCATGTTTACAGCAATATAATGACCGCTGCTAATCATTTTGAACTGGTCTTTTTATGATATAAACTGTGGGCATATCAATCCAATGAATCATTGATAGTGTCGCATTTGGCTCACTGATAATTGCATTCGAAGCTTTATCGCAGAGTTAACCAATTTAATGACATAAACTTTACTTTTATGTTAGGTTCCCCTTTCGTTCGATCAGTCGTGAACACCATGATTGGCCACACAAAACAATATCGATTTATTGCACTGATTTCAGGATAAGATAGTATTACCGTTCGTACTGAACCGTACGTAACCGCTGTTACATGTATGATTCATCATTGAAATGTTAAGTGATGACTGATGAGAATCGTTTCTAATTTTAACCTCAGTGCAGACTTTGATTTTTTGATAACAAGTTGTTTACATTTGGAGATACATCGGTTATACGTTTGCTTTATCGCAATTACGCAAGCTCGTATGATACAGTTTATGACACATTTTATTTAGCTAATGCATTTGTACACACGGTTTTGCTAGGTCACACAGTTGTTCAAGTAATACTAGATATTACTTATTTAGTACTGAAAATGACTGCTATTAATACATCAATGCAAATATGGTAATTGGTCTTCTATAATAAATAAATAAATAAATAAATAAATAAATAAATAAATAAATAAATGAATGAATGAATGAATGAATGAATGAATGAATGAATGAATGAATGAATGAATGAATGAATGAATGAATGAATGAATGAATAAATAAATAAATAAATTAATAATAATAATAAATAAATACATTGATAAAATAATAATAAATACAAACAAAAAAAAACATTTCAAAAGTTTAATTTCTTACATGTTTATCATACATTAAGTTTCATGATAAAGATCATGATTATGGAGCGAGTACTAGAAATACTTGAACCTTAAGCTTGGCTCGTTTTCTATTTTGATTTGAGTGTTGTTCTGTTTACAGAATGCGTAGTTATGCATAATATAACGTTTCTTAAATAATGTTGCCTTCTATACAATAAAACAAAAGCAGAGTATAGTTTTGATGTCTTATTTCATATGTCAAGAACACAAAAATATGATATACATCGGTTAGCAAAGTCAATAAATAGGGCAATGACACTACGCTACATTGTCCTATATTTGAATCATGTATGGCGTTTGATTTCGTAAGGTGCTGATAACTGTACCGTAAATACGACAAGTTCACAATTTGTCTCATGGTGATATATGCCTTGATCATCTGACGTGTTATCTATATCATACTGTACTGTAATAGTGCTGTTCGATGATTAAGAATTTAATTAATCAAAACGTTATTTCTATCTTGATTTTTTTTTCAACTATACAACACATCCAATCATAACGTAATAATCTGATATTAAACTCAATTTAAAAAATCGAGTTGTTAATAAACGGCACTTTTTACATTATCTTTTACCCATATTAAACGGATGTCATTAAACGCATGCTTAGAATACGATAACATTATTACGTTTATATCACGCAAAACAAAAGTCAACTTCAGATTGAGTGAACACGCATATCAATTACAAATGTATCTAACGTTCGTATGACCCTTTATCTGCCACTTGTTAAGTTTTATAATGATATCAACTGCCCATGTAAAACATCAATCTTAAAATGTGTACACGAGACGAGTGACCTCTGGTGACAAAAGGTTATGCATATGACCGTAAGATTGCTATTCACATGTATACCAAGTTTCATGTTTCTATATTATGAACCATTGAAAGAAGTTGCATTTTTCTCCAAACATGTAATATGTTCAGAAATTACGGGTTATGCACAACCGTTATGAGCTTGTAACATTTTGAGTTATTTCATATTAAAGTTCGGACGGACAGAAGGATGGATGAATACATATTTCCAAATTTAGTGCCAAGTTTAATAGTCATATTATATTATGTAGTGTTTGAGTAATAACAATTTTTAAAAAAGTTATTTCTAATTTAAGTATCGTTGACCTTTCCTATGACCTCTGATAAAAAAACACAAGCTATTGCATAATCCGTTATGGGCCGTTATTAATACACACGATTCGATCAAAAATCTTCTATAGGATCCCATAATCCGATTATGATGTAATTTTTTAGTTGTATATGTTTTGCGGACGAACGGATCAACAAAGGAAGAGTTTGACCGACATACATTAACAACTTTGAATAACAACCGACAAACGGACGGATGAACAGGGGAAGGTTTGACAGACAGATTAACAGACAATCTATAACTTAATGTGTAAGTTTAATGATAATATCTCACGTATTGTTTTAATAATTGGAATCGTTTTATGCTGGTTCTACCTTAAAATGGGTAATACATAATACTGCCCTTTATACGTGCCAAAAGTATGTTTCATGTATCGTTATTACTTATAACGAATAATATGATCAAGTTTTGCGGACTGACGAGCAGACAGACGGACTGACATAACGGAAGGAGGCTACACCTATAGTCCCATCCCCGTTGAAATCGGTAGAGGAATAATTATCACAAAGCATATCAGTTCGATTCAATGTTTAGCGTATTAATTTTTCACAAAAAGGTCTTATTATAACAATTCGAATTTCAAATAGGTCGTCCTGTAAAACGAAACTTTGATTAATTGTTATACTTAAATCTTTAGTAAGAAAACTAAGTATCCGCATTTCATAAAATTTCTCTTTTAAATAAATCCGTTAAAACTCTGTAAACAGCATTTACTACCTCTACGTTTGTCTTAGGAGACTGAACCGGGATGGCGATAAAAAGGTTGAATAAAGTAAATGGTACGGGTGTAAAATGCCCGGCGATATAACGTGTTTCACGATTCGCCAAACAATTATTTCTATGACGATTCTAGCTCTTACACTCACTCAAGTTGACGCTGGCATCATTATGTGCCAATAAGTACTGCTGAGCCAGTTTCTTATACGACATACCATTAATTGTTTCATATAATATGCAATGCATCACGTTTAACAAATATATATATTTAAAATAATAAATATGACAACTTGCATAACAATAATAGTTCTATTAACTTGTATTCATAATGTATATCCTATTACAATTTAGGCGCAACGAGACCTCAAGTTTAGAAACAAAACAGTATTGACTGATTGGTGTCGTCTCGATTGTCCCACATTTAAAAAAACCAATACAGGTGTGAAGAGGGGAAAGAAGGGTAAAGTTATAGGTCGGTTCACGAATCACACTTCAAACACTTAACAGTAATACAAGAACTGGACAAACATGCATGCGTTATAAACATAATTAAAGTATTATTTTGATTAACTACGATCAAAGTATAAAACGATAATTATATATTATTTGTTTGTCACATAAACACTCAATTGTTTAATAAATCAAAGTATAAAAATTAGCCGTTGATAGTATTTAAGCCGTAACAAACCTACCCAACTGCAGATCAGAAAACATGGCAAATGCACAACTTCACGTTGATTTTGTTCCTACAATACTCAACGGGGGGCACCCGACCCATCAAGAAAAGGAAGTACAGAAACATTGACCAACAACTTGTTGCCATGAAGGGGCGCCTACTTGATCAGACTATGACTGTTGTGCAGTATGCGGATGCCTGTTCATATTTTGTACATCTTTGAACTTCTTGTTTGGGTTGAAACATTTCCATGGGGTTGACTTCAAAATATCGTCTGATAACATTCATTTTAAAATATGTGGTATATTGTTTATGCTTAGGTCCACTTTACATGTTTCCAGTCATGTTTTGTCATGTTTTAATGTTGTTGCTGTTAAGCACTTCTGGTTAATATGTAAAAAAAAAATATTAGACGTATTATCTTATTAAAGGGATAAAAAATGATAATCATGTCACCTGATGCCATAGCTGTTTGGTTTCTTAAGATATTATATTATGTTTATTAAAAGTTGCCCGAAATTTCTTTAATACATTCGACGTTGCTAAAACACGTCATTGTGTTTTTATTTTAACAATTAGTTAAACACATTATTTGGCGTATTCGTATTTATAAGTGTATGGGGATAGCACCCCCACAGATAAAACGGGCATACATTTGTGTATAGATTTTCTAGTCAGTTTTAGAATCTTAATATTGATAATCTAAACTGAATTAAAATTAAAATACCCTAAAAAGACTAAAGATTGGGGCCATGTAACTTCTGAGTTAAACTTGGTTTGCAAAAAGAATCGACCTTTTGAATACATTGTACATCAAAGTCGTTTACATTCCAGCCCAAAGCTATACACGTATCAGTACTTAATTTCAAGAAAGTATTTTTTTCACCATCTTGAGGCATAAAATATTTTGAGTGTTTTCAGAACAAGCCTATAAAATGTAGAACACTATTATTCAAACAATAACATGACTATATTATAAAGCGATCAAATCAGGCATATCTGTTCGGTTATCATAAAACATATGATGAATACATCTATGTTGTAACATTAAACCCTGCTTGCACAGAGGTTACATCCAGACTACATGTACATGGGTAAAAAATGCGTTATTAAAAGAATCATTCTGAACTGTGTAATTAAATTAAATGTATTAAATCGATCTCAAATAAATTGGTTCAACTTAACTTATAATAGCTACTAATAGGTTGAGAAATTTTTATGTAAGTTAATAAATGAATGTGTAAAGGTAATAAAGTAATAACATAATAAACCGTGTCAATAACTGTGTCATGCGAGTCCGCGCAATTACTCTTAGTAGACGCGAACGTTCTAGATAACTGATTTAATACAATTTCGTAAGCTGTGAGCATTCAATATGTCCCCAAAGGTGAACACCATTTATCAAATAATCAAAGGAGGTATATAGGCTAAACGATGACAGTTGGTAAATGTGGGTGTGCTCAACATGTATCACTTCATTGATACATGATAAAACTCACTAGTGGATTCACTAGTGAACATGTTCAAATAACTACCGCATGCAATCGCATCTGAATTTGGGATGAGACCGTGGCACCTGAAGATTGCGTCTGAACAAAAGTAGAATATCACTCGTTATGGATACCGTTTCTTCTAAGACTGAACTCACAGAGAAATACCATGATAGGTTACGTGTGGCCTAAACTCACGACGGATCGTACGACAAAGGTGAAATATCATTAACGCGAAGTAGCATGGGTTTAATGTCGTTACATTTTTTACTCTAGGATAATCGTTAGAAAATTGTTATCCATTGGGCACATTGCAACAATGTATTCATCTGAATAAAAGAATTTCATGTATGTTTACACACGAATAAGCATCTTTCATGATGTTCCGATGGATATATGATTAAGTATTGAAAGAAAGACCAAACTCTGTGCAAGCATATCACAAGTTAAGCATACATAAATTATGTTATGTACTAAATTTACACGATACATATGCTTATTTATAAAATATGATTTATCGTAAAAGATGTCAATAATCCCGAAAAAAATACAATAACATCGATCAAAATATATTTGGATTATTATTTTTTTTAAACTCTGTATTACGTTTTGTTCATAAATTCAATTGCAAGCACTCTTATCTTAAATTCAATTGCAAGCACTTTTATGCCCATGACCTAAATTATGACACCACTGTTTGATAACAGAACTACTGTGTTTACTTTCACATCATATTGACCTGTACAATTTAGAACATATTTCATCAATCATGGGCAACTACTGGGTCGCTTGTTGAATGAATCACGATAACGAAATTTCTGTATCAGTCGCTGTTTAAGTTACACTCGCTGCAATGTTGTACATGTATGAGCTGACAATTAAACGAACAGTTCGTTGAAATAATATTGAACACACATTTTCATAACTCATACGGATTTTCCCACTTATTGTATTTGATATAAATTAAAATTTTAGACAAGTTAATGAGTTTTTTTCGAAACACACTGCC
Source organism: Dreissena rostriformis (assembly GCA_007657795.1). NCBI lineage: Eukaryota > Metazoa > Mollusca > Bivalvia > Myida > Dreissenidae > Dreissena > Dreissena rostriformis. The sequence goes on from VMBQ01001483.1 coordinate 11,742, forward strand.
AGCTATTCTTAAATGACGAATCAAAACATATTTATGCGTGCAAACAGCCTATTTTTTAATTTCTTGTTTTTTTAATATTATCAACTTTTAACCGTAGTTTACTCTTGTTTTAGTTGTGTCGTTGTATTTATTTGGTTAATATGTAAAACGTAGTGAAATGTAATTCTTAGTCTATGTTGATCATGTTTTGATATCGAAACACCTCACTGAATTTAACAAACACTCCAAAATGATTGCAAAGGTTGCTCTCAAAATTATCATGTTTGATTTAATGATATTACAAATATAATGAAAAAGAGAGTATACGAAACGACTTTACAAGCAAAAGTGCTTTAAATATAACGGTTGTAATTCTATTAACGACCGACAAGTAATAATCTGAACAATCAAACTGAAGTATGGTCTGTCATCCTACATCTTTAATAATCAGTCAAAAAAATATCATCATACCAAGAAATAAAGTGGATTAATTAAAATGTAATCATGTCATGGTAAATGTTTGGTAATAAATATGTTTTATGTGAAATGTTGTTGATATATAAAAAATAAAATAGGCAATTTCGACTTATTCATTATGTTTTTCTTGATAAGTTTGAGGCAGGGGACACAAATGCAAGAAACTTAAATCTGACAACAAAGAATTGTCCTTGTACAGACAATAGTTATGTGCGACTAAACATGAAATAGAATAAGTAAATTAAAACTGACCTTTGTATTTTTTTCGGCAAAGCTATCTAAGCTCACTTTTGCCCAAGTTTTTTTGCGAAAATATATGCATTAGTTACATTACACGTCAATCTAATTTGATAGATTTTCTAAATTTAGGGCATGCTAACATACTGCAATTGTTAAATGTCTACAAATAAATATAACATTCTTTGTTAGGACTACAATTTGCATAATTGTTTCAATTAAGCTGTTAAAATAAACTTATATGTGTATCTTTCTGTTGATGATCCTCATATAAATTGGAATTGTGATCGTAGTGTATTAAGAATTAGGTATCATTGACTATTCTATCAACTTCTCCCGTTGATGATGTTGAATTAAAAACAAAAGTTAATTTCCCCCAATGTGACTGATATAGCTAAAATTCCAAACGCTTAGGGAAAAACGGGGTAAGGACAAGAGTCACCTATTCCATAAAACTCGATCATATGATTTCTTATAAGTACTGAAGATACATGGATGAAACTTGAATATAAGTATACAGAAAAGTGTGAGGATAAATTAAGATCCATTTTATCCAAGGCTAAAGATCGGGTAACTTATACTAAAATAGAACAAAACTAAATATTGTAATAAGTACAAAATTAAAGTGTAAAAATATAGTATAGGGAAATGGGGTATGCACAAATAGCGATAGATTGTCTGCACGTCTGTGTGTCAATCTCTTACTTTCTTCATCCCTCTATCTCTAAAAAAGTAAATACAATATTATAATGAAAATGACATGTTGTTATGTCTGTCGGTAAATTCCTTTCTTTATTGATTCGTCCGTTTACTGTGCGTCTGACTGTAAAACTGAAATAAATGTACATATCATATAATCGGATACAGAGAGTACTGAATATTTCTGGAAGAAACGTGTATATTTATGACAATCTGGGAATTATGGAAGATCTTTCGGTTTTCATTAGAGGTCATCAAGGGTCACTATAATTATTGAAAATAGAACTTGACTTATTTGTGTAAATTCTTACAAAAATGTTCAAATCTGCTTAGCCAGCTTATCTTGCAATGCTTCTTTAAACTGACAATTTGAATATTAAATAATGTAAAGAGTTCAGATTTTTAACCACACGATCTGTTATATTTAATTAAATATAAAAGTATGACATTGTAATGGAATGTTCTGTATTTCCAAAAACATACAAGAAATGACGTTGCGATTAATAAAGTTTTAAAACATCGACCCGCACTTTAAAAGTACACATCAATACAATTCTCAAACAGACAAATTGTTAACTTGTATTTTCAGTACTGTTATCAGCTATCAGCGCAAACAAACGCCATACATTTTATCCCAAGTCAAAATATAGGACAGTGAAGTATGTGTTATTGTGAAATGTATTGAAATTGCTATCAGTTTGATAACACATATTTGTATTCTTGAAAGATTAAGGTTGTTTTCTAGGACGCACTTAATAACCAGATCTTTACTCCATGGCTATGATTTAGTATTCAATTCACATGCGAATAGTTTACGTGTACATATGCATATTTTAGTAGCCGCATTAGCTTATCTAAATTGAATTATTATTTTCGGATATTGCTTGCCTTAAGAAATAATATCTAGAAGTTTTTGCACTGCTTTTGTGCAAGCTATTTAATCCGTGCGTTCACATGCAGTTGCAAAATAAACCATGTCAAAATCTGTGTCATACGAGTCCGCGTAATAGCTATACTTAGAACTCCGCTATCGTGATTCATTCAACACTTGATCCAATAGGTGCCCAAGATAAGTGAAGTAACCTAATATGGTATAACGTGACTTAAAAACTAATATGGTAATTCGGTATGCATTGAAAAAAGGGGTATCATGCCCCAATCCACAGCAAATCTTTCAATGTATTTTTAAATCGACATTAGTTCTTATGAATGTACATGTATATATCGTGTATTACACAGTTAATTACTTCGTTTTTAAAAACGCATGTATTCATGTTTAATGTAACAACGGAATATACATACTGATCACATGTTTATGTACATGTATCTCAGAGTCAATGCAAGCTATTGTGTACCAAAATCAGTACAATTTAAAGTAACCAAACTTATATTAATTTAGTTTTTGTATGCTTTCCGGTGGTTTTAAGATCAATATCAGTATATTAAAATTGATAATTCAGTGTGTCAAACAGTGAAAATAAACATTGAAAATTTTCGATAATTTAAACTGTTAAACTGTGAAATGAAGTCTTTTTCTTGACTTTAGGACGTCATTATTTCATTAAAAATACCAAAAAAATCATTTTTTAAATAAAATAAAAGATTTTTTTGTGGGATTTGGTGGAATATCGATTTAATCATGTATTTATTAGAAATATATATTTCTATGATCACTCGTGAATTAAAATCGATATTCCACCAAATCCAACAAATATCCTCTATTTACCAATTTCTTTGTTTTGCTTTGTATTTAGCAGTAAAAGCTATATTACACAACGTTTCTGCAAAATTTCCTTTATTTGATGATTTATCGTCTGGGCCTTTAACCCTTTGATGACATAGATTCCTTGGTTGCCATGTACATAATCTATATCCTAACCGTCCCTATATAAGGCAATTGCTCGATCGAGTACACTGACTAAACGATACAGAACAGTTATCGTACAATATTTACTACTGCGAGCATTAATTTAGGAAAACTAGTTATTTATTTGATAATTTAAATCATGAAACTGGTATCAGTGATACTTTTACTGTGGCTACAGTTTAGCTGTATAGTCAGTCAGAATGAACCGAGCGGCAATTTTGTTGATGAAGTGCAGAGTGCACAGGAACATATATTTAAGAAATAGTAAACCCCACTGAGGTCCCTATGGCATAATAGTGACCAGCCAGGCAGCCACAAACCGTATATGGACCGAAGCCGTAGGTCACTATTATGCCATTGGGACTGAAGTGTAGTTTACTATTTCTTATATTATACCGAAGAGTGTCCCCTGTACCATTGTACAGTTTTGTACATACGATTGTTTATGGTTTAGAACCTAAACACATTGATTTAATCCAAGAAGTTTGTAGCCCTGCAGAACACCCGCTATGTTGTACCTGTTATACTTTAAGAAATACAGGTCATTTATTTTTTAATAATGTTGTAGTTTTCACTTTAAAAAAACAACTAGTTGACTTTTTAACCATTTCATGAACTTTTGAATACCTTGTATGCAACACATGANGCGTTTCAAATGATGTTTGGAATACCGTTTAATCCGTGAACTGTTCCAATTAAAATAAAAGGCAGCACACTAAGATCTTCAAATAAACTCAACCGGCAATACACATAATTATTACATATTGCCCACACACTTCAGTGGTCGATGCTATCGGCAAACCTCCCAGTGGCCTTCTAGATTTCAATTTGCAGTGGCTTGGTAATTACGACGAGTGTGTGGGGACAGTGGTCAGCGTGTTGGACAACTCAACCGGACTCGTATCGGAACCGTTTGCACCGCAGTACTGTAAAGCTAGCTTTGTGCTCGGTCAAAATCCTGTAAGTCGTTGATACTTTTTGCTAGTCCAAAATCAAACTTATCAAATTTGTATCAGTTTCAATATAATGATTTTGAATTTAAAAATATGGAATAAATATATATTTTATATTCCCAGTACAAAAGTCCACCAAAACATCAGACGTACATATGTTACCCTGTCGACATTGAAAATAGTTTCATGACCTTTCTTGAACTTACATTCGTATTCATTTTCTTTACAAGTAACGCTTACTTGTACGTTTACTAATTGTTAGTTTTGCTAGAAATGTACTGACCTTTTCTTCACATGAACCCTACGTATATTTAATCAATTGATGACATGTTTTGTTTAGGTACAAGATTGGTTGATACAGGTATATTGTATAACATAGCTATTACAAGGTTTCTCTCTTACTGATGCAGCTAAAGCTTCCCTTGGTTTTCATTTCATTACAGGCTGCCGTCATGACTGGAGGGTATATTACTGTAAACATTGGAATGTGTCTACCGGATAGGTGCGACAATAACTCCGCGTCTCTTGTTGCTCAGAGATGTAAGTGGAATAGTTATATGTTAATAATTGTAAACCATTGAAATTAAAGCAAAATGTTCTTAATAATTGAAAAGTATTTGCTATCAAAATACCAGGTAGTCTTTGGATTCCCTAGATTGTATAGCATATAAATTTAAGACAAATTCTTGTAATAATTAATTTTTTAAGATTTCTTTTAATTAAAAAAAAACAAACTAATATTAGAATACTAGAAATAATCTTTCTTGTTTTAGTGATTAACTTGATTCCGCTCAACATAACGCAGTCAATACCGCCTCCAGGAATGGTTTGTCAGGACAATCATTTGCCGTGGTCGTCAAGCGCCATTGCGGCTTTGTAAGTGCATAATAATGATAATTGTGTACGTACTTTTTTACCCATTTATGCCTAGTGGACTCTCCCATCCTTCTAAATTGGGTCAATTTATTTCCAAAATTAGGGATGTCTAGTATATTTTTTTCTATATTTAGAATATTTTTTACAGAAATTCCTTTAAGCAAACAGCGCAGACCCTGATGAGACGCCGCATCATGCGGCGTCTCATCTGGGTCTACGCTGTTTGCCAAGGTCTTTTTTCTAGACGCTAGGCATAACAGGGTTAAATGCGCTTCTTTTGCGATTTGCTTTTGAATCATATTCTGGTCCGTAGCTCTTATTATACTTGAACAACTGTCAATTATATATATATATTTTGTTTTGTCCAGCGCATTTTATTTCGAGATTGCATGTACAATAATGAACAATAACACAAGCATGTAATACAATCAGAAATGGACTGAATAACATATGCAATACATATAAGGTTAGCTATCTAATGCATGTAATTTTGTGTTGAAAAAAAGAACATTTATGGTGTATAGATGAAAAATTGACAAATTCCAGTGTGTATAGATCAACATGCATGTTTTAATTGAACTATCAGATGGAAAAACAGGCATAGATACAAACAATAATAGGTGCATATAATAATAAAGACATTTTTCATTGAGTAAAGACAAACAATGATGAATAAGTTGTTATAACAGATGATAAGGCATAGAGAAAAATCAATAATAGGTGTTTATAATTGTATAATTAAGTTTATGCAACAATGGCATAAAGTAGTTCCCATTCAATGTCAAACGATTCTAAATTATTTTCTGAAATTTATATTTTTTTCAAGTTATCATATTCGTACTTTATGTATTTATTGGCTCCAGCTATGCTTGGAATGCATTTATTTATCCTACATTTGTATAAGTAAAGCTTTATAAACAAGATAACATTATTTATTGCACTATCAGACTTTGTCAAATATCCAAGTAGAAATATTGGCATATTAATGAAAGAAAAATAATGACCTGGTAGCATTTCATCAATTATTGCTTTATATATCTGACATTCCCAGAATAAATGCTCTAAATTTTCTTCACTTTGTTTGCAAAAAGTACATAATGGATCATCAATTATTTTCATTTGTTCAAAAGACTTTTTGTTCCAAGTATCCTATGAATTATTCTGTATTGGAACCACTGTACCTTTACATCATTTGTTATTAAAAAGGGTAGTTCAAAAATGCAGTTCCATTCATTTTCATTAATTATTGTTTTGAGTTTTATACCCCACTTTGCTTTAACTGAAGGTTGTTCATTGTTTTTATTTAGAATTGTGTACAGTACACATTTTGACTTCCGGTTTCCGGTGTAAACATTATTAAACAAAATGTAGAAACTTTTAATAAACGTATGCAATCAGTGTGATTTGAAGTGTGAAAAGTGTGGAATAAGTGAATATAAAGGACTAACTTCAATATAAATGTACGTATAAAAATAAGTATTTTTACAAACTGCTAAGTTTTCATTGCTAAATACGCCGGGTGGGGTAAAAAAAAATCTCCAAAGGACGGTAGTTTGAGCGGTTTGAGCGGCTTTACCGTACCGTTAACCCGTCACGCTCTACGCAGCAAATCAGCTTGCTAGAGACGTCAGTGTTTAAAAAAGGCGAAAAAGGCGAAACTACAACAAAAACAACAAAAAGTAGCAATCAAATAAAGAATACAAAAAAATAAAACGAAACCAGACCCTAAAAAACAGAAAACAATGACGACATTAGTCACAAGTGCGCAAAACGTAAATCACGAAACATGTGGAATAACAATTGAACAACACCTTGACGAAATAAGCGATAAATTATCTCACGTCCTTACAAAAGAAGACTTAACATTCATAAAAGAAATCATTAAAGAAACCGTGGAACAGTTAAAGATAAATCTCCTAGGCAATGTCATTCGCCGCATAGAAATACTTGAAAGTGACACTTTTGAGCAAACACGAGAAATTGAATGTCTCAAAAAGGACTGTGCCACCAAAAGCATAATAATCGAGGATCTGAAATTACAAAATGCGGCATTAGAAAATAGGAAGGGCAGTGAGTCTTTAAACCATGATGAGTTTGAAAACAACACCGAACAGTATAGCCGACGAAACAACTTAAGAATGGCCGGTGTTCCAGATGACCAGTACCGTCAATCCTGGGTGTCGGTGACAAACCAAATAATCAACCTTGTAAATACGCAGCTGGGCATCTCCATAATGCCTAATGATATAGACATCGCCCACAGGCTAGGAAAATTCCAACCGAATTCAAATCGGCCTGTAATTGTGAGATTTGTACGGCGACAAACTAAAATTTACATTCTACAAAAAACGAAGCTATTCAAGGGATCAGACATCTTTCTGAACGAAGACCTTACCAAACTGAATGCAGAGGTGCTGGCGTCCGTGCGCCTGAATCAACCTAGCAGTGTCGAAAGGTCGTGGTCCTTTGAAGTTAACATATTTGCGAAATTCAAGGGAAATCAACAAGGTACGCAAATAAAACATTCCGAGTTTAAAACCTGGCTAGAAAAACCGTGGCCGAATAAATCCTATTCCGAGTCTGTCGCCAGTGCAATTAAAATAAAGTATCATCTTACTAGTCACACATTGTAATTACTGCGTTATCGTATGTAGCAAGGACCTATGCAAACTATTTGTGAATCGGTCATCATATGAAATGCGGTCCCATGCTGACTATCAAAAGTATCCATCCTAATTATTACTTCCAATATAAATATATATTATTTTAACTGTAATACTAAACATTGAGCGACACATAAAATGTAAATTACTTGTTATGTTTGAATAATAAAATGGTCGCTTTGTATTCAATTATGGTAAATTGTCTGGCTACGCACATCCAAGCGAGATGTTTCTATGTACGTGGTTACGTCCCCTGTTCACAAAAATACCATGGTTCATAATGTAAACAAGGCCTCCGGTATATTGTAAAATTTATAACGGTTTGTTTTTTGGTCGGTGTGAGGTTTGTTAAACTTTTTTATTACTTTTCATTTTCTCATTTGTTATGTCGGAGCCGACATTCTTATAAACTCAACATAACCGATCTCATTTGCTCTCCTGATTTCATTATGTCTAAGTAGCTGAAATAATTCGCGTTCAGAATAAATCTGAACCGAGAGTCTGCCAAAGCAAAAATCATCAAAAAACTCTATGGCGGCAATTTATGTTGACTATATGTCTTAGCAGTCAAAATTAAATAAAGTTACATCATAAAAATATAATTAAAACAAAAATAAAATTGACAGGATATATTCAACTATTTGACTATCAAACTATATTTGACACACATTCCAACATTGATACAATGTGGTCTGCGTTTGTCGCTGGAACGTCAAAGATCATAGATACTCTTGTCCCATCCAAGATGTCTACAACAAGGCACAGTCAGCCATGGGTAAACAAGAGAGTGAAAAACCTGTCCAAACGCACGCAGAGAGCATACAACAGAGCCCGCCGTACCCGAGTTTCCTCTGACATGGATGAATACAAGCGCCTACAGAAAGAACAACATTATGAATGCCGCAAAGCTAGCCATACATACGTAAGTGACATGGTTACAGAAAACCCTAAGAAGCTTTACACATATGTTAAAGGCAAGCGGATGGATGGAAGCGGGATCTACACATTGAAGGCTGATGGCGTGACCCATAATGCCCCTGTTTAAAAGGCCTCAATCCTGAACAACCAGTTCACAGGTGTCTTCACGACTGAAGAGCCATCCGACATACCGTCTCTGGGAGAAAGCATCTATCCAGACATGCCATTCTTTGTTGCTGGAGCCGAAGGGATCAAGAAACTACTTGAAAACCTGAACCCACACAAGGCCTCCGGCCCAGACAATGTCCCAACGCGCTTCCTCAAGGAGTATGCAACAGAAATTACCCCAGCACTTACAATAGTCTTTAATGCCTCATTGGAACAGGGTGAAGTTCCATCAGACTGGAAGACGGCTTACGTTTCACCTGTGTTCAAGAAAGGAGTCCGTAGTAACCCAGCCAACTACAGGTCTATTTTTTTGACTTCTGTATGCTGTAAGACCCTTGAACATGTGCTACACAGCCAAATCATGAAACACCTGGACACCCATCACATCCTTTCAGACCAGCGACATGAATTCAGGAAAAGAAGATCAACAGAGAGCCAACTAATCCTTGCACTCCAGGACCTGGCCTCGGCTCTTGACGAAGGCGAACAAGTCGATGCAATTCTTCTCTACATTAGCAAGGCGTTCGACGTCGTTCCTCATCAACGCTTGCTTGCAAAGGCAACTTCTACGGAATCCGAGGAGCCACACTGCACTGGATCCAAAGTTTCCTTTCAAATCGCTCACAGCAGGTTGTAGTCGAAGGTCAGTCCTCCTCCTCTGCTCCAGTCACTTCAGGAGTTCCCCGGGGATCCGTCCTCGGCCCGCTGTTGTTCCTCCTTTACATAAATGACCTCCCCCTGAATGTGTCTTCCACCAGCCGACTATTTGCTGATGACTCTCTGGTCTACCGCAAGATCCTCTCAGAGACGGATTCTCTTCTACTACAAGAAGATCTTGACCGACTACAGGAGTGGGAGAAGAAGTGGATGATGTCATTCAACCCAAGCAAATGTGAGGTGATAAGAATAACTCGCAAGAGGAACCCAATCAAGCATACCTACCAAATTCATGGGCAGGACCTGCGCGAAGTCAAGGGCGGTAAATACCTCGGTGTTACTCTAACACACAACCTATCCTGGAACTGCCATGTTGATGACACCGTGAAAAGGGCAAACAGCAGCCTAGCATTCCTGAGGAGAAATCTGGCAAGCTGCCCACAAGAGATCAAGGCACAGTCATACAAAACGCTTGTCAGACCTGGCATACGCCAGTCCTGTCTGGGATCCATACACGCAGACAAACATCACCCAGATTGAGGCAGTTCAAAGACGTGCAGCCCGTTTTGTGAAGGGTGATTACAGGCGAACAAGTAGTACCAGCAACAAGATTAGCCAGCTTGGATGGAGTACGCTACAACATCGCCGGGAAAACTCGAAAATGATTATGGTCTACCGAATAACCAATGATTTAATCGACATCCCACCAGTAACATTCTTCAATCATCTGACTCTTGGTGGACATGGCTATGGACACAGATTTCTCATACCATTCTGCAGAACAGATGTACTCAAGTACTCCTTCTTCCCCTCAGCGATTAAACTGTGGAACCAGCTACCGTTGCAGCAGACCACAGCAGTAAGCCTGGAGGCCTTCAAGAGGGGTCTTGCAGGCACACCATAGACCAAGAAAGAGCTGTTTTTATTTGTTTTTAATCCGCACTTTACACTCCGCACAACGCCTTTGTATATACAACCCTGTACGAAAATGCCCAAGAGAGGGATTACTGTGCAGTATTGGAAGAAGAAGAACTAAAATAAATTGACTCCTAATAGTTTCCTGTTATACCTCTGTTATGTGATTATAATGTGAACAGGTATTTAAATATTAGCCAAAATCTGTTGCCTGGCTATTATTGGAACAATATTGCAATAAAATACCTTAAACACTGTAAATATGTTATCATTGCATTTTAAAATTGCCTGCATGTTGCCTAGCATGCTTCGTGTTCTTGAATACATTTTACTACTCTATAGGCATATGTATGGAGCAGCGTTTAAAAATTGTCTGCTTGCTACATAGCATGTTTCATGCTATTGAACACTTTTTACTATAACTTAGGCATATGTTATATTAATACTGCTTACTTTCTGCTTTCTGTTTGTATACCCAAATATGCCCATAAAATTAACTTTTTGTTAGCCAGGTTAGCGCTAAGAATTTATTCCGATATGACATTAATGTTACCAATCTAAAACAACAATAATCGGATAAGTAAATCATACTCATAAACTGTCAATATATGTTTATGTCTGTGTATGTTTTTGTACATAAGTATAATGCACATACATTAAGCAATAGTATATGCGAATACAATTTATACTTTCTAGAACTCTGACATGTTAATATTTTTTTACCACTCATGAAAGGTCTCCTTACTCATGTCATTACTATTTGTCTGTTTTTGTTTGTCAAATATTCACAAGTATTGTAATGTGTACACAAAAATATATATATATCTACATATTTTATATGTATGGTAGTGGAAGCTTCTATATACATACGGCATGTAATGCATGTGACATTTAAATTTAATATAGTGTAACTGCTAAATTAAGACTAATCAACTTATTTGAACAGCACATGCATATGTCTCTGTAATAACTCTATTCTGAAAAAGAAATTTTATGTGTCTCTGTTCATGCTAAAAAAGTATAAACCAAATTGTTTTTGTGAATGTTAACTCGTTTACCCTGTCATTCAGAGTTACCAATAACTAAACAACTTATACACTTAGATTCCTTCAATGCCAGGGATTCCATTCAAATTGCTTATGTGAAAATATTTTAAGTTTTGAAGGTATTAAGAGTGGGGAACCTAAGATCATCTGTGTGTTTTCATTTAACACTTTTCAGTTAGCCTTTCTGCCTTTATATTGCACACCTCTTGCTTCATTTTTGCTTTTATATGAAGCTTATTTAAGTGTTATGTGAATCTTTGAGATGTACAACGACACTGTCTGACAAAATATCATTACTTCCATTGTATTCGTGAATGCTTAAATGAGATTGCTTAAACAACTATAAGAAATAGTAACACGCTTGACAAATTTTTCTTTACTCTTGTATCTCTTACATAATCATAATGATAAAACAAAATCAAAACTAATACAATAGTATTTATGCAAAACATTAACAATTGTTTTTGCCTTCTCTTTTGTTTATATAATTATATCTATTGTACTCTTTGTATAATCCTAATGACAATACTAAATAGAAACTATTAAATGGGTTCACATGTATATATGAATTGCATTAACAACGTTTTTGCTTTCTCTTGTTTGTTTATATAATTATATTTATTATACAAAACAAAACTCACTTTTGTGTTTATATAAGTATGCCTATGCAGCTACATAATTGATATGCATATCTATTCCATAAATAGCATGTGTACCTTTGGTCCACAATATCAAATGTCAATTATATTGCTGAGTTTCGGCTTAATCGCATTTTTCCACCTTCCTTGAAACAATCTATACGAATCGGCAAATAAACTTATTATTTCGCAGTGTATTGTGTATTGATACGTATACACATGATAAATACAATGTTGATTAAAACAAATTCATATTTAACTTTTTATTTTTATACTTGTATAAGTTTTTTCCTTACGGTTAATTCAATAATCGTATACTGAGCTTACATTTTCAGAGTGCTATGTTGTGTATTCGTCGCGTTGATGGTAACTGCTACAGTTTATGACGTATTGTGCCAATATGTTTTGACAACCAAAAAACAAGCAGTAAGTCACTTGAGTATTATTTCATCTGATACCTTATTTACCTTAAGTTGTAGTAGTAGTAGTGAAAGTTGTTGTAGAAGAAGTAATAGTAGTACAAGAATTATAATAAAAGTTCTTAGTATTACTGTTATTATTATAATTATAATTATTATTATTATTATTATTATTATTATTATTATTATCATTATTATTATTATTATTATTATTATTATTATTAATATTATTATTATTATTATTATTATTATCTCTAGCCTGGTGGCAAGTATACAGATAATGGAACGATAGGAGCCGACAGTGACATACGAACTGGGCATGTTTCAAATGATCATGTTTCAAATGGGCATGCTTTTAATGGTAATGTTTCAAATGGGCATGCTTCTATTGGTGAAGTTTCAAACGGGCATGCTTCCAATGATCATGTTTCAAACGGTGCTGTTGCAAACGGAACTTACCGCTACTTTGGAGATGGACTTTCCAACGATAGCTTCGTACCAGACGGCCATGGTTTATCAGCTGAACACGTGTCTAATCAAAAAGCTGGTTTGAAAGTAATTGAACATAAAATTCCAGCTGATTCTAAAACATACAAACCAGGTAGGAGCACCGGTTATTTGACAGTGATATGCGGAATATGGCATGTTTGGTTTATTGTGTTCTGATTATACAATTTCTTGATATCTTAATGACTATATATGAATCTCACAATTGATTATAGGTCAAGTAAATCATATAAAATGTCGCTTATAACGAACGCACGCTTATTATTTCGTCATTATCTGCTTACATGTAGCAGTTTTCAGTTTTCCACGAAATATACTTTTCTATAATTTCCCTTTTACTATCAGGTGTTTTTGGTCAACTGTTGTTATCGTTCTCCGTCTTGACAAACGCCCGGAAGATCTTGAACACTGATCAGCCTTCTCAGACGCTTACAAGTGTCAACGGCATCCGTTTCATAAGCCTGACGTGGGTCGTCTTGGGGCATACATACGCCTTCGGTGGAGATGGGGTTGGTAAGAAAAACATTTGTTTCTACACAAAAGTAGTTCCCTATCGATGCGTGTTCTTAATTATACAAATGTTGGAATTTGTTTGTACTAACGTATTAGGGGTTTCCAAAAGTAGTGGAGATCCGGATAAGATGTATTGTATACATGGACGTGCTGTTGTTTTTGCAGGTAACTTTGCCACTTTTGCACAAGAGTTATTCAAACGCTTCACATTCCAGGGCATCTTAAATGCAACTTTCGCGGTTGATACATTTTTTGTACTCAGGTAAGACGAGTCTTATGTCAGAAATCACATTACATGTATTTAATATATATCGATTTCATGTTAATTAAATCAGACTATCGACAAATAAATCTGCCGAAATATTAGTTCAAATAAACACATGTCAAATTTATCTGCATTTCAGTGGTTTGCTGGTTGCATATTTGACATTGCGTGAGATGGACAAATGTGGCGGAGCAAAGAAGTTTAACTGGGGAATGTATTACTTTCATCGTATTTGGCGGTATGTACACTTAAACTGTATAATAACTCTGAACACTGATCTTTATTTTAAAACATTACCATCGTTGCCAGGAAACAGTTGCCAATTCACACTTTCAAGATATCGTTGCAAGTAAACAGTTTTTAATTCACACATTCAAACAATAATAAAATTAATATGTATGTGTTGTCTTTGTTTCTGTTTAACATATCTTGTAAACAATTACCAATGCCTTATTCTGTGCGGCTTCTCTTTCAGACTGACACCCCCATACATGTTGGTGATGTTCGTGTACACGACCCTAATCAAACACTGGGGAAACGGGCCTCTGTGGCCCCAGAAAGGCATCGAGCCCAATAACTGTAACACTTGGTGGATGAATCTGCTGTACATAAACAATTTCCAAGACATAAATACAATGGTAACCCAAAAATTGTGCAACTGTGTTTTATATAGATTGAAACATATTTATGGGTGTCGCTGTTGTTCGTTTTCCTTTCAACATAACGTTATAGTTGTATCAGTCTTAAAGACAATTAAGTGAAACCTACATATTTTTGTAGTGTTTCATTACAACTATTTGTAAAGTATTGTTGTTATATCAATTATATCATTAAATGTTCCTTATCATTACCAAATGTTTTTTTAGAGTTTACCATTCTGGTGTATGCTATTTCCAAAATCTGATAAAATGCCTTAAGACACGAGATTCATGTGAACTGTGGTTTACATAGTCTTTTTATTTCAGTGCATGGGCTACACGTGGTACTTGGCAAATGACATGCAGTTCTACATCATCAGTCCCTTGATACTTGTCCTACTGTTCTAGTAAGTCAATGACATGCAGTTCTAAATCATCAGCCCTTTGATATGTGTTCTACTGTTCTAGTACGTCAATGACATGCAGTTCCACATCATTAGTCCTTTGATACTTATCCTACTGTTCTAGTAAGTCAATGACATGCAGTTCTACATCACCAGTCCCTTGATAATTGTTTTATAATGTTCTAGTAAGTCAATGACATGCAGTTCTACATCACCAGTCTCTTGATACTTGTCCTACTGTTCTAGTAAGTCAATGACATGCAGTTCTACATCATCAGTCTCTTGATTGTTGTCCTACTGTTCTGGTAAGTCAATGACATGCAGTTCTACATCATCAGTCCTCTGATACTTGTCCTACTGTTCTAGTACGTCAATGACATGCAGTTCTACATCATCAGTCATTTGATACTTGTCCTACTGTTCTAGTGAGTCAATGACATGCAGTTCTTCATCATTAGTCTTCTGATACTTGTCCTACTGTTCTAGTAAGTCAATGACATGCAGTTCTACATCATCAACATTTGATACTTGTCCTACTGTCACGGTAAGTCAATTACATGCAGTTCTATATCATCAGTCCCTTGATACTTGTTCTAGTGAATATTTATGCGATTCCAGTTTATGCACATAGGTCGATCAAAAACTATGTACCTATTTCTACTGGTTAAGTAGGTTCTGTCGGATATAATGTAATGTAGCACTTTCGCACAACATTGTTTGGTCGCGGTATGATAGTCTTGTAACTGGAACTTCCGATCTACTATATTTTTTCCGGTAAAATATACGTGTTGATAATTGAACATCAAGAAACAAATGGTGGAAATAAAACAAAATACTATTTTTTTTCGAATCTGCAACATCGGTTAACTCGTAGAAGTTACTTTGAATCTTACATGTAAAGGCATTCAGAAAATTTACAAATACGTGTTTTTCAAAACAAACAGTAAAGCAATCAACACGATAATAACTAAGCTGGAAATAACCACATTTCCCCCACCTTATTTATGAAAAACAATGTTTCAATTTACGCCATTTTATTATGATTAAATACACTAACATTTGAGGTTTAAGCATTGCTTGCATTAATAAATGTATTAATTGTCCTGAAGCATGGAAAACATAGTATATTCTTGGGTTTCAGAGAAAGTCTGAATTATTATTTCGGTCGTAGTCATAGAAAAAGTTAATTAACACTCATGGTTACCGTTATTGTGAAAATAGATTTGAAAACCAGTCGCAAATATGTTCTTTATCCAGTCGAAAAATCAATAAGTGTTTGATAAACCGTATACTATCAAAGAATATTAGTGCAATAACAGTAATTTAAAGATATTTCTCAAGAAAAAAAGAATATTATCATCAATAAATAGTTTATTAGTGACAAATACTCTTGCATATGCGTCACAATACCATGCACACAACAAAACACACACTGCAAATTTAACTGGAATACCTGATACTTCGGCTCTTAGTATAAACACAGACGAAAAGAGCCAAATGTTACCCTTTGTCCAGTATTTATTACAAAAACATACCATTACAATGAATTCCTAGCATTTTCAACATTAAATGGAATTAATTCTTCGACTAAATACTATATCGACTGCTCGTTAATCATAGCAAAAGAAATGCAGCTTTCCGAGTCCAGACTAATTATATTTTAATCAAGTGGCAACGTAGTCCCTTATTTTTTACAATATTTAAAATCAAAGCCGATAATTTCACGACGTATATGTTTATCTTGATGTTAACGGTCAGCAAACGAACGTAATGTATTGTAAATGCTTGTTCATGAATGTACTGTATATGACTGTCATACACGAACACAATCACTGTGTATACATATGTGATGAACAACCATGTTTACTTATTAGTTCCAGAATAGGAGGGATCCTCCTGAGTGTTGCTTTTGTCCTTGGAAACTTCATCTCCGCGGGAGTTGTGACAAATGACCATCACTTCTCTGCCAACATGATTCAGCCTGGACAGTAAGCATTATTTGCAAAATGTCGTTTTTCAATTCAATGAAAGAGCTACATTGATCGTCGAACGTTTGGTGGCGTCCGTTTATAACACAAATAGGAGTGAGCTGTAACTTAATTTGGCATTTACGGCATTACATTGAATGTTCATGGGTCTAGTATTGAACAAAGTATACATTCTACTGTTTATCAATTATAAAATATACAAAATGAATGAGTAAAACTATTGATACGACCTGATAGATGGTGTTTGTTTTATAAAACATTCAAAGTACCTTTTTCAATTACATTTTAAACTCTGTACGTTTGATTTATTAGGGACGAAAAAGGAGACCCATTTGCCCTACTTTACATCAAGCCATGGACCAGGATCGGTCCCTACATTGTAGGATTGCTGACTGGATATGTATTGTACAAGACCAAATGCAAGGTCAAAATGAACAAGGTATACTTACCCGGATGTATAAAAATCAATAACAGTTTTGACCTTTGTCAGGAATGATTCCAATAGCTGCACAACGGCAATTATATATCTTTGAATGTGAATTTAACTTTTTAATTGAATGTTTCTTTAACTCAAAAATATGTTCTGCTAGGAACAATAATCATGAATCCTATGTAGAACACCCGTAACGCTCCATGCCAGATTATATAAAAATCTTTTCCCATAAAACCCTCAGTTTAATTCAGTCTCTATTGACAACAATATGTTCAACAACTTGATTATTTTGTGATCTTAATACAGCTATTAAAATATATTGATAACTTCTATTCATATGTTATAGTTCATTACAATGATATGGGCCAGTAAAATGTATTTCAAGTCAACAAGCAGAATTAACAGAAGTTGTCGATCCGTGCAGTCTTAAGTATGTTAACAATCTGATACAGTGGATAAACGCACAACCATGTATTAAGGCTCCGCATTGGCTCGTTATAGATCGTTAACATCATAGGGTGGACTCTAGCCACGGGGCTGGCTATAGCAGTTCTCTATGGGCTGTATTCTGATGACGGAACTATTAAGCTTAATAAAGTCACGACGATCTTCTACAACGCCACCTCTCGGACAGTTTGGGGCGCATGCGTAGCCTGGGTGGTTTTTGCGTGCGCAACTGGATATGGAGGTAACTACTGTTTAGTTTTAATATATTTATATTAAAAAAAATAGGCAATTGTTTACATAGAATAATATACTACAACATTACTATAATAAGTACATGTTCGAACTTGATTACAACGAAAGACCAGGTCTCTACAGTTTCACAATAACATTAAGTTTGATATATAACGACATTGTCTGCTGCGTTTTTGTTTAATAATTGCTACATATGTTTGCTTGGAGTACTAAAATACTGGAACTCGTGGAAACCTAGCCACACTAACCTAACCTAGCAACGCTAACCTTTTATTATTTCTGCTCTTTACAAGTAACTTGTATCCTCAGGTCCAGTTAACGCCCTACTGTCATGGAAGGGGATTGTTCCACTGAGCCGTCTCACGTACTGCTGCTATCTTGTGCATCCAATTGTAATGTGCACATATTATTACAGTCAACGACAGACACTGTATTGGTTTGACTTAGAAGTGGTAAGGAAACAAAACTTTGCTTATATAGTATAACGAAAGAAAACACTGTTTTTTATTAATATAATTGTAGCATACAATTTTATAGAATAATAATCATATAAGTGTGTCAAGGCATGGTGCATGTTTTAAGTCGAGGTATTGTGTACGTTGAAAGATAAATATGTCTAAATGAGCTCCAATATTATTGTTGTTTTATTCTTTACAGAGCTATACGTTCCTTGGACACCTGTGCATGACGTATGGTGTAGCGTTTATTGTGTCGCTGGCGTTCGAATCTCCGATGATGGGGTTGGAAAAAGTTCTCCTCGGTCGTGCCAAGAAACACTAAAATTTATGAAAAAGAATTTCTGACTTTGACTATGTACATGCTACAAATGGTACTTAAGGCGGTAATTAAATGACTTAACTAAAGACATACGTTCTTTAAAGTGGTTAATGCCAGGTTTTACTAAACATTAAATAAACTATTGAATATATCCATTTGAAGATTATTATTTATTCTTAGTCTTAAGTTTTGTGGTGATTCAGGTCTAGGTGCATAGTACCAGGTAATGGTTTGTGTGCAAGAAACACACTTTTAGGACGGAACAATTAAAACACTATATAAGTATGTATATATGTTTTTTATCTTTGAGTGTTCACAGATCAATATATATTGATGGTGACCTGGGTCTTGGACGCACGTGACCAAGATTTGAACTCGGTGTAGATTTTGTCAGCATAAACATTTTTACCAAGTTTCATCAGTACTTTTTGTCATAAATACAACTTTTACGAAATCCGTACAGGGTTACTATTTATGGTGATTATAATTCATCGGAAAGTGTTTGTTTTTGGTGATTTGCGGATATCGCATTCCCGAGTTGTTAGCTTAAAAACGGGTTTCAAAATAAAAGTTAACCCCGTTATCTTCATCCATTCAAAACGTGACCCCGTATTAACCCATTTATGCCTAGTGGACTCTCCCATCCTTCTAAATTGGATCAATTTATTTCCAAAATTAGGGATGTCTAGTATATTTATTTCTATATTTAGAATATTTCTTACAGAAATTCCTTTAAGCAAACAGCGCAGACCCTGATGAGACGCCGCATAATGCGGCGTCTCATCTGGGTCTACGCTGTTTGCCAAGGCCTTTTTTTCTAGACGCTAGGCATAAATGGGTTAACCCGTGTTTGTTTAAGTATTGCCTTATATTGGAAATAGTGTATGTTGTCAACTGATAGCAGAACTCCCCGATCTGACATCGTGTGATTACAGAGTTTTGTTACTAAATAAAATGACGACTCTACCTCGTGATCTAGTTGTTGACCCTACTTGGCGAAGATTCCAACATGGCTTATAAAATGTAAAGATAAACATTTCATGACCAGAGTTCTGCAAGATTGAGTTTATGTGTGCTTAAGAGTGGTTTCCATTATATAAAGGCGGTTTTGACTAGAGGAAATTACAACTGCTTGATTTTTTTCAAAATCTTTGGGGGGTTTTCTTTGTTCATATTTTGTGTTTGTAATTTCAAATATGTATATATAATATTGTATAATTGATTGGGTTACAATTACTATATTTTGACACTTGACAGATCTTTATTTATAATTGTAAGCATTTAAGACGATGTACGTATGTATAAGTCTGAATTAACTGTCTTTTCTGTTCTGTTCTTAAATCCCTCCCACTTGTATATTTGAGGTCGACCTTTTCGAAGTATGAAAATCCTTTAAACCTCCATTCCATACGTTTTCAATGTGAAGCGGTACACACGTGTATTGACTTAATCTCCAATTACCTTATATAACATCTGCTGCGGGCGCAAAGTGAAAACGACGTGAAAATGTTAATGACAACGTGGGGCGAGAGCGGTTTAGACCTTGCAATAGAAATAATGCTGTTTTTCTCGAAATAATATATTTGTAATCTAAATGTGCATACATTTTCCTCATATGTGTATGCCTATTGCGATGTTTATTTATCAGGTATAACTATAAATAACACAGTCTAATAGTTTATTGAACATCGCATTATAGCTTTACACAAACAGTATTGTAAAAAGACAATTCAAAAACCAATATTGAGAAGAAAAAAAAAATGGAAAATCTAGACGTCACTATTTGCATAGAAATCAATTATTTGTTTAAGAGCTAATCGATATAAACTGTATGAATTCATCTGTAGTTTGTAGCAGTATTATAATAAGAAGCGACGAATTCAAACATAAACCTGATCAGCAGCTTTTCTATTGCGACATGCTTATGGAATTTAGTACAACGCCCACACAAGAAGGAGCGAGGTTACCCTCGATTCAAACCATGGGGCACATTTGAGCACATCGTCTTAATACGGGCTTATCTGGGCCACTATATCGCTGAAGAATGCACCAATCGCGAAGGTCGATTAAGTGCAAAATTTAGTAAATTTCTCACACAAGAAGGTGCGACGTAATCCTCGAATTAAACCATTTAAAACTTTTAAGCACATCGTCTTACTAAGGGTTTATCTGGGCCAATATAGCGCTGAAGCACGCACCTATCGCGAAGGTCAATTAACTGCAAAGTGGGGGCTCTCTCGTTGCAAGCGTACACAATCTACATGAGAGATTCGTCCGTGTCGACATATGTGGCGTGTTCTGAGAAAACTGGGCAAAATGCTTGTGCGTAAAGTGTCATACCAGATTAGCATGTGCAGTCCGCACAGGCTAATCCAGGACGACACTTTCCGCCTTAACTAGATTTTCGCTAAGAAGAGACATCATTTAAACGAAAAATTCCATAAAAGCGGAAATTGTCGTCCCTGATTATCCTGTGCACACTGCACATGCTAATCTGGGATGACAATTTACGCACAAGCATTTTTCCCAGTTTTCTCAGAACACGACACATATTATCTCGGGCCTTCAACTCATCATCAATATGTTCTGTACATTTCAGAACGCTGCAAAGATATGTCCCTCGCATGGTTGTATACCACTTGGTATATCTTTTGCCTAAGGGTTACGAATATTAACCCATTTATGCCTAGTGGACTCTCCCATCCTTCTAAATGAAATCAATTTATTTCCAAAATAAGGGATGTCTAGTCTATTTATTTCTATATTTAGAATATTTCTTACATAAATTCCGTTAAGCAAACAGCGCAGACCCTGATGAGACGCCGCTCTTGCGCGTCTCATCTGGGTCTACGCTGTTTGCCAAGGCCTTTTTCTAGACGCTAGGCATAAATGGGTTAAAAATAAAAATAAAAAACTGTATCTAATTAAAACCCAGCGCTATAAAATTATAATAAAGTATTTCATGACAATATACTGAAGCGTTTCTGTTGCCAATAATGAAATTGTATGTACGATGTTAACATATCCTTTAACATCATGGCGTTAATATGTATCACTTAGTTCAAAAATAATTTCAATGATTGTTTATTAGCACTTTACAATAATCAGACAATGCTGGACTACGTATTGGTTATCAGGACGCGTCCATTCAGCACATATAGAATATTAGTGAGTTCTTCAGCATGTGGTGATGTGTTGAGATTGTTTGATTAAGAATGAGTGTATGTGGTTTAAAATACGTATGTTATTACACATTTTACTTATTAAAGATAAGTGGTGCTAAGGTTGTGGTTGTTCGTATGAAAATAATGTGTGTGTGCTGTTTGTGTACAAAGCAGGGTTTTTTATGCTTTAAGGGTATGTTTGTTTGAATAAGGATGATACCAACAGCTGATCAACCGCTGATCTTCAGGTTTCAATGAATCCATCGTACCCGAACGGTCACTTAATGTACATTTGATCACGCAATCGGATTACGTTTACTCCTTAAACTGACATTTTGCGTTTCCTCGTTGGTTTAGTACCAATTATCCAATCAGATAATAATAGAATGTATTTGCAGTGTCATGGTCAAATTAACTATGATAAGTGTCTCAAAATGTGCAACTTTTGACCGCTTTAGTTGTGCGTTTAAATGTATTGAACAACACACACTTCATATTATTCATATGTTTTACATGTTTGATGATTTCCTCTATATTGGAGCTGCAAATTCACCAAATATGCTAGCAATACTTGAAAAAGTTCCTAGCTCCTTTCTTCGACAAAGAGGTCCCTATTGAGGAAGATAATCTTAATTGTCCAGCATCACCATAACATTCATGGGTCTTCTGCTAGATTCTGTTTTGTAGAGGCCCTTCTACCAAATTGTGTAGCTACAAATCTCAATTTCATCTGCTGCAAAAACAATTACAATGACCTTAATATCCTACAATCCCTGCTTGGTCTACTACATTTGTGTTACGAGGTTGTTCTCTCAGGACATTTTGTATACCGTCGCATAACTGATTTAACCAAATACGTCTACAAACCATATCATCGCATTATACTTACAAACCATACCATCGCATTATACTTACAAACCACATCATCGCATTAAACGCACTCGCAAAACTCATAAGGGTTTGTCTGCATTGCATTTTTTTTCTAGAAAAAGTCAATGACAAACAACTACTATCGGAACAACTCTGTTTGTAATCCGATCATTTAATCCTTAATATGCTTCAAAAACTGTGGGTTGTGGCGCAGTTTTCGACACACATTGGATAAATTTATCATGGGCGACACATAGGTTACCTTTAGATATCAACTTTAAGTAGTTAGTACCGATTTTTGTATTTATACACAATTGTGTCGTGTTCTGAGAAAACTGGGCAACATGCNTTGCCAAGGCCTTTTTTCTAGACGCTAGGCATAAATGGGTTACCCGTGTTTGTTAAAGTATTGCCTTATATTGAAAATAGTGTATGTTATCAACTGATAGCAAACATACCCGATCTGACATCTTGTGATTACAGAGTTATGTTACTTAATAAAATGACGACTCTACCTCGTGATCAAGTTGTTGACCCTACTTGGCAACGATTCCAATATGGCATATACATTGTCAAGATAAACATTCTGACCGGATTTCAGCAAGATTAAGTTAATGTGTGCTTTAGAGTGTAAACAAGGTCTTTCTAAGATTTGAAATGATGGTTTTGGACGCACGTGATCAAGATGTGATAGAGACGGGTTTATCTCAAATAGAATTCATTTTCAACAGCAGGCAGTTTGGCTTGAGGAAATGACTACTGCTTAAATCCCTCCCATTTGTATATTTGTGATCGAAGTGTTCGTAGTGTGAAAATCCTTTAAACTACCATTCAAAATTTGTTTTCACTGTGACGCGGTACACATGTTTATTGACTAAATCTCCCATGGCAACATGTAGCGCAAAGAAAAGCGACATAAAAATGTTAATGACAACGTGGGGCGAGAGCGGTTTAGACCTTGTAATAGGAATAATGCTGTTTTTTCGAAATAATATATTCGTAATCTAAATGTGCATACATTTTCCTCATATGTGTATGCCTATTGCGATGTTTATTTATCAGGTATAACTATGAATAACACAGTCTAATAGTTTATTGAACATCGCAATATAGCTTTACACAAACATTATTCTTAAAAACAATTTAAAAACCAATGTTGAGACAAATAAATAATATTAATGGAAAAACTAAAAGTCCCTATTTGTATGGAAATAAATTATTTGTAAAAGAGTTAATCAATATAAACTGTATGAATTCATCTGAAGTTTGTAGCCGTGTTATAAAAAGCTGCGACGAATTCAAACATACACCTGATCAGCAGCTTTTCTATTGCGACATGCTTATGGAATTTAGTACAACGCTCACACAAGAAGGAGCGAGGTTACCCTCGATTCAAACCATGGGGCACATTTGAGCACATCGTCTTAATACAGGCTTATCTGGGCCACTATATCGCTGAAGAATGCACCAATCGCGAAGGTCGATTAAGTGCAAAATTTAGTACAATTCTCACACAAGAAGGTGCGATGTAATCCTCGATTTAAACCATTTAAAACTTGTAAGCACATCGTCTCACTACGGGTTTATCTGGGCCAATATAGCGCTGAAGAACGCACCCATCGCGAAGGTCGATAAACTGCAAAGTGCGGGCTCTCTCGTTGCAAGCGTACACAATCCGCATGAGAGATTCGTCCGTGTTGACATATGAGTCGCGTTCTGAGAAAATTGGGCATAATGCATGTTCTAAAAGTGTCGTCCCAGATTAGACTGTGTAGTCCGCAAAGGCTTATCAGGGACGACACTTTCCGCCTTAATTGGATTTTTGCTAAGAAGAGACTTCATTTAAACGAAAAATGTCATAAAAGCGGAAAATGACACTTAACGCACATGCATTATGCCCAGTTTTCTCAGAACACTACTCATATGATCTCTGGCCTTCAACTCATCATCAATATGTTCTGTACATTTCAAAACGCCGTAAAGATATCGCTCTCGCATGGTTGTAGAATGTAGATAACACTTGGTATATCTTTTTCCTAAGGATTACGTATCTAAAAAATAAAAATAAAAAACTGTATCTAATTAAAACCTAACGCTATGAAATTATAATAAAGTATTTCATGACAATATTCTGAAGCGTTTCTGTTGCCAATAATATCATTGTATGAACGATGTAAACATATCCTTATCATCATAGCGTTAATATGTATCACTTAATTCAAAACTAATTTCAATGTTTATTAGCACTTTACAATAATCAGACAATGCTGGACTACGGTTATCAGGACGCGTCCATTCTGCACATCTAGAATATTAGTGAGTACTTCAGCACGTGGTGATGTGTTGAGATTGTTTGATTAAGAATGAGTGTATGCGGTTTTAAATACGTCTGTTGTAACACATTTTACTTATTGAAGATAAGTGGTGCTATGGTTGTGGTTGTTCGTATGAAAATAATGTTTGTGTGCTGTTTGTGTACAAAGCAGGGTTTTTATGCTATAAGGGTGTGTTTATTTGAATTAGAATGATACCAACAGCTGATCAACCGCTGATCTTCAGGTTTCAATGAATCCATCGTACCCGAACGGTCACTTAATGTACATTTGATCACGCAATCGGATTACGTTTACTCCTTAAACTGACATTTTGCGTTTCCTCGTTGGTTTAGTACCAATTATCCAATCAGATAATAATAGAATGTATTTGCAGTGTCATGGTCAAATTAACTATGATAAGTGTCTCAAAATGTGCAACTTTTGACCGCTTTAGTTGTGCGTTTAAATGTATTGAACAACACACACTTCATATTATTCATATGTTTTACATGTTTGATGATTTCCTCTATATTGGAGCTGCAAATTCACCAAATATGCTAGCAATACTTGAAAAAGTTCCTAGCTCCTTTCTTCGACAAAGAGGTCCCTATTGAGGAAGATAATCTTAATTGTCCAGCATCACCATAACATTCATGGGTCTTCTGCTAGATTCTGTTTTGTAGAGGCCCTTCTACCAAATTGNTTTCCTTTGTTCTGGCATAAAAAGTTATTATGTGTATATCATGTGTTAGTGTCGATTGCATGCCTTAATGTGGCGGTTTGTGGTTCGCAAAGACATTTCATTGTTCTGCGGCAGTATTGTATAATGTATACATCATGATGGTGTGTGTCATTTTTATGCCTTTTAGTTTACACTAGCATACACTGGCCTCAAGCTTTAAGGCATTTTGAATACAAGCCCTTGTGGTTTGCTAAGACATGTAATTGTTCTGGCCTAATATGTATTTATCATTATATTGGGAGCTATTGTCATGCTTTTATGTTTACGCTTGTATATCATTATGCTTAACGGCATTTTAAATAAATGCATTTTTTTTCAGTCTACACGTTGTCTTCACGTGGTTATGAACAGTTAAAATGAAGAATTCTTACAGCTAAAGTAATTGCGATTAAAACACTTAAGTCAACATTAATTAAGCCATTTCACATTTTGAGCAATTATATGAGGAATGGATAAAATAATTTACTAAAACCTTTTATCCTTTGTTCTGTATCACGTAAAACACGGTCAGCAGGGCGAGAAAAAAAAAAGCGGAAAATAGTGAAGCGAACGAACAGATAAACACTATGTGTACAAAACATTAAAAACTGATGACATCATGTATATTCAATGTGTATAAATAGGACAGTTCTGTCAAAAGCAACATATATTGCAAATCAAATTCAATAGTAATATTTTTATTTGGTAAATAAGGACGTCCAGATGTATATTTTTATATGTACATGTTAAAGGTTATATTGTTTGCGTTTAATAATCGTTATGTATTGTACACATTTGTTGTTCAGTTCCACGCATTCTTGTTGTCACAAAATGACTCCACCCATCCTTTGAGGCCTTCGATGCAATCGAGCTAGAATAAATTGGCTTAAACTTAATAGCGGACAGTAAAG
Source organism: Dreissena rostriformis (assembly GCA_007657795.1). Lineage (NCBI taxonomy): Eukaryota > Metazoa > Mollusca > Bivalvia > Myida > Dreissenidae > Dreissena > Dreissena rostriformis. The sequence continues at coordinate 38,459 of VMBQ01001483.1, forward strand.
TATAGTGTAGTTGCGGAATTTTTTAAATTGCTAACAGATTTATAACGAATATTAGTATTCTTGAAAGGTTAAGATTTTCAAAGACGCACTTTATAAGCTGATCTTTACTCTAATGCTATGTTATAGTATTCAATTAACATGCGAACAGTTTAAGTTTACAAATATATAAACATATATATGTGTGTGTTTTATTATTTTGCAGACATATTTTAGTAGCTAAATTAGCTTAACAGCATTGAATTATTAAATTTAGATGTTGCTTCCCTTTAGAAATAATATCTAGTTGTATTTGAAATGATTTTGTTTTAGATACTTTATCCGTTTGAATGCGATAGCAAAATAAACTATGTCATAAACTGTGTCATAAGAGTATGCGTAATAGCTATACTTAGAAACCAGCGTACAAGATGCCGTATGAAATGACTCAATATATCAAAGGTACACACCTTTTATCAAATTATCTAAAGGGATATACATAGGCTAGACTAAGAGAATTCGGAACTTTAAATTAGTTTAATATTTGTATTGGTTATATTTCAAACAAACTTCGTGTTTTGTTTAAAGCTCAAAAGACTTTGCAGCTTGTATAGCTTTTAACAGTAATAAATAGGAACGTATACGGTAAACAGTATCGTAAAACCTAGTATGGTAATACGGTTCGTATCTTCTTGACAAGTAAGTAAACAAAACAGTTCCCTTGTGACAAAGTGGTAACACGCCCCAGTCCACAGCGTATATTTTAATGTATTTAAAATCGTCAATATCACGATAAACAACTTCGTTTGTAAAAGAGCGTGTATTCATGTTTAATGTTACAACGGAGTATACATATTGATAACATGAATATGTATTTCAGACCCATTGCAAGCTATTTCGTGTATCAAAAACTATACGGTAAACAGTAACCACATTTATATTATTTAAACAATGTTGATGTGGTAATTTGTATTTAGAAGAAAAAACCTACATTGGATAATATTCCAGCAAAGTTTATTTTATTTGATTATTTATTGTCTGGGCCTTTAACCCTGCGATGTCATAGATTCTTTTGCTGTCATATAAATTATCTATGTCCTAACAGTCACTATATAAGGCAATGTTCTATCGAGTACACTGACTCAACGATACAGAACAGTTATCGTACAATATTTACTACTGCGAGCATTAATTTAGAAAAACTAGTTATTTATTTGATAATATAAATCATGAAACTGGTATCAGTGATACTTTTACTATGGCTACAGTTTAGCTGTGTATTCAGTCAGAATGAACCGAGCGGCAATTTTGTTGATGAAGTGCAGCGTGCACAGGAAAGGCAAACGCATATTAACGCGGTTGCTAATGACTTCCAAACAAGAACTGGACTAGGAAATATGTTCTTACCCGTCGGTCTGAGTCCGGTAAGTTACAGATAAATACTACATGTATATTAGAATATTAATAAGTATGTTTGTGTATTCTTAAATTAAACATATTTCACTCTAAAGAGGCTTATTTTCTTGATCATTAGATATGCATAGTTCAAAACATATTTGCAAGGGATTGGGTAGCATTTATATATATATTAAACCTTTCATAATTATCCTTCTTACTAGCGTATATAAACGTCCAGCCCTTTGGCTTCAACGATTTTGCTGATTTGTCGGTTACTTTAATACGATCAGGCGCTCAGACTTTTTCGTATATATATCAAATAGAATGTATGTGTTACAGCAGGCGATTGTAGCTCCATTGATAAAGTCCGTGCTGGACTCTGTGCTGGGGGAAGTGGGAGCAAACATCTCGGAAGCCTGCATGAACAGCACCACCCAGATGCTGAAGGCAGCCATGAACAGGGACCAATGGGCATTGAGAAGTAAGGAGATATTTGGCTCCACTACTAGAAATACATATATCAAATGCAACAACAGAAATTTCACAGCAGGAATGATCGGTTCTGATTTAATGCTGCATTCGATCTGTTTCCGATCCTCTTTCCTCTTATCCGTATATTGTTTTTTCTTCATAATTTCACTCGTTTACACTTATGAATTTTTTTCTTCAAATAATACTTGTTTACACCTATAGAATGAAGCGTTTTCATTGGTTTCCAGTGATGTTTCGAATACCGTTTCGTCCTTGTAATGTTCAAATTTAAATAAAGTGCAACCAATTAAAATCCTAAAAAAACTCAACTGTTTAAACAAATAAGCATTTCATTTTGTCTCAACATTGCAGTGATCGATGCTATCGGAAAACCTCCCAGTGGCCTTCTTGACTTCAATCTACAGTGGCTCGGAAATTTCGACGAGTGTGTGGGTACAGTTGTCAGTGTGTTGGACAACTCAACGGGCCTGGTCTCGGAACCGTTTGCTCCACAGTACTGTCAAGCTAGCTTTGTGCTTGGTCCAATTCCTGTAAGTCGTTAATACGTTTTGCTGATCCACTGACCAATATCAGCCTTTATAAAAGAGTATGTATCAGTTGCAAGATTATGATTTGAAATGTAAAACTATAGCAACATATATTTTAAATTCCCAGTAAATAAGTCAACCAAACATCAAGCGTTCATATGTGTCCCAGTAGACACTGATTTTTTGTTCAAACCGAAGTATAAAATACAATATACAAATTTGTTAATGTTTGGAAATTTCAATTTTCATATATCAGTTCAAGTGAAATTAGTGTTTTTGGAAATCTGTTCATCACCTTTCTTGTACTTATATTCGTACTCATTTTCTTTACATGTTATGCTTACCTGTACGTGTATCAATTGGGAGTTCTGCTAGAAATTTACTGACCGATTATTTACATAAACCCTTATTATATTTTATGAGTTGTTGACATGTGTTTGTGTAATTTCAAGATTGGTGGTTACAAGTATATTGTTGAACATAGTTATAACTAGTTCTGGCTACCATAACTTTAAATGTCGCTTTTTATCATTTTTGACTGGCGCGACTTTATAGTTATGGCCCAACCCCATAAGGTAAGTCTACCAGAAATTCCCGAAAAGTTGACAGCTAACAAACACCGGTCAAAAACAGCTTTTAAATGCAGTTATTTGCTAAAATCAACCACTTGATTGGAAAGATTGACATTTTTCACATTAAACTGATATATTCTTTCACAAAATACTACCTTAAATATAGAAATTTATCTTTTCTTCTCTAATATATCGAGAACAACAACGATGCGATAGACATTTTTTAAATGAGAATCTCCCGAGATTTCACGGTCATACAACGTTTTTTCTATTTTTAGTAACATGCCATGTGCTCAAGTGCTTTCAATTCAGAATGACATTTCCCGGTATTTTAAATTATTCTTGCTTGTTTTATAAAAAAAATTGTAGTGTAAATACAAACTCAAAGTAAAACTTATTTAAACTTACCTGATTCACTTTGAAATAAGACTTTTTATCCACCAGACGTAAGTTGTTTATCACAAATAATCGATTTCAGAAAACGAAAGTAATGTTTACAATTTTAGCAAAAAATGTCAAGGTCGATCCGAAAGTATCCAAATGAAAACTCGTCACGTGACAAAGCGACAATGGCGTAAAAATTGTGAATTTCATGCTGATGAGAGTTATTTTCATCTATTGTAAGATGCATTTGAAATATTTGAACCTTAAAATATGCCCCGATGCAGTAATTTATATTTATTCACCAATATATGTAGAAATGTATCCAAGAAAATGAACTGTCTTTGATTTATAGCGTGACATAAATATGTTA
>VMBQ01001483.1:43175-110001 GCA_007657795.1 Dreissena rostriformis
TATTATTATTATTATTATTATTATTATTATTATTATTATTATTATTATTATTATTATTATTATTATTATTATTATTATTATTATTATTATTATCTCTAGCCTGTTGACAAGTATACAGATAATGGAGAAATAGGAGCTGACAGTAAGATAGAAAATGGTCATGCTTCCAATGGGCATTCTTCAAATGGACAGGCTTCAAACGGTGCTGTTGCAAACGGAACGTCCCGTTACTTTGGAGATGGACATGCCAATGCCAGCTTCGTATCAGACGGACATGATTTATCAGCTGAACACGTGTCTCATCAAAATGCTGATTTGAAAGTACCTGAGTATAACATTCCAGCTGATTCTAAGAAATTCAAACCAGGTAGGAGCACCGGTTATGTGAAACTGTAGTGCGGAATACGGCAAATTTGTGTCTTGTGTTCTGATTATAATATTGCTAGATATCTAAATAACCATACCTATATCTAACTATTTATTCTAGGACAAATGTCAATCATGTATCCATAACGAACGCAAGCTTATAATTTACGTCATTTTCTGCATAGCAGCTGTTCGGTTTTCCACCAAATAAACTATTTATAATTTCCTCTCAGGTGTTTTTGGTCAACTGTTGTTGTCGTTCTCCGTCTTGACAAACGCCCGCAAGATCTTGAACACTGATCAGCCTTCTCAGACGCTTACAAGTGTCAACGGCATCCGTTTCATCAGCCTGACGTGGGTCGTCTTGGGGCATACATACGTTTTTGGTGTTGCAGGGGTTGGTAAGAAAAATATATTTTTCTACAAAAAAAAGTTCCCTATCAATTGTTGCACTGTTTTTATAAAAATTGCGGAATTCGTTTGTACTAACGTATTGGATGGGGTTTCCCGAAGTAGTGGAGATCCGGATAACATGTATTGTAAACATGGATGTGTATTTGTTCTTGCAGGTAACGTTGCCACTATTGTACCAGAGTATACAAAACGATTCACATTCCAGGCTATCCTTAATGCAACTTTCGCGGTGGATACATTTTTTGTACTCAGGTAAGACGAATCTCATATCAGATATCACATTAAATTTACTTATATATATATATAATGTATTTTAACATAATTATCTATTCCACGCAGATTAAGTCGGACGCTCGACCAATAAATCAGCCGCATTATTAATTCAAACAAACAAATATCAACTTTTTTATGTATTTCAGTGGTTTGCTGGTTGCATATTTAACATTGCGTGAGATGGACAAATGTGGCGGGGCAAAGAAGTTTAACTGGGGAATGTATTATTTTCATCGCATATGGCGGTATGTACATGTACACTTGAATAATTACTCAGAGCAATGAGTATTATTGATAAACGACACGATCGTTTCCTAGTCGCACATTTAAGATACCTTTGCCAGTTTACAGTTTTAAATTCACTAATACAAACAATAATCAAATTAATATGTATGTTTGTGCTTGTTTCTGTTATAAAACATTGACAATAATGATCAATCATAATGCTTGATTCTGTGCGGCGTCTCTTTCAGACTTACACCCCCATACATGTTGGTGATGTTCGTGTACACTACTCTAAGCAAGCACTGGGGACACGGGCCTCGGTGGCCACAGAACGGATTCGACCCCAGTGACTGTAACACTTGGTGGATGAATCTGCTGTACATAAACAATTTCCAAGACGCAAAAACAATGGTAACCTAAACATGTGTAATTGTGTTTGATATGGATTGAGAAATATGTATGTGTGCCGTTGTTGTTCGTTTTCTTTTCAACATAACGTTATATTTTAATAAGTCGCAAAGAAAATTAAGTGAAACCTTCATATTTATGTAGTTTTTCATTTCAACTTATTGTTAAACAGTGTTATAATAACACTAATATTGCCAAATGTTCCATATAATATTCATTTTTTGTGTGTGTGTGTAAATTTACCATTATGGAGAATGCTATTTCCAAATAATTTGGTAAAATGCTGATATAAACCGGATCCATTGCAACCGTTGTTTAAATAGTCTCTCTATTTCAGTGCATGGGCTGGTCATGGTACCTAGCCAATGACATGCAGTTCTATATCATCAGTCCCTTGATACTCGTCCTTCTGTTCTAGTAAGTCAATTACATGCAGTTCTACATCATCAGTCCTTTGATACTTGTCCTACTGTTCTAGTAAGTAAATAAAATGCAGTTCTACATCATCAGTCCTTTGATACTTGTCCTACTGTTCTATTAAGTCAATGGCATGCAGTTCTATATCATCAGCCCTTTGATACTTGTCTTACTGTTCTAGTAAGTCTGTAGACATGCAGTTCTATATCGTCAGTCCCTTGATACTTGTCCTACTGTTCTAGTAAGTCTGTACACATGCAGTTTTATTCATCAGTCCTTTGATACTTGTCCTACTGTCCTAGTAAGTCAATGACATGCAGTTCTATATCACCAGTCCCGTGATACTTGTCCTACTGTTTTAGTAAGTCTGTAGACATGCAGTTATATGTCATCAGTCCTTTGATACTCGTCATATTGTTCTAGTTAGTTTGTAGACGATTCAATGTTGTATACATAGGTCGATCAAAAACTATGTAGATAGTTCTTTATGTCGTATATAATGTGCTGTTGCACTGTAGTACAACATTGTTTGACATTTTATGTAAATCATGATATAAACGGTCAGAAAACTTACGTCATGTATTGTATATGCTTGTTCATTTATGTATTGTATATGACTGTCATAAACGTACACAATCATTGTGTATATATATGTGTTGTACAACCATGTTTACTTATTAGTTCCAGAATAGGAGGGATCCTCCTGAGTGTTGCTTTTGTCCTTGGAAACTTCATCTCCGCGGGAGTTGTGACAAATGACCATCACTTCTCTGCCAACATGATTCAGCGTGGACAGTAAGCATTATTTGCAAAATGTCGTTTATCAATTCAATGAAAGAGCTACATTGATCGTCGAACGTTTGGTGGCGTCCGTTTATAACACAAATAGGGGTTAGCTTAACTTAATTTGGCATTCACGGCATTACATTGAATGTTCATGGGTCTAGTATTGAAAAAAGTATACAGTCTACTGTTTATCAATTATAAAATATACAAAATGAATGAGTAAAACTATTGATATGACTTGATAGATGGTGTTTGTTTTATAAAACATTCAAAGTACCTTTTTCAATTACATTTTAAACNGTTAGTTTGTAGACGATTCAATGTTGTATACATAGGTCGATCAAATACTATGTAGTAAGTTATATTGTTTAAGTAGGTTATGTCGTATATAATGTGATGTTGCACTGTAAAACAACATTGTTTGACATTTTATGTAAATCATGATATAAACGGTCAGAAAACTTACGTAATGTATTGTATATGCTTGTTCATTTATGTATTGTATATGACTGTCATAAACGTACACAATCACTGTGTATGCATATGTGATGTACAACCATGTTTACTTATTAGTTCTAGAATAGGAGGGATCATCCTGAGTGTATTTTTTGTGATTGGAAACTTCATCTCCGCGGGAGTTGTGACAAATGTCCACAACTTCTCTGCCAACATGATTCAGCGTGGACAGTAAGCATTATTTGAAAAATGTCATTTTCAAGTCAATGAAAGAGCTACATTGATCATCGAATGTTTGATGGCGTCCGTGTATAACACAAAAAAGCAGTTAGCCGGAATTAAATTTGCCATAAGCGGCATTATATTGTGTGTTCGTTGGTCTTGCATAGCAAATAGTCTACCTTCTACTGTTTTGATTATCAATTATTCTAAGATACAATATGACTAAGTAAAACTACTAATAATGCTTGATATACTGATTTATGTTTTATAAAACATTCAAACATACCAATTTGTGTTCAATTAAATTTTTGAACCCTGTACATTTTATTAGGGACGAAAAGGGAAACCCATTCGTCCTTCTTTACATCAAACCATGGACCAGGATCGGACCTTACATTGTAGGATTGCTGACTGGATATGCATTGTACAAGACGAAATGCAAGGTCACAATGAGCAAGGTATACTTATAAAAAAAAATCAGTTGCAGTTGTGTTCTTTGTCAGGAGTGGTTTCCTTTCAACTGGCTGCCCACTGGGGAAATATTTATCTTTAATGAATGTATCTGTCACTAAAATAATATTCTCTGTTAAAAACAATCAACATAAATCCTATACAAAACACGCGCTAAGCTTCATGTCAGTTTGTATAAATATTTTCCCATAAAAATTCAGTTTAATTCAGTCTATATTGACACAGATATGTTCACCAACTAGATTATGTTGTGCTCACAATATAGGTATTTAAAAACGAATTTTGGTAAATTATATTAAAAGATAGTAGTTCAGTACTCGTATTGGGGCCAGTAACACTTACTTCAAGGCAACAAGCGGACTAAACAGAAGTTGTCGACACCTTTCCACCCAGGAGAGCTTCATTTCTCGCACTTAATAATAATTCATAGTAGGCCATTTCTGTTTCTTAAGTATATAATTATCGTGATCAACGGATAAACGCACAACAATGCCCTAAGGCTCCGCATTTGTCGTTTTAGAAAGCGAACATAACAGGTTGGACTCTGGCCACCGGGCTGGCTATAGCAGTTCTCTATGGGCTGTATTCTGATGACGGAACTATTAAGCTTAATAAAGTAACGACGATCTTCTACAACGCCACCTCTCGGACAGTTTGGGGCGCATGCGTAGCCTGGGTGGTTTTTGCGTGCGCAACTGGATATGGAGGTAACTACAATTTCACGATATGACTTAATTTGCAATATAATGACATTGTATGCTACGTTTTTTTTAGATTATTTTACTTTATTAACGTGCAATATTGCAATATATGGAACTCGTGAAAACCAAGCCACTGGCTGCGAGAACACCAACCATTTATTTTTCTTATATTTACAAGTAGCGTAACTTTCGATAAACAGTGTCATGTTTGGACTAATATCCTCAGGTCCTGTGAACGCCCTGTTGTCATGGAGGGGGATCGTTCCGCTGAGCCGCCTCACGTACTGCTGCTATCTCGTACATCCCATCGTAATGTGGACATATTATTACAGTCAACGACAAACAATGTATTGGTTTGACTTGGAAGTGGTAAGGAAACAACACTTTACTTTTTTTATTTTGACGAAAAAACACTGGTTCTCAAACATTTATTGTAGCATACAATTCAATAGAATAATAATCATATAATCGAGTGAAGCTATTGTGTATGTTGAAAGATAAATAAGTTTCTATGAGCTCAAATATGAGTTCTTTAGATCGCCCCTAAAGACACAAAGTACTGGTTCTAGTCCTAGGAAACGGACTCGAGAGTTTCAAATAAACCTTAGGCTTTCAATGCAATCGAGCTTAAATAAATAGGTTTAAGCTCAAATATGAGATTTATTTCATTCTTTACAGAGCTATACGTTCCTTGGACACCTGTGCATGACGTACGGTGTTGCGTTTATTGTGTCGCTGGCGTTTGAATCTCCGATGATGGGATTAGAAAAAGTTATCCTCGGGCGTTCCAAGAAACACTAAACTTAATTAAGTGATCAGTAAAATGATGTACGAGCAAAAAGTGTTGTGCATATCAACCAACAACATGAGAAGCATTTGATTTTATAGTAAATACGTGGTAGTTATCAATTATCATTTGGAGAGATAAAACGGTAATGAATGTAGTGAATAAGAATTTATATTGACGATTGTGAGCTGGCTAAAGCCATAAACGGCTATGAACAGGTGTATAGTACTAGCTAATGGTGTACAAAGAGCAATATATATATTGTCTTGAACACTTAAAGTCAATATAAAGTAAATATAAGATATACAATTTCACAAATACAACTATTACGAAAATCTGTACAGATTTACTATTTATGGTGATTATAATTCAGCGGAAAGTGTTTGTTTTTGGTGATTAGCGGATATCGCATTCTCGGGTTGTAAGCTTTAAAACAGGTTTAAAAATAAATGTTTACCACGTTATCTTCATCCATTCAAAACGTGACCCAGTATTAATCCGTGTTTGTTAAAGTTTTGCCTTATATTGGAAATAGTGTATGTTGTCAACTGATAGCAAACATACCAGATCTGTCATTGTGTGATTCTAGTGTTTAGTTCTAACAGCTCTTGAATATTGATAATAAATAAAAGAACGACTCTACCTCGTGATCTAGTTGTTGACCCTACTTGGCCAAGATTCCAACATGGCTTATAAAATGTCAAGATAAACATTCCATGACCGGAGTTCTGCAAGATTGATATGTGTGTTGAAGAGTGGTAACATGGTGTTTCTAAAATTTGAAATGGTGACCTTGATTTTGGACGCACGTGACCAAGATTTGAGACAGACGGGTATATCTCAAATAGAATTTATTGCCATCAGTAGTCGGTTTTGGCTTTATGAAATGCCTACTGCCTGAATCCCTATCACTTGTATATTTGTTAACGAAGTTTTCGTAGTTTGAAAATCCTTTAAACTACCATTCAATTTTTTTTCAATATGATGCGGGACACAAGTTTATTTACTTAATCTCCCATTGCTTAATAACACATCTGCATGTGGCACAAAGTGAAAGCGACGTCAAAATGTTAATGACAACGTGGGGCGATAGCGGATTGTTAATTGTAATGGGAATAATTCCGTTTTTCTCGAAATATATTTTTTTATTTAAATGTGCGCACGTTTTCCTAATATATCTATGCTAGCTTTACAAAAGCATTATTCTAAAAAACAATTAAAAAAAATAATGGAAAAACTAAACGTCTCTATTTGTATGGAAACAAATTATTTATATAAGGGTTAATCAATATAAACTGTATGAATTCTTATGTTGTTTGTATCTGTGTTATAATAAGCTGCGACGAATTCAAACATAAACCTGATCAGCCGCTATACTGTTGCGACATGCTTACGGAAATGAGTACAATGCTCAAACCAAAAGGATCGACGTAACCCTCGATTTAAACCTCGGAGTATTTTTAAGCACATCGTCTAACAATGGGCTTATCTGGGCCCATATAGCGCTGTAGAACGCACCTATCGCGAAGGTCAATGGACTGCACGTGAAGATTCTCTCATTGCTGGCGTAGATAATCTGTATGCGTGATTCGTCCGTGTCGACATAGGAACTCGGGCCTTCAAACCAGCATCGATTTTTCAGTATATTTTGAAACGCTGTAAAGATATCGCCCGCGCATCAATTGGTATATCTTTTTTCAAAGGTTAACGAACATTAAAAAACAAAAAAAACAATGTATCCCATTAAAACCCAACGCAATACAACAATACAATATACTGAGGCGTTTCTGTTACCAATACTATCAATATATGAACGATTTTAACATTATTTGAAATCATAATAGCGTTAATAATTGCCATTTAATTCAAATTATAAATTATAATATACCTAAATTCATCGTCACTTTTAAATATATATATTCAGTGTTTTCTATCACAATACCCATGAGTTTGAAGAAAATGCGCAAGTGCTTTTGTATTTTGATCTTGGGGAAAGAATATTACAACTTCCCTAAAAATAACTTAAAATTGGAGTTTTAAGAGACATTGTGACAAGGAAAGCGTGAAAGAAGGGTTTTTCTTAGCTCGTTTCTGGTAATGGACGAATAACGGACGTTAACTTGAATGTTTTTTCCTCGAAATCACATTGTTTAAAAAGCTTTATGGAAGCATAAGATTTTTGCGAAACAGAGTAACGTTTACCAAATCGTGCGTTATACGCGATGAAAACCGTTGGTGTTTTAAGAGAATTTCCCATAAGCTGTGTTACAACGCATTGCTTATATGTGTGGCTCATATGATTAGCATGACTGGAAATATCAAGGCGGTATTCCTGCGACTGCATTGACTGATATCAGGTTTGACTGGAAATATCAAGGCGGTATTCATGCGACTGCATTGACTGATATCAGTTTTGACGTAAAGTTGCTGTTTTGTTCATGTTTTTCTGACGAGCAAACTAATGGAACATACTTTATATATACACAAGACAACTTTTCAAATATGCATGATGTACAAATTGTATTATACAACGCGATAATCATTACAGGCGGAGAATATAATATTGTTGTTGATGTATGACCCATTATCATATTGCTGATGGTGTTTGGTTAACCTATTCATGCAGAAGGACCGTAAGGGATCGTTGATCACTAACCTATAAAACAGTAGCTCGTTGTTATAAACTCGTGACTCCTTTTTAGGGACTACTTTTTACTACAGGGTCATGACTTTCACATATTTGGACGTTAACCACTAGTCCATGTTATGGCCCGATAATTACACCTTGGGCCTTGTTTATTAAGAGAAAAACGTTATCCAGTATCCACTAATTCGGTGTCTGGTAATGTTTTGTGGTCTGCCCAGACATGCCATTGTTTCTGCATACTATTTAATTATGTATACATCGTGTTATTTTGTGGCAATGTAATTCCTGTATTTTTACACTTGTATATCATGATGCTTTAAGGCATTTTAAATAAATGCCCTTATCCATTATACACGTTTACTGTGTTTATTTGTTGACCTGCAAGTTCCACCTCATATCGGTTATGTAGCCTAAACGGGTGCATAAAAAAAATATATATGCTTTAAGGCATTTTGAATAAATGCACATTTTCATTCTACACAAAATAATCACATACATATTGTCAATTCGGGTCACATTTTGCACCCAGCATTAAACATTTTTTTTTTAAACAACTCCATAAATGTAATAATGTTCTTAAAAGTCCGAAAGTACAACAAAGCATGGCACTAAACTTATTACCATGTTTTAGAATGTCGCTGCAAAAAGAATCTCCGCGATGTGAAAAAAACGTCCTTAACACAAATCACCACATACTATGTGTTTCACTGTAGCTTTTTTGCAAGTTAACATTAAATTCTGTAAGAAGATTTTTTTAACGAAGCGTTATATAAGAAGAAATGTCACTGTAGAAAAAACATCGAAGAGACGCACTGAAATGATAAACTTGCTCAAGAATTAAACTTCCGAAAACAAACGCACTGCCATTGTAGTTATCGTAAGTGCTCCACATGCGTTATGGATTTTGACAAGAACCAAAACGACATATTAAGAGCTCAGTAGTATCACGTCGAGTCTCGTCTGCTTCCCTACGGCGTATTTCGATCTTGCTTCACCTAACCAACGTATCGTATTTTGCCTGAGATTTTAAACCCAGATATAGGGTACTAGATGCATCATACCGTGAGGTAAAATACCTAGTTCGTTTCTGGAAGAGGCGTCGCATATGTCAACCACTATCCCCCGTAACCAAACGCATGGGTACCATTGTCATGTATGAAAGAATCACAGTACACTTGATACAAAAGACCACGAACAAGTCCTCTTATACAAACTTTATATCGCAACAAATATAACGCATTTAAATTGTAGCGTACATGTAGCAGCCATGTGTTACTATGATAGGCGATCAGGTTCGTTGAGCTTTACTTACCTTATTATCGTTCGCTGTTAAATTGGTTAGTTCATCAAAGGGATACATTATGTACATTAGTTTAACTTAAAGTAGAAAGCTACGTATAAAGAAAAGATTCCTGTTATATTCTGTTAAATTGCATCCAAAGCAATCTGAAGACGTACTAGACAAACACAAATGTGAACTGTGGAGTTTTGGGAGCAAATCTAACGCGCTTCCTTTGGGCCAAACAGTAATTATTTTTTATTTCACGCGTTTCGATAGAATAGTGTGAAATATTTGTCTTAAGCGTAACGTGACTGTTTTACAGTACTAAAATGATTGGTCAGTCTTGCACGAGGATCTCAAGAATACGATTATGTTGTGTAGAGTTCATTCTACCAGGCGTCTTCAGTCAGTGCAGTTCGGTTTTATTTTCTTCGCTTTATACACAGTTCGTTTTACACGTGGTCGTGCAGCCATGGCGATTCAAGAGAATGACATTCTTTCTCATTTAGAGAACATTATTTTAAGAAAATTTGAGAGCTTGGAGAGACGAATGAGTGAAAATCAACAGTCGTCGCAAGCTCAGTTAAATTCTATTCAAGAAAATTTGTCCAGGAGCGAGAATTACACGTTTCGTAAGAAGGGGAACGAGGAACAGTACAGGATTAACAACCAAGTTTTGAACAAATTAAGAGTTGCAGAAGAATTTTTGAAAGAATCCGTCAGGTTGCAGCCCACCGAGTCTGTGGTAGCCGCGAATAAGAAAATTGCAGAAGGTACGGACATTCTATTGCATAGACAGAAGCTCATAAAATTAGCAGATTCATCAGATAGCGGACGGAGAGTAGTGCATGAGTATGAAGCACATCCATAAGCGGAGGACTCCGATGACGAAAAGAAAATCTACAGAGCCCAGCAAAAGGCAGACCGGAAGTCGCGCCAAGAGCAGAGGAGCCGCGTACGACGTTTCACTCCATACGTTCTTCCGGTCAAAGGCGACGGCAATTTTGCATCGGCATCGAATCAGTCAACGGCAGCTTCGCAGACTAGACGGCCCGGGACGTGTTTCCGGTGTGGGCGTACAGGACATTGGCGAGCCGAGTGCAAGGCTGTAGTCCCAGACGGTGGATCCGTCGTTCCGAAAGAAAACAAGATAAGTTACCCTGTTTATTGTGGTGTGGTTGAGAAAAAAGTAGAATTCGATTGCAAAATATCAGTCAAAACGCCTGTAGATAGGCTTAATTCTTGTTATGAGTATTGGAAAACCGCAAATGCAAGCGAGTACATATTCAGGGGCGTACCTAGGCATACGGCAGTACGCCCGTGCGTTTAATTCAGTTTCAAACTTTAAAAAATGAAAACTCTTAAAATTCAAAAAAATGCAATAAAAAGTGAGGGCTAAGGGGGTTAGGGGTATAATTATGTAAACAAGCAAACAAAACGTCCACTTTAAGAAAATAGCAGTGGGTACAAAACACAACACAGTCTTAACTCCAAACATACGAAGTATAGTCTTTATTCACTGATGAGTGGTAGTAATCACTGTGTAGACTTTACTCGTTTTACGACTGTGTTTGTCGCCCATCAATTTTTGGGGAACCAATATTCGGACACGGGTACCAGATTATGCAGGTACAGCGGTCGAATCTTCTTGAAGACAGCTGCACGGCAATATACGCAGGATTTNAATCCAGATTTATATAAATACAAGGTCTGTTTCGAAGATCAGTCAGTTGCTAAACAAATCTTCTGTAAAGGGGACTACATGTATTTATTTTCATTTGATATAAGATCCGCTTATCATCATATACTGATTTTTCCAGAACATAGACATTTGTTAGGTTTTTGCTGGGAAACTGAAAACGGAAAAAGGTATTTCGTTTACAACGTGTTACCATTGGGATCTCTACAGCGGGTTTCATTTTTACTAAGATTTTGAGAGTTCTTTTAACAAAATGGAGGTCGGTGGGTCACAAAATAGTTTTATTTCTGGATGACGGTCTCGGTGGTTCAAATTCATTTGAAAACGCTTCCCGTGTTTCAAGGTTCATACGGGAAGATTTGCCGAACTTTGGGTTCTTAATCGCTGATGAAAAATGTCATTGGGAACCTCGGCAGAGCATAGATTGGTTAGGGTATACTTGGCATATGCATGATGGTACTGTGCGAGCAAATGATGCGCGTATAGAAAGCACCGTCTGTTTATTAAATGAGCTTTCATCTAAAATTATTAACGGTGAAAATATGTTTCATGTACATGTACGTGTAATTGCCGACTGATAGGTCAGCTGATTTCGATGCAAAGCGCTATGGGGCCGATTGTACGTTTAAGGTCAAGGTCTCTTCATCAGTGCGTATTGTCCAGAGCGAGTTGGGACGCTCCTGTCTTGGTGACAAGCAAGGCTTTTGATGAGATATTATTTTGGAAATGTAACATACATTCGCTGAATTGTGGGAAGTTGGAGGAATTTGATGAGTATTGCGAAAATGAGCAAAACGTCGTCTATTGTGACGCCAGTGGAGCTGGATTTGGAGGTTATGTAGAGAATCACAACAATAGAGATGCTGTGGGTTGTTGGTCCGAGTCTGGAACAGGACTCAGTTCTACCAGGAGGGAGTTAAAAGCAGAGAACGCAGATTGCTTAATGGTTCATTGGAACAAGTAAAAGGATCTGTAGTAAAATTAAATTCCGATAACAGGAATGTAACAAGTATTTTAAAAACAGGTAGTAGAAAGCCATATCTGCAAGATATTGCAGTACATGTTGATGATGTCTGTAGAAGTAATGGTATAATGTTGGTACCAAATTGGGTTCCACGAAAGAGCAACGATCAAGCCGATTGTTTTAGTAGGTCCACTGATAGTGACGATTGGTCAATTGAAAATTATATTTTCGAAAGTTTAGAAATAACTTGGGGTCCACACACATGTGATCGTTTTGCATGTAATTACAATAATTAATGCGCCTAATTTAATTCAATATATTGGTGCACTGGTACTTCCGCTGTAGACGCATTTAGTGTGG
This sequence comes from Dreissena rostriformis, assembly GCA_007657795.1. Classification (NCBI taxonomy): domain Eukaryota; kingdom Metazoa; phylum Mollusca; class Bivalvia; order Myida; family Dreissenidae; genus Dreissena; species Dreissena rostriformis. The sequence goes on from VMBQ01001483.1 coordinate 55,654, forward strand.
GGTGGAGAGGCGAGAACAACTGGATTGTTCCCCCGCCTCGATTGGCATGTGATTGTATTCTTAAAATAAAACACGAAAAGTGTAATGCAACTGTGTTGCTGCCTATTTGGAAGTCGGCTCCTTTTTGGCCGTTGTGCTTTCCTGGAGGGAATGAAAAAGCATACTTGGTGCATGATTTTACTTTATTTGCAGCGGGTCATATTACCAAAAGAGGTAGAGGAAGGAACGGCATATTTGATGGGAGACCGTTAAATTTTGGATTTATTGCATTACGATTTGTTGAGTGACGTATCATTTATTTCTGCAGGTTTAAATCTCAAGACGGCTATTGAGGCGGAGATTCAGGACAGCGGGATTGGCATTAGCGAGTTTAGATATTTGGCGGGAAAGATGTCGGGACAACTTGTGTATTCAAGAAGTGACAATACAAACATTAAGTATTTAAGTTATTTCAATAAGTGGAAATCTTTTATAATCTTCTAAGGGCGGCTTATCGGTTCCAGCTTTCCCCTTTCCACGTGGCGTTGTATTTGACTGATATAATTGAGAAGCAAGTATCGAGTTATGTTATAAGTGCTTCTTAATATAGCATTAAGTGGGCTCATTCTCTCAGAAATCTTCCTGATCCCACGGCTAACGCATTTGTGATGAATTTGCTGGAATCTGCAAAACCCGTTTCTCGCAAGGAACCGATTTCTTAAGAATCGTTGAAAGAGCTTTGTGAAAAAATATTCTAACAATACAGATTTGCTTGTATTGAGGGATTTATGCATGATTTCTTTAGCATTTAATGGATTTTTACGAGTTAGCGTGCTAGTCAATTTGAGATGTGATGATATTCAATTTTTTAACGAATATGTTACAATTACCATAAGAAAAAGTAAGACTGACCAATATCGTAACGGCGAAAAAAATCGATATCGCTAAGGGCGAAACTGCGGCTTGTCCGTATTTTATTTTAAATAGATATTAAGAAATTGCTGGATTATTGACGAGTGACAATTGTTTCTTGTTTAGACCTATTAATAATTCAAAAGGCAATTTAAAGTTGATTCAGAAAGACAAACCGTTGAGTTATATCCGAAGTCGCGAGTGTATAACGGCTAGATTGAGAGAAGTGGTAGGTTATGCGAATATTGGCTTGCATTCATTGCGCGCCGGGGGCGCAACATGTGCGGCGAACGCGGGAGTTAATGACCGTTGTTGGAAACGGCATGGTCGCTGGAAGAGCGAAAATAGAAAAGATAGATATGTCTGTGACTCCTTTAAAAGAGGAGACTGAGTGTGTCAAAGGCTCTGGCGTTATAAATAGAGGCATTTTCATTCTCAAATAGTATTGTGATTTTAAATATTTGATTTTTTTCCCACCAGCCCGCTCTTTTAGTTTTCTAAACGTCTCGTCTGGTATTGCAAACATGAGTTTGTTGTTTTTTAAGGTGAAACAGAAGTGTAGTAAAGACTTTTTATTTCACGTGTTTCGATAGAATAGCGTGAAATATTTGTCTTAAGCGTAACGTGACTGTTTTACAGTACTAAAATGATTGGTCAGTCTTGCACGAGGATCTCAAGCATACGATTATATTGTGTAGAGTTCATTCTACCAGGCGTCTTCAGTCAGTGCAGTTCGGTGTTATTTCAAGTTCATGTGCTAAGAAAAGTTGTTGTTTTTGTTGTGTTTGTATATCGTATTGTGTTCCGACAATTGGCAAACGAGCACAGGTTTCCAGCGTTAACCGTTTCTGTTTTTTCCTGGCCGGTCGGTTCACATTTTGTAGTCATAATCTTGCCATTTATGTATCCAATGTTGAATTTGGCTGCACAGTGTCCCGTCAATAAACGTCTCGTCTGGTATTGCAAACATGAGTTTGTTGTTTTTTAAGGTGAAACAGAAGTGTAGTAAAGACGGGATTGTCGGTGTTTATGAAACGCTATGTTAACAACACGCGTATGTTCCAAATTTAAATTATCGATGAAAGCGTTACAAACGCTTGTTATTGCATATATTGAGATAAACGAAAAACAATTCACACATTGTTCTTAGTCCGAAGCTTTATTTTGCTTATTTGAATAAAATATACACATTCTGATTTGAAGATATAACACAATTTGATAGTTGTAATTTTGTCAATCTTTAAACAAGTTCCTTTTATTTTAATCAACCCATCTGCGTGTAAACCCCTCACGTGTTAAAAAACGTTTGTATTTGGTTGCCATTCATATTGTATTAACTCAAAGGAATGAAACAATAAAAAACATTTTAAAGTAATTTAGAACATTTTTTTAACAGTGATGTTACAAAAACAGTTTATGATTGGCGTTGGTTATGTGTGTCACTGAATATTTTCTGCTTCAACATAATTACGCGTCATTTGTAGACAGCAAATATGTCCACAATCTCTCTAGTTTTGTTGATGTTGCTATTTGAATAGTGTTCAATCCCTCGTTTAACTTAGTACCCTCAATATTTTCACCAACATATTCCCAACCGAAAACGCATAATGTGACCCAAAGTCACGTTCTGATAATATTTTCCAGTTTCGTTGCACAGACAACTGTAAACATAATGTTTACTTATTTTCTATACGTGTTATGACAAACCATGTGACTGTCGGGGCGTTTGGCTAGATCCAATTGGCTTAAAGCGACTTGTTCATACTGTGTAAAAATTAAAATTTTCAAAAACATTGTAAAACATTCAAAAAACAATGTATGCATTATATACAAACAAAAACACTTTTTAGTAAGATTTTTTTTAAATATTTTGTTTTCGTTTCTTTCTAATCATCAATCGAAATCAGAAAACTAAAAATGCGTTTTAAACGCTTTTCAACGAGAATTTTGTAAAAACGGGTTATACCAACAAAGCGGTTTAAACAAAATTCATGTGTTGTATAGTGGCAGCGCTTTAGCTTTTCTTCTAGAGGTCCTGCGTTCGAATCCCAGGGCAGGTACATTCTCTATATGTTACCTCTTTCCTTGTTATTACGACTATTTTAATATATTCTAAATCCTACATTTTTTTAAGTAATTACTGAAACTTTTTTTTTACATACGAACATCTGTGCGAACGTCCCTTTAAAATCAATTCATAACGTTTATTTGTCAACAACACTGTCTGCAATAGTGACAAGACGTCAACTGATACCGATACCAACTGTCGCGTCGCCAATTCTATGAATTTCCTGTACAAGGTTGCCAACTTAAGGATGGTTGCCGACAAATGACGAGCGTTTTATTCATTTTTTATGATGAAATATCACGTTAAACCTAAATGATACGTATGAAGGATTTACAGTAAGTAAACACGTTGAATGCACTCCCACAGGTCATCACATAAGGTAGTCGTGAAGACTCGGCGATGACCTGTAAATAAACTCTGACATTCACACACTGAATGCACTCCATTTATTAGTGCAGTTTCGTTCCACAACTGTGCATAACGTAAATCATTACGTCGGTGTTGCTAAACGACATCGACTGCATGCTCATAAGCATTACTGACGCGCTTTAAAGTATGTCCTGTTTTCAAACCAGGAAATTTAATGACACATGAGCAGTTTAGTTTTAGCGGGTGAATATTCTGTTATATGTTTTATTCAATACCTGTATGGAACCAATCATTGCAATTTAATCCACAGTGGTGTTTGTTTAACATAAATGCATACATTTAATAGTAAAGAAAATGTTTTAGAGCTATAAAAAAACCTGAACTAAATAAGTCAAGGGGCGTATCCTTGGTCATAATCTATCAAGCGACTTCATTGGCAGTCATGTCAACCAATGACAAAGCCGGCTTTTCATTATAGCCAGTTGCATTACAATTTAGTGTCGAGGAAATGTTTTTCAGGTTATACAAAATAACTGAACTAAATAAGTAAGGGAAGAATCCCTGGCCATAATCCATCAATCGATTTCATTGGCAGTCATTTCAACCAATGGCAATGCCGGCTTTTCATTATAGCCATTTGCATTTCTAATCCACATGGGTGTGGAGTGAGGTGGGGTCATCCTTGATCTCATTAATACTCCACTGAACTTAAAATAACGAATGTAATTCATGTTTGTTGGTGTTTTTGAAGGTGAACAAACTGCTGAATTGTGACAGAGAAAATCTTATATAATATATATACATAAACCCGAATATCCGTGTAAAGTTTCGATTCAAGATAAGTTTAAATATCATCATTAAAATTATGCGAAATCAACGATCAGGACCCATAACTTGGAACTGAAATTTAATATAGAACTATCTCCCTTTTTGTACGTACCGTGGTGCATAGAAGTAGATACATCTAAGCAAAACAATATATAAGCAATTAACCCATTTATGCCCAGTGGACTCTCCCATCCTTCTAAATTGGATCAATTTATTTCCAAAATTAGGGATGTCTAGTATATTTATTTCTATATTTAGAATATTTCTTACAGAAATTCCTTTAAGCAAACAGCGCAAACCCTGATGAGACGCCGCATCATGCGGCGTCTCATCTGGGTCTACGCTGTTTGCCAAGGCCTTTTTTTCTAGACGCTAGGCATAAATGGGTTGAATAATAATTTATGCACTCAAAAAAAGAAATAAAGCAACGACTGGAGGTACTANATCTAATATAAGATATATATATATTCATAAACCCGAATATCCGTGTAAAGTTTCGATTCAAGATACGTATAAATATCATCATTATAATTATGCGAGATCAACGATCAGGACCCATAACTTGGAACTGTAATTTAATAGAGAACTATCTCCCTTTTTGTACGTACCGTGGTGCATAGAAGTAGATACATCTAAGCAAAACAATATATAAACAATAAACCCATTTATGCCTAGTGGACTCTCCCATCCTTCTAAATGGGATCAATTTATTTCCAAAATTAGGGATGTCTAGTATATTTATTTCTATATTTAGACTATTTCTTATAGAAATTCCTTTAAGCAAACAGCGCAGACCCTGATGAGACGCCGCATCATGCGGCGTCTCATCTGGGTCTAGGCTGTTTGCCAAGGCCTTTTTTCTAGACGCTAGGCATAAATGGGTAAAATAATAATTTATGCACTCAAAAAAAGAAATAAAGCAACGACTGGAGGTACTATATTTTGGTACATCGCAATGATCGCACTAAACAGAAATCGTTGAACTAATTTCTGATTTAACGCACAACAATTTTATGAACAGTAAACAAGTATGCAAATGAATGACCGTCAACTTCTCTTTACCAGCTCTGTCAATGGGAGCGGTCATGCAAAGCATTCATTTCGCAATAAATAAAGTCGGCTACAGTACAGGAAGCTTTTGAATTTAACATAACATGTTACTTGTAATAACAATGTTGATCAATTAACTTTTTTTTCATTAATAACACATTGTTTTCCATGAAGTCAAATGACGCCGCATGACACGGACCGGACCTTGCGTCGCATGACACGGACCGGATCTTGAGGACCAATTCCGCGTGCATCCTATTATTGTTTATAAATGAATGGACCTGTTCTTGATGACCTAAGAAATGCACATGCTTTTTATGATTTGGGATGGTTGTCGAAGACGTGCTAACGCTGTATATAAAAGATTGCAGAGATAAAGATGGTCACTTAAAGAAATCATTCGGCAAATATTCAAAGATACAACTGTACAGGAACAATTATTGATTGACATCAATAACAGGTATTTTATTATTATTTTTTTTTATTAAACCTACAAAAAAATAATATACATGTGTTTTAGGGGGTTGTCGACGTAAAATTGTGTATATAAGATCGTTTCTGTCTGCATATTATTTATATTAAGGCTATATTTTTATAAGAATGTTAACATGGCATTTTAAATTTATTTCGATGGCGTATGTTTTCACTTTTACATATTTAAAAATTGTTTTCTGTTGCGTTTGTTTGTTGGGTTTTGTTGTTGTTTTTTTAGGGGGGCATCATGTTTGTGCATTAATAAAGTATTGAGTTTATTGGCGAGTCAATGTCAAGGTTGCATCGGGTTGAGCAATTTCAGTGACCAACGACATATATTGACCAGCATATGAACTGGAATCGTAAATTGTGGTATAGTGGTGTAATTATTTCCGTATATCGCTCACAATTATGTCCGAAGATAAATGGAAATTTAACTCATCAAGAATACTTGAATTTATTGTCAAACTTTTATTTTAAACACAATAACATCATACCTTTCGGCGCCAGTAGAACATTTTCATTCAGAATAGAATATACATACAGTTCACGCTAAACATTATTTAAATTAATCCATATACTTTTTTCCGGGGAAAAGGGCTTCGATTAATAACGGACCACTGTTTATCCGCTCAATCTACTTCATCATGCTCTTATTAAAATGAACTAGTCTGCTAAAATAGCTTTCATGTTTTAAATGAAATACACGTAGCTACTTACCCGTACATATTGTTTCTTTTTAGAACTAAAAGCTCAAAATCAAACAAAAATGAACGACTCTCACGTAAACCTTACCTTGGGCCTGATGAAAAGGCGGCGTGAGGTAACAGAGGGGATAACACTGGACGGTGAACATCTCAGCATCCCGGAAGTGGTGGCCGTGTGCCAGGATCCCGGCTTGCACGTGAGGCTTTCCGAAAGCGCACTCCAGGAGGTGGAGTTGAATGAAAAATATTTACAAGGAAAGCTAAAGGACGGACTGGTAGTGTATGGAATCAACACGGGTTTCGGCGGAAGCGCGGAAGTAAGATCGTGGAAACTGAAAGACGTCCAACGAGCGCTGATACGTCACGTTAACGGTGGGATGGGCCGCGTGTTTCCGGTGCATATGACCAGAGCCGCTATGGTGACGAGAGCGAACTGCTTAGTCAAAGGCTATTCCGGTGTAAGGACGCTTGTTCCGAAAACACTTGTGGATTTGATTAACGCTGACATAACTCCTCATGTCCCGATGCGGGGCTCCGTAAGCGCCAGTGGTGATCTCATGCCGCTAGGTTACATAGCAGCTGCAATGATCGGCAGGGAAGATTTGAAAGTAACCGTTGGTGAGGCAACCAAGGGATGCCAGGTCGCCCTCGATGAAGCGGGTATTAAACCACTTGTGCTTGGTCCGAAAGAAGGTCTAGCAATTATAAACGCTGACTCGTTTGCAGCAGGAGTGTCAGCTCCCGCTGTTTACGATGCCAACCTGATGTTGATGCTGACCCAGATCTGCACTGGTCTGTCTGTTGAAGCCCTTCGCGGCCGAACAGAAAGCTTCCACCCTGTGATCCACAACTGCCTTCCGCATATTGGTCAGAAGGAAATAGCGGAAAACATGCTGAAGATTCTCGACCAGAGTAAAATGGCCATTACAAAATTGGACATGCATCTGCCGGACAAATACGGCGTTTTGAAGCAGGATCGCTACAGTCTGCGAAGTTCCCCCCAGTGGTTGGGGTCCGTCGCAGAGACGCTTAAAGACGCCTGTAGGAGAATAACGATTGAGCTAAACAGCGCCAACGATAATCCAATTATCGACCATCGTACGGACACCATCGCGCACGGAGCAAACTTCCAAGGCGAGACGATGTCCATCGCAATGGACCAGACGAGACAAGTAATGGGGGTGTGTGGCAAACTCCTGTTTGCTCAGTTTGCTGAAGTCGTCAACGCAAGCCTGAATTTCGGTTTGCCGCCAAATCTGAGTGGATGCGATATCAATGTGGACTGGGGTTTCAAGGGCTGCGATACTGCTATGGCGTCCTATATGTCCGAATTGGACCATTTCGTCAACCCAATGAGCAACCACGTGTTGAGCGCGGAGACGCACAACCAGTCCGTGAATTCGATGGCTTTGGTAAGTGCCCGCCTCACTACGGAAGCCATCGAGATCGTCCAAATGATGGTTGCAAATCTCCTTTGCCTTGCAACACAGGCAATCGATTTACGTCACCTCAGAAATCTCGTTTTAGAGGAAATCGCGATGTTCACAAAAGATCATCCGGCTCTGTGTCAGCCCTTTAAAGACATTCAATGGTACGACCTGCTCTTCCAAACTGAGGAGAAAGCAGCGGAAGTTGTCCAGGCACTTCCAGTCGACTCCCGTGATCGCGTTAGAGAGCAGCTGACCACTAGAATCTCCGAAATTTACAAATCAGCGTGCTGTGGGGCCATCGACTGTTCCGAGTTGATGGGAAAAGGTAGGTTAACATGCCAGTTCATCTAAACCCGTTTATTGTTCTCAAACAGATGTTGATTTAAATAATGAAGGTCAACTTTTCCATTATGATTTATTTTGTCTACTTTACCGGTAACCAGTGCATAAATTACTTTGCATAATCATAAACTATTGACTTTGTAAACACTTTATGCTTACATTGTCATCTTTGGCTTTTGGCCTTCTGAATGTATTATTGATTTAACTTGTCAAAACTTGTCATAAATAACAAATTCTACTGCCACTACATGTAATCTCCAAACTGCCAGTATAACTACGTGAACTGTAATATTATTACAAATAAAACTGACACCAATACCACTCGTGTGGCTTCTACACATTATTCTATATTATTTTAGCATTCCACGTTAAGCGCCTAATGTAATATAATATGTACCATCAATGTTCCAGGCACTCGTAAGATGTACAACTACGTTCGCAAGAACCTTGGAATCCCCTTCTACTGCGGGCAACATGCAATCGATACTTGGCTCAACAAGATACTTCAAGCCATACAAAGCAGGAATATCGAGCATGTGCTTGAAAAGATATTCTCTGACAACGATGAAACACTCACAGAGGACAGAGGCAACTATGCCGCTTGAAAAAAGAATCTCGTACCCTTTGACGCTCGTCAAGGGGGACTGAATGCTTAACCTTTTTGTTCTCGCCGTTAGAGTGCATTTTACATTAATTTATTGATGTCTGTGACTCAAGCCAATGATGTTAATCATATATGTTGATGTGTCTGTATTTGAAATTTAAATTGTCATGATCGCGTACATACGTCCTATTTTTTACAATTAATTAACTTACCTAATTTGTTTGTTTTGTTTATTATGTGCAAATGTCTTTTATTCTTTCGGGAAAAAAATATGTGAATACCCATTGATAAGTGTCTTTAATGTAAGCTTGTTTTAGATGAAATATGCCTACGTGTAAAGTGATTGTATAAATTAAGATAATAAAGTAATATTTTTTATGTATGCTAAGCTTAATTGGCTTTCATTTTGTAAATAGAGCTCCATCTATTCAATCAATTTACTATGCAAATTTACTGAACACATGTACAACTGTGTATTCGTGTATTTTTTGCTTCTTGTTTTGTTTTTCAAACCTTTATATTAAAGCACATTTGCATCGAACGACTTAGACTTATTTAGACGCTTTCAATTCCGCTTTCTGTGTAGAAACAGTGCCTGGTGTCAATGGGGAGATTTAAAGAACGCTGGTGGTGATTTTCAGTGGTGATCGAACCCGTGACCTCTGTGTCGCAAGGCGAACATCATATCCACTACGCAAAAAGTATTGTTTTAAAAGCATAGGTTCATATATATATATGTGAACAGTGTATGCTTGCTTTCTTGTTAAAATGGAATACACATTTAGAATCGTGCAATATTGTATGTGCGTTTTGTATCCTTTCGTAGTTTTGTATTGCAATTAGAATCTGATTTTTAGTCTCTTGCTCATGTGTTAAACAATTTGTCATTCTCAGTTTTACACGTGATGATATGTCGTTCAGATGTGTTAGCTTTTCTACAATAAATTATTTAAATGGTGTTTATATGTCGTTACCCTTATAATTTAGAAGTAAACAACTCATATTTAAATAAGCAAAAAAGGATGAGTTCATTGACGCCTTAATTTCATTTCACTGACCAATATCCAATCGGTACCACTCGGTATCATAGTGAATGTTCTAGAACATGTCCGAAACATACGTATGTTCCAAAAATGGTCCTACACATTAACGACATATGAGCCGCGTTATGCGAAAATGGGTCTTAAGCCACGTGCGCAGTCTGGTCAGGAACTACCCTGTCCGCAAGGTTACGCAGTCTCACAAGTGGACAGCGTAGCTCCTGACCAGTCGGTGCGAATGCGCATGCTGGTCTAGACTAACGCTGACAGCATATGTCATAAGACCCATTTTCGCATGACGTGTGCTCAGAACGAAGCGGGCTTTGCATGACGCTAAAAAAAAACTAATATAAAAACTTGTGCTACTCTTCATACTCCGAATGAGTTTTCTACCCAAAATGATTTTGTTAGTTCAACTTGCATTCACCTTTAACACATGAATATCACTAAACATCATAGGAGTAAGATACACTCGGTAATATTTTCATGAAAATTAATAATAACGAACTTGAACTAAACACCGCATTTTAGTTACGTATCATATTTGCGAAGTTTGAGGCCAGTTATTTTACGTGAGGAATTTAATGTTAATAACTGTGGAAATAAATTAGTAGCATTAAAGGTGCTCCGACAATGCATAAAATATTCTATATCGACAAATGCATGTGATCACATACTTTGCCGAAACTGTATATGAGTAATGCTATGATGTGAGAAGAAGAAAATTGGTATTGGTTCTAAGTCCAAAAGTTGAAATTGTGAACATTTATACATTTTTCATGAATAAGCCATAACTTCAAAGTCCCGTGGACAGTTTTGAAAATAACTTGACAATGACTGTTAGTAACCAACATTAGATAATATGACCCGAAACAGCCTACTATGCAAGGTCCATGTGTAAACTCCTAGGTCAAGTTCACGCATGAGTTTAAAGGTCGAATCGTGTCGGAATAGACATTTTTGTTCAAAAGACTTGTCTGTTTAAATGTTCATGATATGTTACATAGTCATATGATTTGATCAGTATACAGAGAATGTTTTAAGAATAAAAAGTACACACCGAATTATTTTTATTATTTTATTTTCAAAACAAACAGGTTTTCAATGTTGTTTAAGAAGAAAATCATAAATTATCACAGCTATACTCAAAATGCAGCATACAATAAATGAAAATATAATATTTATACTTTTAGGAGGATTATACTTTATTGTTTGCTTATCAAAAGGGGCTGTACCGTATTTAATAATGCACTATTTATACATCGTACATTACATAAACTGTATCACAGATATTTAAAAGCCAGCCACTGAAAATGGACGGACATTCAAAAAGGTCATCACACGTTTGTATACAATATACATAAGCAAAGGTAAATATACATTCATCAATATACATTTTAAAGAGCAAATAAACAACATTTAATGGTGAAGAAGTTACATTCAGACACGCTAAATTCAATTTAAACATCTATTTTTAATTTCAAACAAACAAAGACAGAATAGTAGCCAAAGGCATATCAGAGTCCAACAAAATATAATAATAATTTCTTCCACTGTGTTTATCATCTTTTTCAAACACCAATATTAAATAATAAATTGTTATAGTTATCTCAAGAAAACTTTTAAAAAGGTGTTTAATGGTTTCCTTATAATAAGGAATTTGCCAATATCTTTATTCTACATATTAAAACAATGTGAACAGAGTTAATTGATATGTACATTGAAACACTGTACCAAATACGCAAAAAAAAATCAAACAGATGTAAAATGTCAGTACATTTTAATAGAGCATTTTCACTTTTTGGACTGAGGTGTTCCAACTATCAGTCCAGCGTTGCTCGGCAACCAACAGACGCTGCCTCTCTTCTTCTATTTCCTGAAGAGTAGCTTCAAATTTCGCCTTGTACTCCTGGAATGACAAATCAATCGTAATGCGTTTGAAAAAGTTTTATTCATTTTTTAGTTTCTCATTTTTTCTAGCTCAACCCTTTCCCGCTCAGAAGCAAAGTGAAAATGGCTATATGCAACCAGCATAAAACCAGAACAACCTGCGAACTCGCAGACTGTTTAGATTTTATGCTGTTTGCTGCTCATCAGTATCTTAGGATTTGAAATGAAGCCTTAAAAACTTGAATCTAATAAAAAAGTTCTTAACCCTTTGAGCGCTGGAACCGGATTTTGAAGGCCTTTGCAAACAGTTTGGATCCAGATGAGACGCCACAGAACGTGGCGTCTCATCNACTAAAAGTTCAAAAGTAGGATGTTATAATGCCAGACATTACCTGGTATGCCTGGTCCCTGGTCTTCATGGTGGCGCTGTGGCCCAGGGTAGTCTTGGCTGTGGTCACAGAGGCTGTCGTCTGCTGCTTGGCGGGCTTCTCACCAGCCACCAGCTCGTTGTTGGGGATGCCTGAATGGTTGGAATACAGCAAGACTAATATGTTTAAATGCTTAAAAAATATAAGAAAAGATTATGCATTTTAAGTGAGAACGCGATATGTGTCCATAGGGCACAGATGGCCTGTCATTCAAAATTTGTCTCAAAGTTCCACATACGTAAAAAAAATCAACCTTGATCTGAAAGTCATGCAGGTAGACTCACATACCAAAAATCAGGTAAATATCTTAAATTGTATGGAAAAAAAACTCTGGAAAATTAATGCCGGACGGACGGACGGACTCGACTGACAGACAGACCATACCGGGCAACAAAACAGCCAGAAAATAATAGAATTAAGGCCTATTAACCAGAGGTCAAAGATTTATAGCCACCGCTTTCGGTTGTTTGTCCAAGGGTTTGCAGTTAATCAATTGGATTACACAGCCATGTGCTTTTGTTAACTTCTACACTTATAAAGTTAATACATGGTTACTGTTTTATGATAACAGATTGATATCAGACAAGAATGATGTCGGCATAGGGAAGCCAAGGCTTGCAGAGGCTTTCCTGTCAATAATCATTTAGGTTCAATATCAATCTGTTATCATAAGACAGTAACCATGTGGTGTATTAATTATGCAACTTTTCTGTAAGTTTATGTAAAAATATAAAAAAAAACAAGACAGGTACTAATAAGTAATTGTTTGAAATATTTGCTTATTTTGTCTGAAGTGTTGAAATCATGATGTCCCTCAATCATCAATGCTTTTTAAACCTCTAACCCAGATCGATTTTTTAATGTTTATTTGTTTTAACGACATTTGTATAAAACACAGTTCCAAGTAAGTGACTTAAGATCATAAATATTGTAGAGTAGCATGACAATCTCACAAGAGAGAAGGGCTTAAATTGTGTTCTCACACAGTGACCTGATATTACAGAAGTGGGTGGTTAATTTGTTTATTCAGCCAATGTCATAATAACACTGTCTTTAAACACAAAATATCCAACAGACGTTATCATAACTGTTGCATAATAAAAACCCATGATTGGTCAACTTAGTTATTGATTGAGATGCGCTCTGAAAAAGGGGTTTTAATCCATGTGCATAAAGTGTCATCCCAGATCCCAGGGACGACATTTTCCGCTTTTATTGTATTTTTTGGTTAAATTAAGACTCTTCTTGACAAAAAATCCAGTTTAGGCGGAAAGTTTTGTCCCTGATTCCTGTGCAGACGGCACAGGCTAATCTGGAACGACACTGTACGCACATGTATTAAACTATCTTTTCACAGAGCAAGGCTCATGTCTTCTGGTTTACACACTACCTGTCCAGGTGTTTTTGCCCCTGGGTAGAGCATTCTTGTCCTCATTGTCCTCTAGGGGCTCCCCTGCATTCCTCCTCCGTATCAGCTCTGTTGTAGGATACTTCTTGGCATCAACACCTAGAATGGGTTATCATTAAGCATGTGAATATGGTTGGTTGTCACAATACCAGAGGCCGAGATTCCTCCGGGTACTCCAGCCTCTCCTCACAACACAAGCCCACACCAAAATTAAAAATCTTTCAGGGATAACTTAAGAATTGGAAATTGCAGGTATATTTCAAAGTGTGCCCCAACTTTAGTGAGTCTAGTAAGTTTATTGGATAGGAGTGCGGAGACACACTTCGGATCTACACATAATGCAGCCTCAGGTGTGGAAGGACCTCATGAACTTTGAAATACACAAACAGACTGCTAAAGAAGCTGGTTTAGATTTGAGAGCTGGAGCTTTTCCTTGTTCTGTCTTCGCATATCTACTATTGCCCGATATTCTGCATTCAAAATCAAAGTTTATTTTTTTTTACCAAACAACCAAGGATCCTAAAACATTCCAGGCTGCCAACCCTCATTTCTTTTCCAATTGTTTTCCCAACCATTTAAATACAAAATTCCCTCTTATAAACATAATCATTTATAAAGTGATACTTATTTGGTATATATTTATGCATTATACATGCATTCATGATAATAAATGAGGTGTAACAAGTGGAATAAAAAAAACACAAACAAACAAGAGATGTGTTTGTCAGAAACACAATGCCCCCTACTGCGCCGCTTTGATTTTTTTTTTTTTTTTTTTTNCAAAGTGACCATTATTGCCAAGCAAAAAATCACACACATGACAAAGTGACCATTATTGCCAAGCAAAAAATCATACACATGACAAAGTGACCATTATTGCCAAGCAAACAAGAGAACCGCAGAGCTGGTGCCAACGCTCGGCTGTGGGTGCAGTTTTGAATAAAAAAATAAAAATAAAAAATATGTTTTTTGGACCTTTTACCTTGAAGGATGACCTTGACCTTCCACCACTCAAAATTTGCAGCTCCATAAGATACACCTGCATGCCAAATATCAAGTTGCTATGATCAATATTGCAAAAGTTATGACCATTTTTCGAAACCTCAACACAAGTGTGACGGAATTTCAGAAGGACAGACAGACAGACAGACGGACGGACAGATGGACAGTGCGATCACTATATGCCACCCAACCAGGGGCATAAAAACACAAGAACACAAGCGGTATTATCTCCTATCAGAAAACCAGAAAAATACCAATCTTTAGTCATAATTCATTTTATAAAAATCGAATATAATGGCAGAGGGAGAGATAAATTTTGAAAAAAATATATATTTTCTATGATAAAAAAAAAATAAAAATGTTTCACATAAAAAAGATTAAGTTCCAGCTTCACTTCCAAAGGCAATAACTTTTGCGCAAATGAATATGCCATGACCATGCTGTAGTTGGGGAATTTAGATGTTGCATAAACATATGAAACATATCTTATTTATATACAACTTTCATAAACTGAATACAAGAATGACTTAAATGTAGTACATCATTTGTAAACGAAAGCATGCCGGCCCGAAAAAAAGAACAACATTCTTAAGGCAAGAAACATAACATAAGAAAATTAAAACGGAAAGAACAAAGTAAAAACACGAATTACAAACTATCCTCGATATGCGAAGGTAAGTGGTCTTAAAGACACATGCAAAAAAGATACATACTTATGATCATTATTTATTTGTTTATTTCTTATCCATATGNGGCTTCCCTGTTTGCCTGTTTACTGAACACCCATGGACTCTGCATCATAGGCAGTTGCAGTGATATGTGAATGTGGTGTCAACACTAGTAGCAACATTTGACCTGAACATGTCCATTATTAAATATTGCCATGTCAGCTCAAATAATAACTATCATACTTCAGTAAAAGCATGGCTATACTTATTACCAAATTTGACAATGGCAAAGGAGAAAATCCAATGAAAGCTAAATAAATATAAACTAGAGCTTTGTCACAGACGTGACAAATACACCCACATTGACATTGACATTGACACAGAATATTTTGCATGTTGTCTTCACAAAAAACAGCGGACTAAGTGACCCTGTGACCTAGTTTTTGACCTGGCATGACCCATATTCAAACTTGACCTAGACATTATCTAGATACAACTTCTGACCAAGTTTGGTGAAGATTGGATGAAAACTACTTGAATTAAAGAGCAGACAACATGCTGAATTTTTAAAACCCACCATATTCGAACTTGACCTAGACATCATCTACATACAACTTCTGACCAAATTTGGTTAAGATCAGATGAAAACAACTTGAGTTAGAGAGCGGACAACCAATACGGACCGACAGACAGACAGACCGACCGACAAGCTCACTCCTATATATACCCCCCTAAACTTCGTTTGTGGGGGTATAACTAATATATCAGTTAAATGATACAATCAACAATCAGACACTAACAGAATGGTTAATCTATAACAGCATATGACACTAGTAAAATGGTACACCTATGGCACAATTAGACTATGGCAAGATGGTTCACCTATGGCACATTTAGACTATGGCAAGATGGTACACCTATGGCACATTTAGACTATGGCAAGATGGAACACCTATGGCACGTTTAGACTATGGCAAGATGGTACATCTATGGCACATTTAGACTTTGGCAAGATGGTACACCTATGGCACATTTAGACTATGGCAAGATGGTACACCTATGGCACATTAAGACTATGGCAAGATGGTACACCTATGGCACATTTAGACTATGGCAAGATGGTACACCTATGGCACATTTAGACTATGGCAAGATGGTACACCTATGGCACATTTAGACTATGGCAAGATGGTACACCTATGGCACATTTAGACTATGGCAAGATGGTACACCTATGGCACATTTAGACTATGGCAAGATGGTACACCTATGGCACATTTAGACTATGGCAAGATGGTACACCTATGGCACATTTAGACTATGGCAAGATGGTACACCTATGGCACATTTAGACTATGGCAAGATGGTACACCTATGGCACATTTAGACTATGGCAAGATGGTACACCTATGGCACATTTAGACTATGGCAAGATGGTACACCTATGGCACATTTAGACTATGGCAAGATGGTACACCTATGGCACATTTAGACTATGGCAAGATGGTACACCTATGGCACATTTAGACTATGGCAAGATGGTACACCTATGGCACATTTAGACTATGGCAAGATGGTACACCTATGGCACATTTAGACTATGGCAAGATGGTACACCTATGGCACATTTAGACTATGGCAAGATGGTACACCTATGGCACATTTAGACTATGGCAAGATGGTACACCTATGGCACATTTAGACTATGGCAAGATGGTACACCTATGGCACATTTAGACTATGGCAAGATGGTACACCTATGGCACATTTAGACTATGGCAAGATGGTACACCTATGGCACATTTAGACTATGGCAAGATGGTACACCTATGGCACATTTAGACTATGGCAAGATGGTACACCTATGGCACATTTAGACTATGGCAAGATGGTACACCTATGGCACATTTAGACTATGGCAAGATGGTACACCTATGGCACATTTAGACTATGGCAAGATGGTACACCTATGGCACATTTAGACTATGGCAAGATGGTACACCTATGGCACATTTAGACTATGGCAAGATGGTACACCTATGGCACATTTAGACTATGGCAAGATGGTACACCTATGGCACATTTAGACTATGGCAAGATGGTACACCTATGGCACATTTAGACTATGGCAAGATGGTACACCTATGGCACATTTAGACTATGGCAAGATGGTACACCTATGGCACATTTAGACTATGGCAAGATGGTACACCTATGGCACATTTAGACTATGGCAAGATGGTACACCTATGGCACATTTAGACTATGGCAAGATGGTACACCTATGGCACATTTAGACTATGGCAAGATGGTACACCTATGGCACATTTAGACTATGGCAAGATGGTACACCTATGGCACATTTAGACTATGGCAAGATGGTACACCTATGGCACATTTAGACTATGGCAAGATGGTACACCTATGGCACATTTAGACTATGGCAAGATGGTACACCTATGGCACATTTAGACTATGGCAAGATGGTACACCTATGGCACATTTAGACTATGGCAAGATGGTACACCTATGGCACATTTAGACTATGGCAAGATGGTACACCTATGGCACATTTAGACTATGGCAAGATGGTACACCTATGGCACATTTAGACTATGGCAAGATGGTACACCTATGGCACATTTAGACTATGGCAAGATGGTACACCTATGGCACATTTAGACTATGGCAAGATGGTACACCTATGGCACATTTAGACTATGGCAAGATGGTACACCTATGGCACATTTAGACTATGGCAAGATGGTACACCTATGGCACATTTAGACTATGGCAAGATGGTACACCTATGGCACATTTAGACTATGGCAAGATGGTACACCTATGGCACATTTAGACTATGGCAAGATGGTACACCTATGGCACATTTAGACTATGGCAAGATGGTACACCTATGGCACATTTAGACTATGGCAAGATGGTACACCTATGGCACATTTAGACTATGGCAAGATGGTACACCTATGGCACATTTAGACTATGGCAAGATGGTACACCTATGGCACATTTAGACTATGGCAAGATGGTACACCTATGGCACATTTAGACTATGGCAAGATGGTACACCTATGGCACATTTAGACTATGGCAAGATGGTACACCTATGGCACATTTAGACTATGGCAAGATGGTACACCTATGGCACATTTAGACTATGGCAAGATGGTACACCTATGGCACATTTAGACTATGGCAAGATGGTACACCTATGGCACATTTAGACTATGGCAAGATGGTACACCTATGGCACATTTAGACTATGGCAAGATGGTACACCTATGGCACATTTAGACTATGGCAAGATGGTACACCTATGGCACATTTAGACTATGGCAAGATGGTACACCTATGGCACATTTAGACTATGGCAAGATGGTACACCTATGGCACATTTAGACTATGGCAAGATGGTACACCTATGGCACATTTAGACTATGGCAAGATGGTACACCTATGGCACATTTAGACTATGGCAAGATGGTACACCTATGGCACATTTAGACTATGGCAAGATGGTACACCTATGGCACATTTAGACTATGGCAAGATGGTACACCTATGGCACATTTAGACTATGGCAAGATGGTACACCTATGGCACATTTAGACTATGGCAAGATGGTACACCTATGGCACATTTAGACTATGGCAAGATGGTACACCTATGGCACATTTAGACTATGGCAAGATGGTACACCTATGGCACATTTAGACTATGGCAAGATGGTACACCTATGGCACATTTAGACTATGGCAAGATGGTACACCTATGGCACATTTAGACTATGGCAANACACATGACAAAGTGACCATTATTGCCAAGCAAAAAATCATACACATGACAAAGTGACCATTATTGCCAAGCAAAAAATCACACACATGACAAAGTGACCATTATTGCCAAGCAAAAAATCACACACATGACAAAGTGACCATTATTGCCAAGCAAAAAATCACACACATGACAAAGTGACCATTATTGCCAAGCAAAAAATCACACACATGACAAAGTGACCATTATTGCCAAGCAAAAAATCACACACATGACAAAGTGACCATTATTGCCAAGCAAAAAATCACACACATGACAAAGTGACCATTATTGCCAAGCAAAAAATCACACACATGACAAAGTGACCATTATTGCCAAGCAAAAAATCACACACATGACAAAGTGACCATTATTGCCAAGCAAAAAATCACACACATGACAAAGTGACCATTATTGCCAAGCAAAAAATCACACACATGACAAAGTGACCATTATTGCCAAGCAAAAAATCACACACATGACAAAGTGACCATTATTGCCAAGCAAAAAATCACACACATGACAAAGTGACCATTATTGCCAAGCAAAAAATCATACACATGACAAAGTGACCATTATTGCCAAGCAAAAAATCATACACATGACAAAGTGACCATTATTGCCAAGCAAAAAATCATACACATGACAAAGTGACCATTATTGCCAAGCAAAAAATCATACACATGACAAAGTGACCATTATTGCCAAGCCAAAAAACATACACATGACAAAGTGACCATTATTGCCAAGCAAAAAATCATAGACATGACAAAGTGACCATTATTGCCAAGCAAAAAATCACACAAATGACAAAGTGACCATTATTGCCAAGCAAAAAATCACACACATGACAAAGTGACCATTATTGCCAAGCAAAAAATCATACACATGACAAAGTGACCATTATTGCCAAGCAAACAAGAGAACCGCAGAGCTGGTGCCAACGCTCGGCTGTGGGTGCAGTTTTGAATAAAAAAATAAAAATAAAAAATATGTTTTTTGGACCTTTTACCTTGAAGGATGACCTTGACCTTCCACCACTCAAAATTTGCAGCTCCATAAGATACACCTGCATGCCAAATATCAAGTTGCTATGATCAATATTGCAAAAGTTATGACCATTTTTCGAAACCTCAACACAAGTGTGACGGAATTTCAGAAGGACAGACAGACAGACAGACGGACGGACAGATGGACAGTGCGATCACTATATGCCACCCAACCAGGGGCATAAAAACACAAGAACACAAGCGGTATTATCTCCTATCAGAAAACCAGAAAAATACCAATCTTTAGTCATAATTCATTTTATAAAAATCGAATATAATGGCAGAGGGAGAGATAAATTTTGAAAAAAATATATATTTTCTATGATAAAAAAAAAATAAAAATGTTTCACATAAAAAAGATTAAGTTCCAGCTTCACTTCCAAAGGCAATAACTTTTGCGCAAATGAATATGCCATGACCATGCTGTAGTTGGGGAATTTAGATGTTGCATAAACATATGAAACATATCTTATTTATATACAACTTTCATAAACTGAATACAAGAATGACTTAAATGTAGTACATCATTTGTAAACGAAAGCATGCCGGCCCGAAAAAAAGAACAACATTCTTAAGGCAAGAAACATAACATAAGAAAATTAAAACGGAAAGAACAAAGTAAAAACACGAATTACAAACTATCCTCGATATGCGAAGGTAAGTGGTCTTAAAGACACATGCAAAAAAGATACATACTTATGATCATTATTTATTTGTTTATTTCTTATCCATATGATTTTAAATCAAATAGTTAAATACAAAGTCAAACATACGTTTGCAAATTTATTTAATTAAATGTGTTATTTGTTTTTGTCATCAACAATGCGGCCCCTCACCATCTGAAACAAGTTTTTATTAATAAAGAAAGGGAATAATTAAACTAATAATATTATAAAACAACACTTTACGTCGCCCTGAAATAAAAAAATTATATTCTTACAGCGATTAAAAATCAAACATAGCAAACTTTAAAACGGAAAGAACAAAATTCCTAAAAGCGATATGCAAAGGAAACCCGCCTCACCAAAACAGAAAAATACTACTAGGTAATCATTTTAAAATTGTTTTTTTTTTGTTTTTTTATCCATATGCTTTTGAACCAAATAATTACAAAGTCTAACATAAATTTGCAAATCTATTTAATTAAATGAATGATTAATAATATAGTTATGTAATGAAAATGATATAGCCACATAATAATGCAACCAATGTAATTGATCATAAATTTCTTTCATTTTTAAAGAAAATACATGAATGTGCAGTATGACATGTTTAAATGTATACATTTGTACTTAAATATTTGTAGGTTTTCAGTCAACATTCTAAAAAAGTTGATTAATCATGGGGTCAGATACTTGGGAAGTAACTGATATCAAGACATTCTCAGTTAATTGTTTAAATACCACAACATCTTTAAATCTTACAATTAAGAATGCCAAAAAAAATATTTTCATAACATAAACTAATTGTAGCATGAAACACTTACGTCCTTTGCAGACATCGTCTACAACAAGCATGTTGTCATACTGCAGAAGCTGGTTCTCAGATAACCTGGCCAGACTCTCCAGGAACACACGAGCATGCTCCATCGCGTTGTTCTGAAAGGGGAGACAACAAGTTAATGGATTAATTCTGGAAGGAGAGATGACAATGTTTCTGGATTATTCTAGACAGGGAGACAATAACATAACTGGATTATTCTGGAAGGGGAGACAACAACGATACTGGATTATTCTAGAAGGCGAGATCATAATTTTATTGATTATTCTGGAAGGGGAGATAATAAAATTACTGAATTATTCTGAAAGGGAAGATAATAATGTTGCTGGATTATTCTGGAAGGGTGGGTAGACAATAGCGTTATTGGATTATTCTAGAAAGGGAGATAATAATGTTATTGGATTATTATGGAAGAGGAGCAAAAAGCGTTAATGGATTATTATAAAAAGAGAGATAACAAGAGTTCCACAGTCGGAGACTGATGCCCCCCAAACAAGGCCTTGGTTTTCACACTTATTTTAACAGTGACCTTGACCTTTCACCTATTGACCCCAACTTCAATAGGGGTCATCTTCTGTCCAAGGCCAATGCACGTGTAAAGTTTCAAGTCAATCGGTCAATTGGTTGACAAGTTATTGATCGGAAACAATTTTCACACTTATTGTGACAATCACCTTGACCTTTGACCTAGTGACCCCAATTTTCAATAGGGGTAATCTACTGTCCAAGGCCAATGCACATGTTAAGTATCAAGCCAATCAGTCAATTTTTGACAAGTTATTGATCGGAAACCATTTTCACACTTATTATGACAGTGACCTTGACCTTTGATTTAGTGACCCCAATTTCAATAGGGGTCATCTACTGTCCAAGGCTAATGCACATGTGAAGTATCAGGCGAATCAATCAATCCGTTTACAAGTTATTGATCCGAAACAAACTGGTCTACTGACAGACCGACGGACAGACCGACGGACAGACCGACGGACAGACAGACAGACATCCGAAACAATATACCCCCTCTTCTTCGAAGGGGGGCATAATAATATTACTGGATTATTCTACAAGGGGAGATACGTATGTTACCATATTATAATGAAGGGGGAGATAATAACCTTAATGGATTATTCTAAATGGGCAGATTATGACATTTCATGATAGTTCTTAAAGGGGAGACAATAATGTTACTGGATAATTTTGGAAGGGAGATAATAACATAACTGAACAATATTGAAAGTGGAAATGAAACATAAGTGGTTAATTCTGGAAAGGGAAATAATAATGTTACTGCATTATTATGGAAGGGGAGGCAATAACATTGTAGATTATAATAATAGGGTCTTTGCCAATATTGTCTGAGCATTGACTAGTTCTTGTTGTGCATCAAACTTATATTCTGAGTTTCTCAAGACAATAGCTGAAAACCGAAACTATCCCAAGAAAATCTAACTAGGCAGGATGAAACTATCTATCTAATAAGGAACTTCTACTAGATACCAAATTGACCCATACAATACAAGAACCATTTGAACAAAACATAGGTCACTTGAAGTGAAAATATCCTGATAGGAGAACTAAACCAAGGTCATAATAAAGACTCAAATCAAGTGCATGCATTACTTAATCTGTCATGGGCCTAGTATCACGCACATACTTAAGGCAATACTCTGACTCAACTTTGAGTTTTTTCTCAATTTTGTTTGGGTTTTGAGTCTGACTCCTCCCTGAGTTTGAGGAAGAAAATGTGTATATTCTTATAGCTGTGACTTGAGATTGTTTGTGAGATGTCCGACCTTCTAAATACTCAGCTGAGTGGAGACTCAAATCTCGTTTTCTGCGATAAGCTAAAATAATTGAGAATGTCCATGAAACTGGGTCATGGTCTCAGACAAGGCATTACCTGCAGTGCCTTTGTTTGAGCATCTACGGCCCCCAGGTACTTGTTGTGTCTCTCTGTCTCCTGGTTACACAGCTCAGTCAGCATTCCCTGCTGATGGGGGTGGCCAAGGCTGGGTCGAAGTGACTGCTCGTGTTGCTTCTGTAACCGTGGAAACGAAATATTGTGATTGTGCTACTTCAGTAACCTTGAAAATGAAATATGATGAGAGTTTTCATGGTGTGGCCATGGAAATAAAATATATTGCACATGCTGCTTCAGTAACCATGACAATTAAATAGATTGCAAATGCTGCTTCCTTAACCATATTGATGAAATACATCGCACATGCTACTTCATTTACCATAATGATGAAATAGATTGCACATGCAGATTCAGAAACCACGACAATTTCAGTTATCCTCAAAATGAAATAATGGCGTTTGGTTCTTCAGTAACTGCGAAATGAAAAACATTAAACATGTTCCTTTAGTAACCATGGTGATGAAATATATTGTGCAAGTTGGTTCAGTAACCATGGATATTGAATAAACTTCACATGTGGCTTCAGTAACCATGAAAATTGAAATATGTCGCTCATGTCACGCTGCTTTTGTAACCTTGTAAATGAAAAAATATTGCTTGTGTTCCTGTGGTGAAAATAAAAACAAAATAGGTTTTGAATGCTGCTTAAAGACCAGAAGAGCAGTATAAAAGGGCCACAAACTCACAAAATGACTACTTTTCAGTTGTACACTCGTGTGTAAACAGCAGAAAACAAAAATGATTTTTTTCATAATATTTAAGTTTATATTTAATATTTTCCAATGAAATTTGGCATACATATACTTCAGTATACAAACAATATGTATGTGTAATTTGGTGATTGTAAGTTAAATATTTATTGACTTACAGAACAAAGTTTGTTGTTGTCTGCTTGAAATTCAAATTTCCCTGTAAATGCTAAGCACCGCCCACTTAAAAGGTTATGAACTTCTCTCAGCCAGTAGCTTGTGAATGACTCAGATCAAGTTTACAGATTCAACACTATATCAAATTGCTGTCTGCTCAAACACCTGTTTTTGTTTATAAACACTCTAATGTTATCAGCAAATCACTGTCAGATAAACCCAGCCCACTAGTTAATGTAGGTAAACATTTTACCACCGCAAAATCAAAATCGAGATCCGGCTTTTAAGTTACTATGGAAAAAAATTATATATTGCGTATTATTGCTTCTGTAATATATTGTGTATTCATTCTTCTGTAGCCATGCATCTGAAAAGAATTGCAAATGCTGTTGAAAAATGGAGAAAAAAGATATCGTACATGCTGCTTTAAGAACCATGGAAACAAAATATATTGCTAATGTGCCCTGTGTTTCCATGGAAATTTCACTATTACTTAATAATTAATTTAAAACTCTTCCAAATCTGAGAAATGTCAAGCTACATGTACAAAATCCACTTACCTGTCTGTCCTTCAGATCAGTTAGCTGCTGCCTGTACCGGCCCTCCTGCTCTGTCCGGCTGGTTTGCCCAGCCTCCACGTGGTCTTTCAGTAGGTCAGACACCACCAATTCTGGAATGTGCGCCACCCACTTCTCAAGGCTGCTCAACTGTGATCGGAACTCTGTGTAATAGAGACAAACACATGTTAAACTAACATTTCTTAACTTGCATCACTTTCTGACTGATGGCTTCGATAAAAGAATCATCTCTTGCAGTTACTGACAAATTTAATTATACTATGACTAAAAATGTTTTTGTGATAATGTTAAATACATAAAATACAATTAAATATTGCTATGGTTTTATTAAACTTAAAAAAAACATATACACATAGATGAGCATGAACAAAGGAAACAATTAAAGCAAAACTTAAAACTGCAAATTTCACGTGTAAAATAGCCCCTTATTTTCCCAAATAACTAGAGTTAAAACCCGCCCTAAAAAATCATTTTTATATGTGGAATACATGTGTTCAGTTTGAAGTAAATCCCTCAATGTCGTTCCTGAGAAACTAGATTACCATAAAACTTAAACCTTTCTAGGACGCTGACGCAGAGGCAATTGGAATAGCTAGCCTTTTATTTGAAGTGGAGCTAAAGAAATTGAATCATCACTTAAAATGAGTTGAATGGACCTCTCGTTATTATGTTCAGTAACAAGGGATGTGTTTGTCAGAAACACAATGCCCCCTATTGCCCTTATTTTTTTATTTTTTTTTTACCTTTGACCTTGAAGGATGACCTCGACCTTTCACCACTCAAAATGTGCAGCTCCATGAGATACACATGCATGCCAAGTATCAAGTTGCTAACTTTAATATTGCAAAAGATATGACCAAGGTTAAAGTTTTGTGACAGACACACAGACACACACAATGACAGACAAACAGGCCAAAATCAATATACTCCCTCTTCTTCAAAGAAGGGGGCATAAAAAACTTACCCTGCAGGCACTGGTTGTGGTATTCATCGGCCTGTTGATAGTAGGACTGCAGTTTCTGTACAATCACATCCGCACACAGCTCGTACGTCTCCTGCAGGGCCTGCGGTCTAGTGACAGGTCGCATCCCTTTCTGCCGATAGTACATCTGAAAAATACAAATGAGCCTCGCTCTGGGAAAATAGGGCTAAAAGCATGGTCCTCAAAAGTGTTGGCCCAGATTAGCATGTGCGTTCCGTTAACTGGATTTTTGCTAAGAAGAGCTTTCCTTTAAATGAAAAAATACCATAAAAGCAGAATGTGTTGTCCCTGATTAGCCTGTGCGCACTGCACAGGCTAATCTGGGACAACAATTTATGCGCATTCATCAAGCTTGCTTTTTTAGAGCGAGGCTCAATTATACAGCTGAACTATCGCATCTTAACCTAGCTTAGTCAAAGTTCTGGACATAGTTTTTAGTAAATTATAAATTGTAGCCATAATTGGTTGAACAATATATGACTTGGAAAAGGACAATTTCAGATAATTGAAGGGCAATAACTCTTGATTTTGGACAGGTCCTTTGCCGGCCAGTGAAGCTTGGCCAAGATATTATTGCTGAAGCAATAATTACATGCATTTACCCATAAGTTAGAGGAGCTAAAAACACAAGCTTTGGGAGGTACAAGAAGACATGTGCTATGCTGAGTGCCTAATACCCCATGGGGAGTGTTTAACTGTTTCCCGCTCAGAAGCAAAAAGTAAATGGCTACATGCAACCACCATAAAACCAGAACAGCCTGTCAGTAACTCGCAGTCTGTTCAGGTTTTATGCTGTTTGCTGCTCATCAGTATCAACGGGTTGGAAATGAAGCCTTTTAAACTTGAATCTAGTAACAAAGGTCTTTAATTTAATTTGATTTTCTAAGATACTACAAACGCATCTTCAGTGCGTATCTGAGTTGTACAGGGTTAATAGCTGTATTTAACCACACCTCTGACGCAGCAAACAGTCCTTCGAGAGCCTCCCGGAGTGTTTTCCTAACGATGCCCAGGAAGTGACTCGTGTTGACCATGTTGACCGTGTTGTCCGGGTCTTCCTCCGCAGCGTCCCCAAATATCACAGTCTTCCTCTCATACTTGGCAGGCTTGCTGGAGCGTCGCGTCCTGATAACAGTAAGTGATTTATGCTCAGAACATCAATTTTGAGATAAGGAACTTATCCTGATACCAGTTAGTTATACATGTTCAGAACATTTGACACTCAGTTTTGTATCCAGTAGGGATAATAGTAAAAAGTAGACACAGAATTTTTTTCAATAATTTCGTCAGAATAGGCTTTTTCATTTTTTTTTTTTTTTTTTTTTTTTTTTTTTTTTTNACAATATATGACTTGGAAAAGGACAATTTCAGATAATTGAAGGGCAATAACTCTTTATTTTGGACGGGTCCTTTGCCGGCCAGTGAAGCTTGGCCAAGATATTATTGCTGAAGCAATATTGACATGCATTTACCCATAAGTTAGAGGAGCTGAAAACACAAGCTTTGGGACCTACAAGAAGACATGTGCTATGCTGAGTGCCTAATACTCCATGGGGAGTGTTAAACTGTTTCCAGCTCAGAAGCAAAAAGTAAATGGCTACATGCAACCACCATAAAACCAGAACAGCCTGTCAGTAACTCGCAGTCTGTTCAGGTTTTATGCTGTTTGCTGCTCATCAGTATCTACAGGTTGGAAATGAAGCCTTTAAAACTTGACTCTAGTAACAAAGGTCTTTAATTTAATTTGATTTTCTAAGATACTACAAACGCATCTTCAGTGCGTATCTGAGTTGTACAGGGTTAGCTGTATTTAACCACACCTCTGAAGCAGCAAACAGTCCTTCGAGAGCCTCCCGGAGTGTTTTCCTAACGATGCCCAGGAAGTGACTCGTGTTGACCATGTTGACCGTGTTGTCCGGGTCTTCCTCCGCAGCGTCCCCAAATATCACAGTCTTCCTCTCATACTTGGCAGGCTTGCTTGAGCGTCGCGTCCTGATAACAGTAAGTGATTAATGCTCAGAACATCTATTTTGAGATAAGGAACTTATCCTGATACCAGTTAGTTATACATGTTCAGAACATTTGACACTCAGTTTAGTATCCAGTAGGCAGTAGGGATAATAGTTAAAAGTAGACACAGAATTTTTTTCAATAATTTCGGCAGAATAGGCTTTTTCATTTTTTTATTTTTTTTATTTTTTTTTTACAAATTGACTACATTTTCTTTATGTTACTCATAACTCAACAAAACAATTGATATCAAATTGATTGGCTTTTTGACATCAATATACAATTGTTTATTTGAGTAACATAAAGAAAATGTAGCCAATTTGTAAAAATAACCTTGAAAACGCCTATTAAGACTATACCAGGAAAGAGTAAAATTATATATTTTTGGCTATCATTTTACACATTTTGGCTATCATTTACACATTTTGGCTATCATTTACACATTTTGGCTATCATTTTACACATTTTGGCTATCATTTACACATTTTGGCTATCATTTTACACATTTTGGCTATCATTTTACACATTTTGGCTTTTATAATTTTAAACACATCAGAACTCCATATCATTGTCAACTGGCTGATAAACATTTAATAAACAACAAACTTAAACAAATTAACATTAGGTTATAAGAAACAGACGCTGGTGACACAGATTTCAGTAATG
The DNA here is from genome assembly GCA_007657795.1 of Dreissena rostriformis. Taxonomy (NCBI): domain Eukaryota; kingdom Metazoa; phylum Mollusca; class Bivalvia; order Myida; family Dreissenidae; genus Dreissena; species Dreissena rostriformis. Next base: position 84,256 of record VMBQ01001483.1, read on the forward strand.
CACAAAACTAATGGCATCTCAACTCAACACATAAACTGGCACAACAAAAACCTTTTGAGACATTTGTGCAATGTTAACAATCTGGAATACTTTATTAAGTCGTCAACAAGTAAGCAAGAAAACTTGAGGGAAAATTTTGATTTTTTAAAGTACTGATTGTACCCAGAATGTTTTTCTTCAAACAGGCATCAAGGATTGAACAAAATCACACTAAATATTTAAAATGTTAAATACTTTAAAAAATATTCAACTTGTGACAATGAGGCAATTACATACAGAGCAAATCAAGGTTTTAATGGTAATATGATTTTTTTTTCATGCGAAATTGTATTATCAATATATAGTATTACATACATGCATGCTATATATGGGAATTATTATTGTTTTTGTTAGAACGTTAAAGGGCCACTCATGCAATGTTATTCAAACAGTTAAAGGGCCACCGCAAGCTGCCACTGTCACATCAACTGCTTCACAAGGCTTACCCATAATCGGTTCTAGACGAAGATGATGCCCTTTATAAGGAAAACAATTTAATTAATTCAGCTGCACAATTACTTTGCATTTGTTCTACAAAAACAATACAACCTCCTTATTTCTAAGTTGCCTTGACTAAAAAAATACTTCATAATTACTATTATTTGAATTAAAGATTTAAAATAAAAATAATAATCACTACATTGTAAAATAATTTTTAACAAGAGTTCCGCGGTTGGAGACATATGCCCCCCACCCCCTAAAAAAGGCTTTGATTTTCACACTTATTTTGACAGTGACCTTGACCTTTGACCTAGTAAACCCAATTTCAATAGGGGTCAAGTACTGTCCAAGGCCAATGCACATGTAAAGTATCAAGCCAATCGGTCGATTCGTTGACAAGTCATTGATCGGAAACGATTTTCCAACTTATTGTGACAGTGACCATCACCTTTAACCTAGTGACCCTAATTTTAATAGGGGTCATTTACTGTTCAAGGCCAATGCACATGTGAAGTATCAAGCCAATCGGTCAATCCGTTCACAAGTTATTGATCGGAAACGAACTGGTCTACCAACAGACCGACAGACATCCAGCAAAACAATATACCCCCTCTTCTTCAAAAGGGGGCATAAAAATCACCATTTCTAAGTAATCTTAATAAGAATTATGAAGAATATAAGTAAGATTCTTAACAACATAATGTGACTGGAATCTAAAAATGTCTGTAAATATAACATGTTCGTTTAAGCATACTTTTATTTTATTAGAGTTTTATTAAATTTACTAAATTTAAATGTGATAAAGCTCAACATTTATGTAAACTAAACACATATTTTGTCTATTAATTTTACTTTTCAATAAATGTATTTTACCACTTAAATGAATGAACAGACTTGTAAAATCGAGTGAAACAAAAAAGCATATGTTGAAGTTACCATATGTGGGAAAATAGACTTCAAACTCTCAGATTAGCACTTTGAAGTATCAATTGATAAATAATCATACAACTTGAGATGAGAAAGGATTAACCGGTTTTAAATAGCAATAATTTGAAATGGTGGTGTTCATATCAGACATCAAGTTTCTAATTAACAAAGAAGAAAACAACAAGAAACGTGTCATAGACACTGATACCCACAGAATACATATTTAGACACAGACAATAAAATCCACTATATATTCTTCTTTGAACAAAATGACAAAGGGCTATAATTCTGTCAAAACTTGATGCAGTCATAATTCCTTTCGTAACGATCATTAACATTATAAATGTCATTCAACTGTGAAAGTTTTAGCTAATCCGCCAAGCAGTAAAAGGAGTTGAACGCACACAATTTTTAGACTAAATATTCTATAGTGAAAAAACATATAACGTTCCAGAATTCTGCTAAAACTCCTTTCTTTAAAATTATCTAAACATTAAGGTAATTCACATGTCAAAGTTTGAGCGAAATCAACCCTGTAGTGAACGAGGAGTTGAAAACACAAGCTTTAGAAAATGAAAAACAGACAAAGTGTCATAGTTCTGCCAAAACTCATTGCAGATGAAATTCCTTGCTTTGCAATCATCTAAACATAAAGTCATTCCATTGTAAAAGTTTCAGCGAGATCCCCTCAGTGTCCCATCTTGTGCAGGCAAACACAATTGGAATAAAAAAACTGCTTAGAAAAAAGGAGGAATTTGACGTAACAGTATTTGAAATTAAAGTAATCTACTGTATCTTATTTGTCAGATTCCTGGTCCCGTGAAAACCTTTTACAGGTATAAAATTGAAATTGGCAACATTTGCACAGGAAAAACCAAAAAAACACCATTTTTATGAGCAAAATTATTGTTAGATCACAAGAACCTTCAATATGTCAAAGGTACATAGAGGCTAGTATGAAATTGCTGTTATATAATATATTTACTTATTTATTTATTTATTTATATATATGCTACAATAGCTTTACGCTAAACCATCAAAATTTAGTTTACCATGAACATTCACAATAATTGCACATGTGATTTGAGTGAATAAAGTAATGATGAACGTAACAAAAAGGTGCGCATAATTGTGATCATACTGGGACATAAATCTTCACATATTCAGAGTTGACAGTCATTCTCCACAACAATATTAACAACAAAGTGGGCTCACTCTTCATCATCAGAGTACTCCATTTCCTGATTATCTCCCTTTGAGTAAGATTTCTTTCTTTTTGATACTTGAGACATTTTTGATGATGGAGGTTTCATTTTTTTAGCTTTTATCTTTTTTGCAGATTTTTTATTTTCAAGAATATTTACTGAGGAAGCTGTTAAAATTTCCAGACTTTCGTAATGGATGTTTTCAGGACTCAATATTTCCTTTGTGGTCAAAACTGGTGTTAAATGTGACTCAAGATTATCTGTCTCAGGTAATAAATCCTGGTTGTTTGCAAGGCTAAAAAAGGAACATTTTACATCTATATGAAGAACTATATCTCTCAATGTATCTTTGTGTAAAAAATTATGGATGCCAATTTTAGACACTCCTTTAAAAAAAAGTTCATAGCTCAATATATAAAATTAACAAATCATGGACAGAAATATACGCCCGTCATAAAAATTGACCCCATGGTAAGGGTATCATGTTTACATATTTTTCTAAATGTTTAACAAAAATGAAATAAACGAAACGTTACCGTTTAAACAGTATCCCTATGTCCGTTTAATAAGCATCAGTACCATCCCATTTCCAAACTGAAAGTAGTATTTTTTTCCGGAAGTTATATTCCGTGCATATCCCATTGCGCAATGACACCATATTAAAACCATAAAATATTATAAACCAGACCATACGTATCACCAAATGTGTATACGTCGTTCTATAAAAACAATTTAAAGAACGTCGAAAATAATGTAAAATCGACGAAAAAACTGTATCCGAAAACGACACTCCGAAAAAAATGTACGTTTTTTGCACATGAAATACAAAGTGCATATCGTTTGACTGCAGAAAATGAAAAACCAGTTAACTCGCAAAAATGTTATCAATATATAATTTGGTTAAAATATTGCTTTCAACATGCTACCGCAGTGCTTTACTCCGCTAACCAATCACTTAAACTATTTCAAGATGGCGGCATATGCACTGTTTCGTTGCAAAGCTGTAAGATTTTCGGAAAGTAGCAAAGATTTTCTGTAAGTTTCCGTTCATGTCCGAGCCATCTGCTAACCAAAATCAGAAATAAATTACTGCCGAATTCGGTAGTGTCTGGATTTACCGCAAGTACCTTGATTTCGCAGTTCGTCATTGATATACTTGGTACGGCTAGTCGGCTACGTTATTTGCACCCCAATATGTATTATATTGATATTGACTGTCGTTTAAACGTTTACTGTTTTTGTAAACGTTTTTGGGCAAAACACGAAACGCAACCGTTTAAATGTTTAAACATGATACCCTTACCCCCTGGGATGCCATATTTATTAACTGGTTATCAAACTTGAATTGCATTTTATGGAAACAAATATATTTGCAAAGTTTGGCGAAAAATTAAGTAAAAAAACGAATGAGTTAAGAAAGCTGAAACAGCAAAGTTTGCATAATTTTGTATAATTAAAAAGAAGTAACTCTGAAAAGCCTCACACAATTTGGCTTGTTATCAAACTTGGTATCCATTTTACATCGCCAAACATTTGCAGAAAGTTTGGAGAAGATTCTATGAAAACAAATGAGAAATAGCAAATTTAGCTGTTTTTTAACAAAGGGAAATAACTCTGATTAGACTGGTGCACATTGGCTGGTTATCAAACAAGGCCTCCTTTTCTTGTTTAAAAAACATTTCCAGAAAGTTTATTGAAGATCCAGTGAAAACTTAGAGTTAGAGAGCGAAATAATAAATGTGCCGTCAAGCCATCTGCCAAGGTTTTTCCCATAATATATCCGATCAAGAGACGGGTGTATTAAAACGATACATTTGTATCTAGGTCAAAGTATTGAAACACATTTGGCGGTCAAACTCATTTTACTAGGCTTACAACAAGAGCCAGAATACCTAAACTGCCCAAAATTTATATTAAAACAAAAAAGTAAGGAATATTGTTTTAAACCTGTTAAAAAAACTGTTTTATCACAAGTCAAAAACATGAGAAAATATCTTAAGCCATAGCGAGACATAAGCATCATAAATCCTACAAAAAATAATTTAATTTTTCAAATTACATAAATAATTTACTTAGTTAGTTTCAAGTCCATAGCAAGACATAAGCATCATAAATCCTACATAAATCCTACAAAAAATCCTTATACAAGAAAAATAATATTTAAAATAGCATGAATAATTTCTTACACAGTTTCAAGGGCTTTAGCCAGACATAAGCATCATAAATCCTAAAAAAATTATCCATTTAATATAATATTCCAAATGACATGAATAGTTTACTTACGCAGCCGACTGAGTTTTCCTATGGATGCTCTCAGAGGCTGAGGCTGGCGACAGACCGGCACGAATCTGGGATACTAATTTACCTCGATCTGAGGTGTTCGTGGTCGACATGGCCGACTTGGCTTTCTCTCGCGCTTCCGCAGCTGTGTTGGTAGAGAAACATATATAAGCCTTGTTATACAAAATTTGGGCTTAATGCATGTGCGTAAAGTGTCACTTTCCGCTTTAATGGGACTAATTGTTTAAAGGAAGTCTCCTCATAACAAAAATCCAGTTTAGGCAGAAAGTGTCGTCCCTGATAAGCCTGTGTCGACTGCACAAGCTAATCTGGGGTGACACTTTAAGCACATGAATTGAACCCCGATTTCCCAGAGCGAGGCCCATATACATGTATAAATGAACATGTATATATCATAATGTGTAATGTAATTGCACCTTTAATAAACGCATTTTGTTAGAAGTACATAATAACATTTGTAAATGATCATTTATCTTTTATAAACAAAGAACATGTCTGAACGTATTTGCATCATTAATAAACACATCTCCAATTTCATGTAAACCAACTTATACATAAATATACATTTTATGAGGAAGAACACAGAACTGTTATAATAAATTATGTACACATTATAATCAGTTGCAAAAAGACACTGTCAAATTTAGCTAGAACATTTTCCAGTACAATTAACTGTACCATTATAAAAGCCACATTCTTAGAAAACTGGGCTTAATGCATGTGTGTTAAGTGTCGTCCCAGATAAGCGTGTGTATTCCAAACAGGCTAATCAGGGACAACGCTTTCCACCTAAACTGAATTTTCTATTAAAAAAAAGACTTACTTAAAACAAGTGATGTGTTTGTAAAACACTATGTCCCCTTTTGAGCAATTTTGACCCATATATTTGACCTTTGACCTTAACGGATGACCTTGACATTGACCTTTCACCACTCAAAATTCGCAGCTCCATGAGATACACATGCATGCCAAATATCAAGTTGTTATCTTCAATATTGCAAAATTTATGGCCAATGTTGAAGTTTGTGCAAACAAACCAACAAACCAACAAACAAACAGACAGGGCAAAAACAATTTGTTCCCCATAGACTGGGGGACATAAAAAAAAACTAAAACCGGCTGTGGTGCCCCTGATAAGCCTGTGCGTACTGCAGAGGCTTATCTGGGATGAGACTTTACACACACACATTCGGCCCAATTATCCCAAAACGGGACTCCAGTGATTACAGTGACAGTACAAGCTATAGAGAGTGAGTAGACAACACTGACATTGTGCCCATTCCCCATCCAGGTCTGCATCCATGCCAAACCTCATCTTGCTCTTGTTGGTCCTGTAATACAAGCAATCAATAACTCAACAGAATAATCAATCACTCAAAAGGATAATCAATCACTCAAAGGGATAATCAATCACTCAATTTAATAATCGATCACTCAATTTAATAATCAATCACTCAGTAGGATAATCATGCTATCAATCACCGGTCTGATGTGATTATTTGTGTCTTGGACATAGATTGAGAACTATTAAAGGTATCAAAGTTCACAGTAGATAGGCATATCTCATTGAAGGAATGTGCTGTGAACCAGAGCCATAACTCTTGCTTTATTATTTTATTGTTATAACTCTTGTTTTATCCTCAGCTTGCTCTGGTATTGTTATACATGCAAGCAATCACTCAATTAACCTATCATTTTATCAATCACACGGTTAATCATATATCAATCACTTATTGGAACCTCAGGTTTCCTTTCTTTTGTTGGTCTTGTTTGTACGCGCAATCAATGACACCAAAGGCGTATCACCTATTTATCACTTGAAGGAACTAAAACTTGCTTCTATTGGTCCAGTTATATGGGAAATAAATTAAAAGGCAAAACAAATCTATCATTCAACCATTTAACCTTTAGCTTGTTTATCGTGTAATCACTCAATCAATCGCAAATTAATCTGTCAATCAATGTATCAATCAACCCTTTCATTAGATAATAATTCAATTGAAAGTGAAACTCAGCTTGATGGTCATATAATTCTTGCCGTCACTTCATCAATGTATCCGTCAATCAATACAGGCAATCCCTCAATCAATCAACCTTTCAATCAATCAATTGATTGAACCTCAACTTTTAAATCTTAGATACATGCCATCCATCATTCAATTAACAATCAATGAAAGCAAGCAGGTGCACACAAAATCTTTCAACAGAAAACATACAAGTGCTCATACTAAAAGTTTATACAGGTGAACTTTGTTATCTTTAAGTTGCTAGGAATCACATATGACTTTGAGATATCCATAGTTTGACATATCCAAGAAACATTTAGTTCAATATACATATTGATGTATACAATAGTCATAGTGTTTACTATAAGGAACAGAAACAAATAAAATTATCAATCAAATAACTCACACGTTTGTTTAAATTTTTTAAACGAGGTGTTAAGATGTGTTACAAATTAACCTAATAGCTCTGTACATCTTGCAACAGGCATCAAAACTTCAAGTTAAACAGATCACAGTATGTGTGAAAACAAATGTTGGAACAGTAAATCACTAAAACATAACCAGTTATTCAAGTTCAAACTTTGAGATAACCGTTTTTAATTCAAAAACAATAAGGGGAAAGATCGGATTTAATGTCCACTTTAACTTATTCTGATCTTCGGAATTTTTGAGATTACAAAGTTCCAGATAACACATTTAGTAGAGATAATGAAGATCAAGATCATTGGGCTCAAGATAAAGAAGTCTGAGATAATGAAGTTTGAGATAGCAAAGTTTGAGATAACGAAGTTCGAGATCACAATGTTGGAGATAACAAAGTTTGAGATAACAAAGTTCAGCTGTAAGTATGCACTTGTATATAAGCACAAACTATGTGTGTCAGTCTTGAAAATTAAAAAAAAACTAGTAACCCCAGCATCATAGGCACAATATGGAGTGAATACAACATTAGTGATTATCAAATACCCTCAGGGTAGAAATGTGACATGTGACTGACTGTGACGATGGTATAAAGTACAATAGCTTCACCTGCAGTATTTTATGACTCTTACAAACGTTACAACACTTCAATAACCTTCATCAATAGATAATTCCTGGCTAATGAAGCTTCGGTATAGGCTGTAATAATGAGTCAGATTGATCACATTTTTAGAAGCTTTAAGATGACTTGTGTGGGATATCATATTTAGATCAAATTTATTACTTTTAAGCTTATAGAAGTAAGCCACAATAAATTTAAAATGGTGATAAGAATGCAAAAGAAAAACGTATCTTAGTATTTCTGCTGCTTACATACTCTTTACAATACATATTCCTGTAAAACCCTAAATCCCCTTTGTTGGGCACTATCCCCTGGTTAGACCTACCTCATGATCCCTTTTATGACCCCTACGGAAGGATCCTCAGCTGGCTGTTTCCCAGCTCTGCTGATGGGAGTGGGGCCGGTGTCCTGCNCGCTCAAAGGGTTAATGCATGTGCATAAAGTGTCGTCCCGGTTAAGCCTGTGTGGACTCTACAGGCTTATCTGGGAAGACACTTTACACACATGCATTAAGCCTAGTTTTCTCAGAATGGGACTCAGTACAAGCCACAGCCTGACAACATAATTTTGTGAAGAACCGTCAAGACAGTATTTTTACAGTAATTCTCCGCTCTCTTTACCTGTAGTGAGTCAGTTATCAGTAACTGGTATGAACACTTTGTATTGGTAAACAACTTATATGTTACATGACTGAAACAATGTTTGATACTTAGAAAAATCTTAATACATTCAGTAACTGAAAACTTAAGATACTGTGATATAAAAATGTAAATAAACAATTTGCCTTTTCTATCAATATTTTTATCTCATTGAAAAACCTGTATCATTTATACTTCTTTTATTTTCTTGGATTGGAAGCATATTAAAGTTATGGAATTCAATAAACAAGCACCAAACATGTTGACAAATGCTGTTCTTTTTTATGCTGTTGTGGTATTTTTATCAAGATTTTCAGCATAAAGAAGTAATATAGGAAAAAAGCGAGCTGCCTTGTAAGTACATTCACAGAGTCATAAAAATATTGTAAACATTTTCAACAGTTTATACATGCCAAGGCATGGTTGTCTTTAACAACTAATGAACAGCTCCATAGCTAAAGAGGCACCTTTTCTGAGAGAATGTTCTTAACCTTTGAATTAATGTAAAACTATATGAACTTGTGTTAATCTTTTAACCCTTTGCATGCTGGGAAATTTGTCGTCTGCTAAAATGTTGTCTGTTAAATTTCTAAAATTAGCATTTTCTTCAAAATTTTTTTTCAAAGAATACTATCAGAATAGCAAACAGTTTGGATCCTGATGAGACGCCACGTTCTGTGGCGTCTCATCTGGATCCAAACTGTTTGCAAAGGCCTTCAAAATCCGGTTCCAGCGCTCAAAGGGTTAAGAAACACTATATTGTTGTTCAAGCAAACGATAATCCCAAGTAGAACATAGTGAGTCAAGAAATCAAGTTGTAAACATGCTTTCCAGACAGCCCTTGCACCGGTATATATGAGATATGATCAAGTTGTAAACATGCTTTCCAGACAGCCCTTGCACCGGTATATATGAGATATGATCAAGTTGTAAACATGCTTTCCAGACAGCCCTTGCACCGGTATATATGAGATATGATCCTTTTCCTGGGAAAACTGGGCTACCAATGTATGTGCGTTTGAAGTCTTCCCAGATAAGCCTGTGCAGGGGTTTGCACAGATTAATCAGGGACAACACTTTTTGCCTAAACTGGATTTTTGTTTAGAAGAGACTTCCTTTAAGAAAAATTCCATAAAAACGGAAAGTGTCCTCCCTAATTAGCCTGTGCGGATTGCACAGTCTAAACGGGAACGACACTTTACGCACATGTATTAAGCCCCGTTTTCCCAGAACGCTGCTCATATATGACTCCAACTGACCGACTGCTGGTGGTCCCTGCATGAGGCTGGACGGTGGTCGCATGGTCGGGTCCTTCAGGCAGTTCAGGTACACACTACGGGTGTGGAAAGCCTCAAACACTGCCTTCAGGCTTGCGTTGAGCTGCTCAGACGTGATTTGCTGAAGGCATACCAAAGTTCTGTGAATGTTTTTTTTACACACGATATTTCAGTTCACAGAATTCGCAAAGAATGCTCAGCCGTGATTTGCTGAAGTTGAATCAATGTTCTGTCAATGTCTTTTTTACACAAGATATTTCAATTCACATATTGTTCATATAGGTCACTGTGGCGTAGTGGATATGGTGTCCCTCTTGCAACCGAGAGGTCATGGGTTCGATCCCCACTTTAGATCTCCCTCAAAGACACCAAGTACTGAATCTACATATGAAACGCTCTTGATTCCGTTTAATGTGTACATTCAGTACTTGAGGTCTTTCAATGCAATCAAGCTAAAATAAATAGGTTTAAACAGAAGATGCAAAGAATACTACATGTTGGTTAGTATAAAATAAATATCTATATAGGGAGGCTTGATAAAAATGAACCTCCAGCCTTTGTTGGTGGTTAACATTTGTGTGCTATTCTAGTATATATATATTTAATTATTGGAAATGAATTTGTCAAACCTGTACAGCTGACATACCGCAGTTCAATGTCACATGGCAAATCAATGGTTTTCTCTGGCTTCAGATAATTTATTCTAGTCTGCTATAGATATAACATGAATTAATTGACTATGCAACCATGTGGCAATTTGACCTCAGAAATTTAAGCTGGTTATTAGCCGACTGGTCCATTGATAAATTTTTCCTAACAAAGATTATTACGATCCCAAACGTGTCCTACCTCCTTATCAAGGTTGGGTCGAGCGCAGGCGTCGATCCGTCGCTCAATGTCGCTGAGGTGCTTTGCAAGCTTCTGTGCATGTGTGTTGCTCTCTGCCACTTCGGCCTTGATCTTAACCTGCGTGTTGGTCAGCCAGCGGGCTATCTTCTCCATGAATATCAGGTCAAACATGTGGCTCTTGAACCTATCAACAAGTGGGCCAACTTGTCAAAAAATGAGACTTGATCTGGGAAAACTAAGCATAATGCATGTGTGTAAAGTGATGTCCCAGATACGCTTGTGCAGTATGCACAGGCTAATCAGGGTTGACACTTTCTGCATATAAAGGATTTTCGTCTACCTTTGAACAAAAAATTGCATAAAAGAGGAAAGTGTCGTCCCTTTGCGGACTGCTTTATTTTTATTGTTTATTTTTATTTGAACTACTAAAAAAATAATGATACAAAAGTAAATAAATTTTAATGTTATATTTAAAAAACACAGAAAACTCATTATTTATGTGAACAAAATAAAATGAAAAAGATGGCCATTTAAAGAAAAGTCTTAAATTTCATTTGATTTTCTTAAGGGACAACAAACACATCAAAATGCATATCTAAGTGGTAAAGGGTTAAAACCCACCTGTCTTCAAATTCCATGGCAACCTTGGTGGCCTGCTCCAGCCGTTTGGACTCCATATCCTCAAGGTCAGACATGATGGAGCCCTCGGCTTTGTCCACATTTGCGGCCATCTTGTCAAGGCGCTTGCGGTAGTCCTCGATCTCCTCGGGGCAGAAGTTGCCGCCGTCGCTGAATACCCTGCGAAAGATTGAATGGTACATGTAGCTTAAACATCGGAATTGACAAAGATCAATAAGAAAAACTAAACAGCATGATTTACAAAGATCAACATAATGAAATAATAGTGACAAAAATAAATCACCTTTTTTTACTATAATGTGGTATTTTTAACAGCAAAACTTCTGAAAGCTCACTTAGATAGAGAAAGCATGTACAATTTTGAGTAAAAAAACCATAATAGTATATTTAAAAAGTGTGTAAAATATCTCAACTGTTTTTATTTTATATTAACCAGATTAAAACATTAAAAAAAAATCTATAAAAAAACAAGACTATTTCCAAGTGCCACCATTGTCGGATTTTTCATATTTTTGTATAAATATTTGTTGCCATAGCAACCAGAATTTTTGACGTAGGAACAAAATAAAATGACGTGCATAATCTCCATATTGCCATCTGTCCATGTTTCAAGTTTCATGAAAAAATATGAAGAACTTTTAAAGTTATCGCAGGATCCAGAAAAGTGTGACAGACAGACTGACGGACGGACAGAGCGCAAACCATAAGTCCACTCCGGTGGAACCGGTAGGGAACAAAAAAGCTGTGTTTGTGAAACACAATGCCCCCAACTGCACTGTGAAGCCGCACAGCAACTATTTTAGAGAAAATTGTTAAGTCCAAGGCTATGTAGGAAGATTCACACACCAAAAATAAGGTCAGTATCTGCAATAATACATAGATCTAAAAATCATAATAAAATGCTCAAATTTCAAACAACATAAACCCCATAAACCTTTAAAAAAGACTTTTACTTTGTGGCTCAGAGACAGCTTCTATTTAAACAGCTGTTATACATTCTTTGCATTAACCAGAGCGCTTACTTTTGCAGCCAAAATGTCTGAAACTGATCTTAAAAACACATGAGCCCCACTCTGTGAAAAGGGGGTTTAATGGCTTAACTGGATTTTTGCTAAGAAGAGACTTTCTTTAAACAAACAAGTGATGTGTTTGTGAAACACTATGTCCCCTTTTGAGCGATTTTGACCCATATATTTGACCTTTGACTTTGAAGATGACCTTGACCTTACACCACTCAAAATGTGCAGCTCCATGATATAAACATGCATGCTAAATATGAAGTTGCTATCTTCAATATTGCAAAAGTTATGGCTAATGTTAAAGTTTGTGCAAACAAACCAACAAACCAACAAACAAACAGACAGGGCAAAAATAATATGTCCCCCAGTCTAGACTGGGGGACATAATAATATCATAAAAGTTGAAGGTTTCGACCCTGATTTTCTTGTGCGAACTGCACAGGATAATCTGGGATGACACTTTAAGTGCATGCATTTAACCCCCTTTTTCACAGAGCATGGCCCATATCATTCTGTAAAGCTACACACTTAAATGACTTGATGAATCGTGCGTTAGACTCTCTGAGCATCTGGAGGGTCTCATCAAGATGCTGTCTGAACTGCCGCAGAGACGCTCTGATAACTGACATGAACTTGTCCAGCTCCACATTCAGCTGATTCTTCAGGTTGTACAGTCTAAAATAAAAGAAAAAAGATGTATTGTAATGTGTGAACAATCTATGGAAAATGTATGGAAATGTATGGATAATATAAGGAAAATTATGAAAATGCATGGAATGATATGGCAAATGTATGGAAATGTATGAAAATGTATGGATTATTGAAGTGATTGTTCCCTTATTGAACAGATTTCAGTAAAATTAACAATCATGATCAACTACAGTAGTGACCAATATCCTAGAATGCTGTATGCTGTAATATGCAATAAGTGTTAATGATCATGTGTTAGAAATTTTAAGTTGAATAAAGGGGCATAACTTTAGACATTCCAATTAGGATAATACAAATTGTACATGCAAAACCCTAATCATAAGTAAGCATGCATGCAAGTTTAAATGTTGTAAATTAAAAACATTCAGTTTACCAATTATGAGCTATAGTTCAGTGAAACATGATTGGAACAACAATTACTGAGAGACGGAGTGATTTTTGTATCTCCGACTAGTCAATTAATTCAAAAGAAAGCACATTAACTCAAATACATAGAAACTGTGATTGCATGTACATGTATATAATATAATAAATAATTTGAAGGCATAAAAAACTTCATTCTAAGATCACACAAAGAATAATTTTCATTAGCATTAGACAATAAATGTAATGTTATTAATAATAACAAATAAAACATCAGAATATTGCAAGCTATGATGCATGAATATGCAAAAAAGAAAAAAAATCTCATTTAAATAATAAACAAAATAATGTTTTAAAATCAACATCAAATTAAATTGAGCCTTCCAAACCTGAATAAGTCATTGCAACTCTTAACCCTTTGCATGCTGGGAAATTTGTCGTCTGCTAAAATGTTGTCTGCTGAATTTCTAAAATTAGCATTTTCTTCGATTTTTTTCAAAGAATACTATCAGAATAGCAAACAGTTTGGATCCTGATGAGACGCCACGTTCTGTGGCGTTTCATCTGGATCCAAACTGTTTGCAAAAACCTTCAAAATCCGGTTCCAGCACTGAAAGGGTTAAAACCCTTTCCCTCTCAGATGCAAAGTTAAAATGGCAATATGCAACCAGCATAAAACCAGAACAGCCTGCAAGTAAGTCCCAGTCTGTTCAGGTTTTATGCGGTTTGCTACTCATCAGTATCTTAGGTTTGGAAATGAAGCCTTAAAAACTTGAATCTAGTAAGAAAGGCCTTAAATTTAAATTTATTTATTAAGGCAATACAAACACGTAAAATTGCATTCTGAGTGGTAAAGGGTTAAACCTCAGGGCTTTTTTACCCATCTTTGAAAAGCGGCCTTGGCCCCCTCTTTTATGAAAAAAAAGTTGCCAACTGTTCAAAACTGTGAAAAAAATGAGCCATGAACTTTTTTGAATTGTTAAAATTTGAGTCACAAACATCTTAAAATTGTAAAAATATGAGTCGCTTACTTCTCAAATTTGTGAAAAACAGCCATTCTCTTAGACGGATAAAAAGCTTTGGCTTCTGACGGGTACAGGGTTAAACCTAGTGAACACAAAGTGGTTATACTTAGAGGCCTTTGTGGCGTTGATGAAGACCACCTCAAGGGCCTCTATGTCCTTGCGAAACTTGCTGGCCAGCTCGTTGTGTTCCGTTGTCATGCCGACAAACCGGTTCCGGACCTCGGTCAGCGCCTGCGTGATTCCCTTGCAGTGACGCGTGACTCTCTCAGAGTGCATGACAAGCTCGGCTGGAAACGTGAAAGTTTGTGTTTGTTTGATTATTTGGATTTTTTGTCATTTCAACAGTATTTTGGTCCCATTCGGGATTTCAGTTAACTCAAACTTTTACTGGGAAAGCTAGTTTACAAGTACTATTTAAATACACATATTAATACTGTTATTTGACAACTTTGCATCCTAAATTAAATAAGAGGTATAAGCAGAATGGACAATAGAAATAATTTCATCAAAACTTAAGTTTAAATACATAATTATAAGAAATGGCCTTACTAAAATAAATGATAAAGGATCTGACACAAGTTGTCTTTTCCTACTTTTTAAACAAGATAAGGATTTTTTTTACAAATTTGTTGGACAGGCTCATGTTGATTACCTTATTTCACCACTATAACATGTGACTTGTAAACTAGCTGTCCAAGAAAACGTACTTGTAGCCAATAGAAATACTTGAAATGTTCTCTAAAATATTATAATTCAATTTGTAGCAGGTTGTCCATTAACCCACCTGCTCGCACGTTGTGAACGTCGTACTCGGCTCTACGTGCCCTGGGTTTGTGCAGGTGAAGACGAAGGTCTAGCTCGCTGTTGAGCTCCTCACACTGGAAAAAAAAGGTCCATTAACGCTTTGAGCGCTGGAACTGGATTTTGAAGGCCTTTGCAAACAGTTTGGATCCAGATGAGACGCCACAGAACGTGGCGTCTCATCAGAATCCAAACTGTTTGCTATTCTGATAGCGGTCTTTGAAAAAAAGAGAAGAAAATGTTGATTTTAGAAATTCAGCAGACAACATTTTAGCAGATGACAAATTTCCCAGCACGCAAAGGGTTAAGTTCAGTTAAAAAATATTGACTCAAGCTCGATTGCATTGAAAGCCCACGGCTAATTGAAATGCTTTCAAGTCCCTTTTTCTATGTAGAACCAGTAGTTGGGGTTTTTGAGCGAGATCTAAACAATGCTCCCACATTGGGGCTCGAACCTGTCACTTCTCAGTTGCTTGGTGGACACCATACCCACGATGACCTTCATTAAGTTTCCAACAAGGCATGGCTTTTTGTACTGATATTCGATAACCACTCAGATACGCACTTTGAAGCCTTGCAGTCCGTTAGAAAATCAATTTCAAGTTTTAAAGTCTTCATTTCTAACCCTTAGGTACTGAAGAGCAGCAAACAGCATAAAACCTGAACAGCCTGTGAGTTACTTGCAGGCTGTTCTGGTTTTATGCTGGTTGCATATAGCCCTTTTCACTTTGCTTCTGAGTGGGAAAGGTTCAAGTTTTAAACATGGCATGGCCTTTTGAGACAGATATTGGATCACAACAAGTACATGCAGCTGCTAAAAAGGGGCAGGTAGGAAAGCCGGACCGGACCAATCTAGTGTGGTGTTCCAAGAGAAGTCATAAAGCACCACTTCTAATTATGTTTTTACAGGATAGTTCTTTCATTTGCCCTTGAATTGTTGGAGAAAAAAATATAAAAAAAATCACACTCTCAGTGTTGACAAGTCCAAAAGAACAGCAGGCCCAAAGCAAAAAAGAAGCTGGTTATAAGCTGCTATAATTTTTCTCTAGATCTTTTCCGACGTGACTAATTTGATGAATTCTTCAACAGTGTCAAACCAAGGGAGAGTTATCATACACAAATAACAAATAATTTTCTTTTTTAGCAATTTTGTTAGATGTGTAAAATGGATTTTCTTGTATTGCTTACTTCCTATACTTGACAGATGCAAATATTTTAGAACATTCCAGTTCAAAGGTCATGTATATTACCTTGGCAACGACAACGCTGGACGCCCGCTCTGACGCTTGGTCCGTCCAGTCTTCAAGGTGGTTAAGGAAGTTCAAACGGATGCTGAAATCATCAAAGGAAATAAAGTGTGAAATTCCTATATGAAATTAAGTGTGAAATCTCTAAATAAAATAAGGTGTAAAATCCCTATATTAAATAGTGTGAAATCCCTATATGAAATAAAGTGTAAAATCCCTTTATGAATTATGAATAAGGCATGGTCTGTGTTTTTAAAAGGGGGCATAATGTAACAAAACATTGTACAGACCTACTATACAATGGTATGCAAACAACAAAACATTAAATATAAAACCTGTGAACTTAATGGTTTCAGAGAATTCATTTTGCTCGTATAGAGATAAAGTTTTCTCAACAAATCTATGGGACCAGCACAAATTTTAGAGGCAAATGACTCAGAGGTATCTGCTGATTTTCATCCCTGATTACTCAAAACTCAAAACAAATCATTCACTATGTTTAAATTAGAAACATACATTTTACGAATTTCCACAAGGAGGGTTTCAGGGACGTCAATGGTTCTGATGTAATCGGGTCGCCAATCCTGCTCCTCAGACAAACCGGAAAGCTCCGTCATAAACGCCGGATCATCCGCAGCTTCGGCCACGGACATGGACCGTCGCCTCGGATCGGGGCCTCCGCCATTCTCCGCTGGGATCCCGTGCTCGCCCGCAACCGTGAGCACATAGAACATGGTGCCCTTCTTGGTCTGGAGGCACTCACTGATAGCACTGGGAATGTCTTTGATATCCTTTGACTGTGGATGAAACATAAATTTTTAAGTTAATTTCACAGCTATTAATTTGAGCCTTGCCCGGTGAAAAAGGGGTTTAATGCATGTGCATATAGTGTGAAGTCCGCACAGGCTAATCAGGGACGGCACTTTCCGCTTTTATTATATTTTTCGTGTAAAGAAAGTATCTTCTAAGCAACAATCTAGTCCAGACGGAAAGTGTTGTTCCTGATTAGCCTGTGTGGACTGCACATGCTTATCTGGGACGACACATTACGCACTTGCATTAAACTCCCTTTTAGGGATGTCCATGATCTCCTTTGACTGTGGATGAAAGGTAAATTTTAAAGTTAAGTTTTCAACTATTCATTTAAGCTTTAATGATTTCCTCGAAAACCTTTGGCTTTTTTAATGTCCTGCAATTCGTTCACAGGGCAGAATCAGACTTGACTAACCCTACAAAGCATCTTTGTTCTTTTTTTTATTTAAAAAAAAAAACGTGCAATAAGACTACTGCATACTGGTCGATGGTAAAAGTAGCCATGTAGTTGAACACAAACTAGTACTGCATGCTCTACAAATTTATTAAATTAGTATGACAACAAATACAATGAACTTTTGCTCTGCCATCAAAATTACCCCATCCAAAAATAAAAAATAACATAATTTTTGTGATGAGTTGAAAATATGTGCAAAGACACAACCTTCAATACTTTGAAGCCTATGCAAACTTAAATGGACCCTAATTGTGTCACGTTCTGAGAAAACTGGGCATAATGCATGTGCTCAAAGTGTTGTCCCAGATTAGCCTGTGCAGTCCGCACAGGCTAATCATGGACGACACTTTCCGCTTTTATGACATTTTTCGTTTAAATGAAGTCTCTTCTTAGCAAAAATCCAATTTAGGCGGAAAGTGTCGTCCCTGATTAGCCTGTGCGGCCTGCACAGGCTTATCTGGGACGACACTTAACGCACATGCATTATGCCGAGTTTTCTCAGAACACGACACAATTAGGGAATAGATGAACATTATATCTGAATTCAGCTGATATAATAGGTTCTCAATGAGATTAACCCATTTATGCCTAGTGGACTCTCCCATCCTTCTAAATTGGATCAATTTATTACCAAAATAAGGGATGTCTAGTATATTTATTTCTATATTTAGAATATTTTTTACAGAAATTCCTTTAAGCAAACAGCGCAGACCCTGATGAGACGCCGCATCATGCGGCGTCTCATCAGGGTTTACGCTGTTTGCCAAGGCCTTTTTCTTGACGCTAAGGCATAACAGGTTTAATGTGCCAATCTATGATCATATAAATAAGTTTACATAAAAACTTATTAAGTGCATGTTTGAATGAGATTTAACTGTTTAATGATTTTCACTTAAAGTTAATATGTTCTGATTGTGTCATTTTGTGACTTCTTATTTTATAGTGATATTAATCTTTAAATGATAAACAAAAATCCTAGGAGATATTAAAACATAATTTGTTGCATAAGAAGGGCCTGTAAGTGTATATCAAAGGTCACGGCACAATTTTCCTTATACATTCTTATTAATCTATGAAATAGCTTGGCAAACCATGACAAACTTGATTGTAATGAATTATAAGATCTGTTTGTGATGTCGCACATAAAAGTGACAGCCCGACAACCTGAGATGTGGAACAGAATGTACCGTATTTATCCTATGATCTCGGACACTAGATTTTTTTTTTCACGTGTATAAATGGGCCTCGCTCTGTGAAAAGGGGATTTAATGGATCTGCATAAAGTGTTATCTCAGATTAGCCTGTGCAGCCTGCACAGGCTAATCTGGGACGACACTTTACTACGCACATGCATTAAACCAGATTTTCACAGAGCAAGGTTCATATGTTTTGACTTTGACCAAAATATATCTCAGTTCAAAAATAGCAAGATGAAACTTTTTACCAACATAAATTGTTTTGGTTGCTTCCTGATGATGCTAAACTTGAAAAATTGGGCTTAAGTTTTTTAAGCTAGCAATTACCAGAGTTGTATAAAAAAAATTGTAATTGTTAAAAAAAGAACACTTTTATAAAAGATGATTTGTATAGATTTGTATTTTTTTTTCACTTCATGATGCCTTATGCAGAAATGATAATCAACCAGTGTACATGTTTTTGCTCATTATGTGAGTCGTGTTCTGAGAAAACTGGGCATAATTCATGTGAGTAAAGTTTCGTCCCAGATTAGCCTGTGCAGTCCGCACCGCCTAATCAGGGACGACACTTCCCGCTTTTATGACATTTTTCTTTTCAATGAGGTCTATTCTTAGCAAAAATCCAATTTAGGCGGAAAGTGTGGTTCCTGATTAGCCTGTGCGGACTGCACAGGCTAATCTGGGACAACACTTTACGCACATGCATTATGCCCAGTTTTCTCAGAACACAACACATATAGTTTTACTCCCTTTTTACAACGTTCTGGCATATACTGTATTCATATTTTAGGAAGCCTGGGCATATTCATTGCACCACTGAAGAGAATTATTTCAACCGAAACTAAAGGCCATATTGATCATTTTTAAGAACAAACGAGTCATACCTACTGATTAATTAATGATAGGGAAGTGAAGCACGCATCCATATTGATTTTTATCCCACTTTTACAGCGAATTCGATTGATTAAAGCCCCGTTGATTAAATTTCTTCTATAAACCACGGCACGAAATGACGTTATTTTTTCGCCAAAATGATGTGATAAATCCAGCGAAATTATCCAGTTAAACTAATCTTGTTTAAATAAAAAGGTTTACTGAATAAAAAGTGGGATAAATAGAATAATAGGGTAGTGTTGATTATAGATCAGGTTTATCATGCTCAGAACGAAAACAAAAAAGCACTCGCCAAGGCTCTTGCTTTTTGTTTTCTAAGCCTCGCATGATAAACCTGATCTATAATCAACTAAAGCCACTAATAGAAGAAAATTCTCACACGTTATGATTCAGATTCTTATGTAATGAGTGATGAATACCCCCAGCGCCGCATGTTGTTATATGTTGCGTAGCATGATGTTATAGAATGTATAAGTAGAAAAAGGGCCATAACTTGCGTAATTTTTAAGAAAAAATGCCTACAATTTTGCGTGCTGTAGGTTTAATAGTTAAGAAAAACGCCCATGGACAGGTTTGTGTCCACTGCAAGACAGACTGCAGACAGATATACGGACAGACATGCATGGTGATTCCAGTATATCCCATTTTATTTTTTTACTTTGTTATTATAAGGAGTATAGTCATTAATGCGTTGAAAAAGATGGTAGAACATATATATTTGATTGTTTTTCCTTTAACAAACATATTAACCCTATTTAAGACACACACAAATAGTAAATAATAAACACACAAATGAATGTCCAAAATGAACAAACAAAACTAAATCATAACCAAAGTGTGAGTATTTTCTTCCAATACAACCAATTAAGTATGGTGTGTTCTTTTTGAACCATTCTTTATTCTCTAGGTAATATATTGCTTTAAAATAACTCTGTTTACAATTTCCATAACTCTGAAAAAAACATTACAGCCAACCGTAAAAAAAAGCCCACTTCAGACAAAATTAGCTCTTTCGATGCTGGAACCAAATTTTAAAGGCCTTTGCAAACAGTTTGGATCCAGATGAGACGCCACAGAACGTGGCGTCTCATCAGGATCCAAACTGTTTGCTATTCTGATAGTATTCTTTGGAAAAAAATCGAAGAAAATGCTAATTTTAGACATTCAGCAGACAACATTTTAGCAGACGACAAATTTCCCAGCATGCAAAGGGTTAGACATTGATCTGCACCTATAACAATTATTTACACAGGTTTGCCTATTCTTGAATCATACACAATCAATGCCTGTACAGTATTGATCCACGCTCCGTTGAACACAGAAAACCAGTTTTATACTCCTTATACAAAAGAGGCAGTAATACTAGGACAGCCTAGTGCAGTCGTATAGTTGTATGAAAATCCTGTCAACTTTTTAAAGGATTTGCGCTTAAGACTGTGTAAGATTTCAAAGATATCAAACAAGCCAGCTTTGTGCGTATGTTAAAGGTATTTAGGACGTGGTGATTACGTGAAAAGCAAGCTCTGAAGATTTATTTTAGAGCAGAAATATTTTGAAATATCACAAAGTCAGCCAAGCGGGGCTTGTTGAAACACCTGAATGTTTATACAATTATTTGTACTCTGTGTAAGGGTTATTTGGTGACGAAATATGGATCGTGTGATTTACAATTAAATGTAAGTAAATTCGCCACAAAAAAGCTTCTTTATTTATGTAACCATGGTTTCATTCAAATACTATTTGATCTTAGTTATTTTGATTTGTCTATTTTATGTCTTTTAAAAAAGTATGTGTTATTGTATTTATTATAAATATGGTTGGCCTCTTAAATTATTTTTTACAAATAAGACAAGTAATAATCAATTGATTTGATTTAACAAGCCTGCTATACAAAGATGATTAAAAGGGTACTTTGTTACACTGTTTATTATACTGTTAGGCTATTAGAAAAAGTAGAACGCTTAATTTGTAACTTAAATTTACTGCCATATTTATATGAACATTTCATTCCATAAGGTTTATTCAATACTATACATTTGCAAAAGACAATTATAATCTTGATTTTCTGCCTCACTCGATCATTATTTTGTCATTACTATCTCAAAGTTTTTTGTTGGTCAAAATTCAACTTCACATTAAAAGATAATGCACATTTAACATAGTTTCTTTCCTTAAATGAAAAACATTTGTTTGTTGTTACCAAACATTTCAGAAAATAGTTAGCTACTTAGTATTATTTTTTTTATAATAAGTATAACTTAATACAAATATGACTATTAGGTATAATAATGTCACAGAATGTGAATGTATAAGGGTGTCCTTAAAAACCATCCATTTGAAAAGCAAATTGTCACCAATGCTGTTTTAGTTACGCAATTTCCAACGTATACATACCAACATATTCACCATTCTACAATTAACTCTGTCACATGAATCAGTATCAGCCAATACTTCTTTGAAAGTGAACCTTTAAAGGGACTTGTTCAAAGTTTGGTTAAATGATGATTTCAAAATAATTGTCTTATATTGGAAAAAGAATGTATGCATTATGTTTAACCCTTTGAGCGCTGGAACCGAATTTCAAAGGCCTTTGCAAACAGTTTGGATCCAGATGAGACGCCACAGAACGTGGCGTCTCATCTGGATCCAAACTGTTTGCTATTCTGATAGTATTCTTTGAAAAAAAATCCAAGAAAATGATAATTTTAGAAATTCAGCAGACAACATTTTAGCAGACGACAAATTTCCCAGCATTCAAAAGGTTAAACAAGCGAAAACGCTTTTGAGTAAGAAAACATGTTTAAACAAGATGTGTTTGTGAAACACTATGTCCACTTTTGAGCGATTTTGACCCATAAATTTGACCTTTGACCTTGAAGGATGACCTTGACCTTGACCTTTCACCACTCAAAATGTGCAGCTCCATGAGATACACATGCATGCCAAATATCAAGTTGCTATCTTCAATATTGAAAAAGTTATGGCCAATGTTAAAGTTGGCGCAAACAAACAAACAAACAAACAAACCAACAGACAGACAGGGCAAAAACAATATGTCCCCCAGTATATACTGGTGGACATAAAAATTGGTTCATTAACCCTTTGCATGCTGGGAAATTTGTCTTCTGCTAAAATGTCGTCTGCTGAATTTCTAAAATTTGCATTGTGTTCGATTTTTTTTCAAAGAATACTATCAGAGTAGCAAACAGTTTGGATCCTGATGAGACGCCACGTTCTGTGGCGTCTCATCTGGATCCAAACTGTTTGCAAAGGCCTTTAAAATTCGGTTCCGGCGCTCAAAGGGTTAAGGGATGATCATAATTTGAAATCAGTAAAATAATATAGTGTTTGTAACGCTTTTCCTCCATAATTTGAAAAATACGTTGAGTATTATTATAATGGTTATGTTGTGCAAGGTTGTATAAATGGTTGCGTGGCGCAGTGGTAGCGAGTTCGCTTTTGCTTCCAGAGGACCCGCGTTCAAATCCTGGTGTCAGCAATATTTTTTATTAAACTTTTTTCTTGCTAATATAATAAGCTTAGACTATTTAAAACCTTATAAATCTGTAAGTAGAAATTTTAAATGACTTTATTTTTAAAAACGAAAATCTGTGAACAAGTCCCTTTAAAATTAACAAAGTCGTAAAAAAAAAAGTTATTTCTATACTCATGCAATCAGTGTAAACCTGACAGTTTAATCTTGTGATAAAGTTATGTGAATTAATTTATTTTACTTAATTTTTATGTGAATTTGTAACCGCTGCATGACGTCATACCGACATACCGGTAATGGCAGAGGTATCCTAACTAAAAAGAACTTGATAAATTCATATTTCAATTGAAGATTAAGTGATACATTGGTAAATGATGACTGTTCCACACCAATACACAAAATATACATTTAAGTAATGTATATGATAAAGATATATATACCATATATATATTTTGTGTGTGTGTGTGTGTGTTTTTGTTAAGTTTAATTCTTGGATATTTGTTCACTGTAAGCTTCCATTATAACAATTCTTTTAACTGTATAAAGAAGTGTAATTGTTCATAATCGTAACAAAGTATGGTATTTTATCTATACATTTATCTTGACATTTGACATTAATGGGTCCACTTTAAAATGGTATTATAGAACCTTACCTTAAACATACACCATTCACCCTCATCATCTTATAATCTAGGTGCTTAAGGCATTTTAATGCTCAAGGCAATGTTTATATGTGACAATTACTTAGTCTTATAGTTATGTATGAATTGGTTGTTAACCCTTTTAGCGCTGGAACCGAATTTGAAAGGCCTTTGCAAACAGTTTGGATCCAGATGAGATGCCACAGAACGTGGTGTCTCATCAGGATCCAAACTGTTTGCTAGTCTGATAGTATTCTTTGAAAAAAATCGAAGAAAATGCTTATTTTAGAAATTTAGCAGACGACATTTTAGGAGACGACAAATTTCCCAGCATGCAAAGGGTTAAAAAAATCAACAATACATATAGATCTTTTAGTGATATCACACTATTCTTTCTCGTACAAAACATTTCCTCAAACATATACCATAACAGACAAGTTGACAAACATAAACTTATTTTTCCCTTCGTTTTTTCGAACTCTAAATTGCTGCAACCTGCCATTATGTGAAAGCTATAAAATGCACGGTAGGTTTGTTGACCTGCATTATATTAATAACCTATGCACAATTAATCGCCCAAGAAATTATTACAAGCATTAAAGCAAACTGTTTGGCAATAAACACATCACAGGAAAGGTTGGTTATTATTCATTTACGGTCCTTAATGCTAACTCTTCTTGACAAGTTTGTTTGAAGACTACCATATCTGGTGTGGTAATCATTAACATGCATCAATCAGCATTAATATCTTTTGTTATGATTACTTTGTGACATTATGATTTTGTTGTTCATTTACATTTCTCTCTAAGAATTTGTAAACACACATTAAAACCAAAGGCACTCAGCATGAATTGCTACCCCCCCCCCCAAAAAAAAAAGTTAATCACATTTTTTTTTCTTCAAATTATCCATTTGGGAAACAAAATTCCAAACAAGTTTGTCAATTTTTTTAAAAATTTACTTCTATTCTGATAATATTGATGATAATTATGGCATTCACATTCATAAAAATGATGGATAGTTTTGGACATTTTAAACCATCTTTGCTGAACATTTAAGTGCAATTTATGATGAATCGGTCAGCCATAAGTGCGATTTGTTAAACCCTTTACATGATAGAACTAGCGAACCTTTAAAAATTCCTAACAATTCATAAAGTTCTTAAACAAAATTTAATAAATTCTCTATGATCAAATTACAAACAAAGTTTCACTGAACAGAAGAAGGTGGGATACACTTGTCACTATTTATCTTTCCATCGGCTAGAGGCAAAACTCCCACACGATCCTATCAATGGTGTATGTCAATAGCATTATGAATTTATTGAATGGACTGATAAAAGCCCTGCATTGCTTCCAAATAATTACCATTTTTAAAGTGATATACATGTAATTACAAACATCCAGACCAATACATTTCTTATAAGTGTCACGGTGTTACTGATTTTAATTTTTGATGTCAACCAAGAGTAGGCTAATGCTGCAAATTTGTATTCCTTTCTGTATTCTTAACCCTTTGAGCGCTGGAACCGGATTTTGAAGGCCTTTGCAAACAGTTTGGATCCAGATGAGACGCCACAGAACGTGGCGTCTCATCAGGATCCAAACTGTTTGCTATTCTGATAGTGGTCTTTGAAAAAAAATCAAAGAAAATGCTAATTTTAGAAATTCAGCAGACGACATTTTAGCAGACGACAAATTTCCCAGCATGCAAAGGGTTAAT